>CM060840.1:96785000-97385000 GCA_030762175.1 Metallyticus violacea | reverse complement strand
GGTGTCCTCACAAAAATTTTAATTAACTCTAACTTTATGTGAAACAATGACAGAAAATTTTTGTCTTATTTAACAAATGGTTTATTTTAACACTCATTTGATCCAGGACCCAAACACATCTTAGTGGTCACTCTTTAATTTAATAATAAAGTTTCTCCCTAGCTCAGCTGTTCCAGTAATGTAGAAAGCAACAGAATTTAGTGAAAGCACTCTCTCTCCCCCCCCTTTTTTTTTTTTTTTTTGAGTAGTGTTTAACGCCCTTTTTACTACTGAGGCACCACAGGCGGTGAACACTGATCATACACAAAATGAAAACAAATTAGCAATTATCTCCAAATGTTAAATTGTATTGAAAACAGATTTCAGTTTCATATTACTATATATGAACTCATCAGATGATTATTGTTTTAGGATGCCTGAGGACATTAGCACCTGGAAAGCATCAGAATAATGCATTTTATTCAGATGCAAATTTCAGTGTTGTACAGTGCTATTATTAACAAACACTTAAACATTAATTTACTTGCCCATATGAACAAGTAGGTGTTAGAACATCTTTAGGTTTATAAATATTTCTGGCATCTGTTAATGGAATTATTTTACTTTATGCAATTCCCTACAAGACATGGAAAAAAAAATTTCTTCACCAGTGTTATTTTCAAGTTCATCTAAAGTTTATGAATTTGTCTTGTGCACTCTTATCTTTGAATGACCCCCAGAAATAGTAGTGGCAGGAGATTAAATCAAGGGATCAGGCAAATCAAATGTTCTTATTGATGGTTACGTCGTGAAACACTTCACAAATTGTTTGCAAGGAAACATTGACTGCATGTGCTGTGGAAGAGTTCTGCTGGAAACTAGCAAAACTGTCCTATCTCTTAGTTAATTCTGAACAAAAGAACAGTTGTAAAATTTTTTTGTATAAACTTGCATAGTTAATTGCTTCCTAGAAAAAAAAAAGAAGGAAATAGCCTACTCTCCCATCATTATTAGCTCACATTTCTATTAGGTTTTTGAGAACTGCAGTATCATTGTAATTGAAAATACATACCCATATGGGGGAAATCAAGCTTGTCAGAAAATGAAATGGATTAGGATAATTTATGCATCTTGCACTTGAATCATTTATTCACAAAATAGCTCCTTGTCACAGAATCACATGGTTTAATATTATAGGATTTTAACTTTACAAATTTGTAGTCATTCAAACAGAACCAAGGTAATACCCATTTGCTAAGAGAGACACCAAAATTATTTTGTAGAGGACCTTTCCAGAGCATATATAATGTTGTCTAGAAATCCTTAAATGGGTTCTGTCCATTACCCTTTATACTTTTTAACAATAAAATTTCTTGTTTCATGAAATTTAATAACCATTTTGTGAATTGTACTTCAATTTAGTACTTGAACACCAAAATTATTATTTTTATAGCAAAAACCAATTCTGTACGCACTTAGGGTCATAATCAGTACTCCAGGAATATAATACCTGAATTGAGCCACATTAACTTAATCAGTGCACTGCAATGTGTAGCCTAAAGAAACATACATCCTGCAAGAGTACAGCACAAACTTGATGCGTTACCTTCAGTATGGCCATATTTCCACATTATCAGTTAGTTTGGCAGTAGCTGTCAAGGCAATGAAAGTGGGTACACAAAGCATGCTTTATTTGTATTACCATGGAATTGAAAAATCTATAAATGATTGATTACTTAAAAGCTACACAGTAGATATTGAATTGAATTTAAATAACGATATACTGAGTGGATGGCATTTACAAAATAAAAATGATCTGTAACTTCCATCTACATAACTCTGCTTAGGCTTAACACCAGGACCAAAATTGCTTTATTGGACAGCAGCCAGTCTCAGGAAATCCTCACCACACCTGTTCGGTCACGGCTGAATATTCTATGTCCTACCATTTTCAGAAATAATTTATGCATGCAACATGAAATGATAAAAGTACATAATAACATTATTTCATTTTAGGCCCATGATAGCCCAGTACGGACCATGGTATGGTCACACAATGATGTATGGATGGTGACTGGAGATCATGCAGGCTATGTCAAGTACTGGCAGAGCAACATGAACAATGTTAAGATGTTCCAGGCACACAAGGAGGCAATCCGAGGTCTCAGGTACAGGCACAAGCATTTCACACCGACGATTATGATGATTATTGTTTTATCAGAGAATAACAATAAAAGAAAAAGGCTAGAAATAAACCTTTCCTATTTCCTTCCTTACAATATAAACATATATATGTATATATACATATATGCGTTGTAATGAGATGGTATTTGAGATAGCCACCAGTTTTCAGAATTATTGAAAGTATAACACAAAGTTCAAACAGTTGTTTTTGTGAAACAGTATTATGATTGTTATGACTGAATAATGTAAATATTAAAGATGTGAACTGATTAAAATTCTGAAAGCTTCAACTTAAGCTGCAATAATTATTGCAGGGCTTTCCATGTCCTTTACTCTTCCATTACTATTCTGTTTGCCAGTTGTTTGCTGGCTCTTTGAAATGTTCTTCAGTGCACTTATAGGAACACACATTTTAAATAACTATTATATATGAATATTGTTATGAGAAACAAACATTGAAACTATTTATTGGAATTTCTGTGGCCTTTGAGGAAACATTCTATAGTGAATTATTATACTGGCTTCTTACAGGGCATTTGCCAAATCTACAACGGTGGTCCAGAAAGTTTTGCAGTAATTTTTTTTTCTGCAGGTATTTAATTTGAGATTTTTCCAAATTATAAATGTTGTTATCAGAGCCTTCATTTATAATAGTCTCTGTCCATTATTTCAGCACTGAGTTAGTCATGCATTTGTGTTCATTAAACACAAACTTCTTGTTTTGTTACTGCAACCATGTTCCCATTGTGCTAGTGACACCATAGGACTTAAAGTTTTCCCTATGAATAGCACTGAAGATGAAAAACCAAAGGTGCTAGCTATGGACTTTAATGAATAAGAAATAAATGTAAATCCATTTTGTTATTGCTCTTGTCCCTTTAAACTCAAAGGTTTTGTTTATTGCTGGAGCAACTTTTCCTATATGTTCTGTCCTGGACAAATAAGCCTTTTCAAAATCCTAATGTAAGCATCAAAATTTGTTAATTTTTCTTCAGTCATCATATCTGTACGAAATATTTCTTCAGAGTTCCTTGGGACCATTTATCATTACTTTCGGCACATTAAGGCATTTTTAATTTTTATTCCATTCCATGTTCTTGACATTTTGATATGGGTTCAAAATGATAAATCCAAAATCCTTTAAGAATTCTGTCTGTAGGAAGTTTAATCATTATGGTTTCATTCACAGACAACTGCTCTTTAACAGGCATATATGCACTCATTTAATACTGGAGTAAAACTAAATGAAATGGAGTCTATGCAGAAAAATAATTGAATATATGAATGGTCATTACAGCATATCTAATTTTTAAAATCATTTATTAATAGTTCCTGAGAAAAGTTATGACACAAAACATATGGACACCCATTATGAAATTTGCCTATTAAATGGGGACTTGCGCACATTTTCTAGCTCACTTCACAGTCTCATTTTACCACCCATACACAAACACACAGTTATTTTACTTTTAATGCCAAGCTACTCTACTCACAGAGCGAGTACATAGTTTCATTTGCTCATAATTGGCCTTAAATACTTTTTATGCAGTCAATAGTATATTGTTAAAATTTGAATCTATTTTTTCTAAGCTAGTAATATTATGCCATCTGTTTGAGTCTCACTTTGTGCACTTGATTTTTTTTTGATTAGGTTTATATAAGGACGCTCTTTAACTTCTCAGGTCCATCAGCGTCCCATTTAATTCAGGCGTGTAATGACGACAAATTTTGCTCAGAGGCCTCTTTATGTGCACTAGATTGATACCAGGTGAGCATTATATGCCATACTGACCTGCTCAAGACCAGTAGGTAATAATAGAATTTGAATTGCCAGAGCAGCATAGATACAATTTATAAATTAAGATCGGAAAATAAATAACAATTATATATGAAGGACAAGGGCAAAGTAGAATACTTTTGCAATTTAAAAATTGTAAATTTACGTAAAAATGCATACCATTTGATGTGAGATTGGCTGATATTTTAGCATCTAAACAAAATTGTATTCCTACTGGGAACTATGCCTTGAAAATGTTGTGTACTTCATGTATGCTTTCCAGTTTCTGTAATGTTTGCATATTTGATTTACAGAATCTTTTTTTAAAAAATTCATTAATGCAATTGCAAATGTAAAGTGTTGTAATTCAGCATTTACTCATATTCAAAATGTATTTAGATGCTAGAAGGCTACAACTGTGTTACAACAAATGCTGAACATTATCAACATCTTAGTGGAGCCAGATAGTAAGAATAGGAGGGCATGGCCAGGATTCCAACTATTTCTAATGCTCTTAACCACAAAATGATCATGCCCTGGTCGTCCACCGCTGCATTTAAGGCTATATAACATGGATATCTGGTTATCTTGTTGCAGAGATTTGATCCCTGAGAAGGCTTGAACATTTCAATACCCTTGGTATGCTTTAAGTTAATTGCACTTAAAAGGTTAATATTTTTTGAATATTTAGACTTGGTATCACCGTATGTTGGCTAGGATTTCAAACTGAAAGATAAGGAAAATTAAAAGTTACAACGGGAGTTCAAGCCACATATCCTTGGCTTGCGATGCTGATACTCTAACCATTGAGCTACCGTGCCCTCTCTGGCTGAGTTTTTCCATCGGAGCCTTATATTCCCCATTCATTTGTAGTCATTACCTTTTTCTGCTGTGCTGTAAAATATTAATTTTGTTGGATATGCTCTTTGCGCATCTTGCTATAAATGTGCAAACTAGATATTTGAAAATGTGGTTATAAAAAAAGCAAATTAAACACTTGTTTTGTAATTTTATTTCTCCATCAAGGGCTATAAACTTGATAAATGTGAGTTTCCAATATTTGATTTTGTTAGTAAAACAAGTTTTATGAAACGCTTTCAAAATAGCTGTTGGTGGCATTAATGATATTTCCATACAATGAAAATTTCTAATAGAGCCATATTTTTAAAATTCAGGAACAGGAAAAAGTTGCAAAGGGCTAAGTCTAAGGAATAAGGTGAATGAGAAAACAATTCAAAGCCCAATTCAAGCAGTTCTACCATTATAGTCAGTGTGTGGCTTAGAGTGTTGTTTTTATAAAAGAGTAGGTGTTTTGGATCAATTTTGGCAGTTTCCCTTCAACTTTCAAATTATCCATTAATGTAATCTAACCTGCTATCATTTTACGAGTGGTATACAAGATTATTCCTTGAAAGTCACCTTTCCAGCTGACACAACAGTTTTCACCATCCGTGATGTTCTTTCACAAGTCATTGCATAGTGCTTCAGCTTAAGATATATAATGGTGGTTCAATTTGTTGTCCATGGTCATGAATCAATGTGAAAAGTCCTCTGGATTGTAGTTGAATGTTGCCAAACATGACAATTAAATGTCCTTTTTTTGCACATTTTTAATTCACAGTAAAGCATGATGTCCATTGCATTAGGTTTTTCGTGAGTAATTTTTTGTGTAAAGTATTTACTCATTCACACAAATATCTACAGTCTCAGTTATCTCTTGTATTTCCATTTGGACTTTCATTACTATTAAATAAATTATTTTGATTTCCTTATGTTCACTTTAATAGGGCATCCAAAGTATGCTTTATCTTTGATATATGTATACTTACTCTTTAATGCAGAATCCCCATGAACTTAATTTTAACTTGGTTTTGATCTGCATGGCCTTTTACTTCTTCAAATAAAAATGTTTGAAAACTGTGTAGAAATATTTTTTGTCTTTTTTATGGCAGATGTGACAGGTTGATTCAGATGATAGTCAAGCATTCACTATGTGTCACATTTGGCTGAAACTTTATATTATCTCTTTCAAGAATGATGAGGCCAGCACTGATACCATTTTCAGAATTTTGTGCTGCTTTATGGAAATTTACTGGATTTTATGGATTACTTTGTATATTATGTGTAGAGCATCTTTTGAGTTCATTACTAAATTCATAATAAATATTTGGTTACAACATTATATTATGGTGTGCATAGATGCATGCATTCCAGGGTTCATAGAACTATATCCAATTAAAAATATTTTATAGTAAAATAACTTTCAGTTTGTAAAGGAAACTACTTTTAGTTTAGTTACATTTTAAATTTCAAAACTTTCCTACTTATTTAACCTGTGCTGTTCCTCTATTCATGTAACACTTATCTTGCATGGTTTTATATTAATAGAACATGTATATATTTTGTTTTGCCAATTGTACCAGCAACTGAACTAATTGAGCAGGCTTATATGCCATATGTGTGGCTACTGGCTGTTGGAGTCTTCTGCTGTTTAGGCTTAAACAGTGAATGGAACAGAATAATTAAAACATTTGCAGAGGCCACATCAAGCATTTGGAATGAATTAAATAGAAAGGGGGATGGGTGGGGTGGAGGGTTCCTGTACATTGCCTAGCATAGGCAAAACTATAAAACTTAAAGAGTATCTTTCGTATACTGTAAATATTTGTCATAAAATAATTGCGTAATATATTGCTTTTCCCTTTAAGGGAAAAACTCATAACAATTAAAAATGGCATACATAGGGCTGATTGGGCCAAAACCATACGTCCTCTAAATTGCCCAGAGGTATAAATGAATTATATGAATTATAATTTTCTGTGAAAAGAACCATGTGTATGTTACCTTCTCAAATACTGAGTGCCTAAGTATTTTGTGCACTAATGATTTTAGAGCAATTTTCACCCATAGTGATAGGGTCTAATTTTCATGTTTGCATGTATTCTATCTAATTGATGTAAACTGCAAGAGATTCTATAGTAACATTTGTTAATCCAACTGCAACTTGCATACAGTATTAACAAGCCTTGTGCAGCTTCAACTTATTTTTAGGAAAACATGGACATAATGAGCATAAATGTGTGTTATAATTTATGCCAGGTTGCCTGGATGAATTGAAATCTTATTTGTTCATTTTTAAATTGAGATATCAAATTCTGAGCAACTTCAACCACGTTGAATCCCAGATGGATTGGAAATTTCACTAATCTGTTCATAATGTAAAAATATATTGTATTCTTGTAAAGATAAAAATCATCCCTTGATATTAACCTTTAACTTTATGCTGAAATTAAACAAAAATGAAAACTTAGTTTTAATGCACTGAAATAGTTCAAATATACAAGATCAGTACCTTAAACTCCAAGAAAAGATCAGTCATTACTTCATCTAATGAAATTTACTATAGATATGCATGGTAAGTTCATAATTAGTAGACATTAGACATATAAGCATTGAATGTTTTTAAAATACGCTTAAAATCTAAAATATATACAGAATATTTTATGACTTTTGTACTACATTTACTTTAATATTTTCACTTGCATGTGTCTCTTGTTACTGTAGTTTGACTTAGAGTATATAGTGTTTTCTCTAGGGTAAGTTTATAATGTATATCAGTTGATATGTTTGTAATCTGAAAACCACATGATGCCAACAGATGTATTGGTAAATACAGAGTGTTCCTTATATTGCCGAACCATGAATCGCACATATGAGTGCTCTGTGCACTGTCTATTACACTGGGTGGTAAATGAGGATTCTCTGTGCTCCAATACTATTGTTCTGTCAGGCAACATGACGATTTAAATGAAACCACGTCTCATCTGAGAAAATCATGAAATGTGGGTCATCAGTAGTATCAATGATATTTTGTAAAATCCAGTTACAAAACTTTACTTGTTTTTCATCATCACAAGGTTATAATTCATGAGTTAAGTCACTCTGTAGGGTTTCAATTTTAAAAGTTTAGTAGCTCTATGAACAGAGGTTTTTGAAACACCCACTTGCTGTGCAATACATCTTAGAGACTTCTTTGGAGAGTATTCGAATAATGCACCAATTTCATCAATTTTTTTCCTCCGTTAGAACATTTATTTTTTGCTTCTTAGGTTTAGCAATCTCATGTTCTAAACTTTTTAACCAGACATCTAACAATTTATTTATCTGGAACTGAAATACCAGGAAATTTCTTCTGAAATTATCTACACGCCTGCCTACACAATTTGGTTTTTATGTAGGTATCGTACATAAAAATTCTTTGTTCAAGCGTAGATTTTTCGGTAGGCATTTCAGTGGACTAATAAGAATAATCTAATGTAATTCACACACAACACAGATGTCTTGAATAAACTTTCACTTTTGAAATGCACAATGAACAAACTAGTCTTTATAGCTTGGACAGAAGGCAGTAACTAATACAGTATAAAACACAGCTGATAAACGTAGCCTTGAGTGGGTCATTCACTGTAGTGTGCTATTGGAATAATACCGGGGTCACTGCAATGCAAGCTAACTATGCATATATGTGATCTATGTACCAGCTAATAATGGAATGCATTGCATTTTAATGTATTAATACTCTCAGGGAAAATTTACTCAAATTTCTATCATGCCTCCTTGCAGATAATTATTGATGAATATATATAGAGTCGGGATGCTTGTGAAAAACTGTTAAAATTCATTTGCCCATTAAATTTTTTTTTATGTATTTGAAAGGGGTCTACTACATTTTACTCTGTACTTCATCAAGAATTGATACGAATTTATAAATGTTGAAAGGTCAATGTGCACTTCTTTAGTTTTCCGAGTCCTTCAGTTAGAACTTTGAAATGTACTTTGAAGTGCCTTTGCTTTTATGCTGCAGTCATGTATCCTGCATATGGCAAAAGCCAATGACAGTGCATTGCAATGTAGCCATATTGTTGGGCCATATGTAAAAGAGATAGTGTGGTTGAACAGATGAGTACAGCATAATATTGTCTTTTATTACTGAGCACTTTGTGAGACATTCAGTTACATAAATTCAAACATTTTGATCTGTTTTTATGCAATAAGGGTGGGCAATAACCGTAGGTATTTACGAATGCTAAATAACAGCATGTTCTGCCTTTTTTCTTTATCAGAGCTGTTTTTCTTCATTTATAATAAAATTGTTCATACAAAAGGAGCAGTTCAAGCTAAAATTAATTTTTATTTTTCAATATGCAAATTCATTTTCGTTACATCTGATGCTCTATTGAAGCTTGCTATTAGCTATGCGGAGGAGCCAAATGAAGACCTTAAATATTTTTTTTAATTTAATTTATTGAATAAATATCATTTTGGTGTTAACATTCATACATGCATAAATGAAATAATTGCATTTTTATAAATTAATAAAGCTAACATATATCTTTAGCATTGCACTCGGTTTGTGTTTGATATATGTTTATTTGCTGTCAATAAACTTGGTCATACAAGTTTCTCACATTGGCAAGAACTAATTACAATATGTATTCCCTAATACTGTTTTTTACATATTCATGTTTTATACACTACATGCAATATCTTTAATAAGACTAAGGTTTATAGAAATAACTTTCCACAAATATAGTTAATAACTAGTATGTACATATGCATACTTATAATAATAATAATAATAATAATAATAATAATAATAATAATAATAATAATAATATGCATTAAAGTTGATTTTATTGTTAAGGCAATAAAACTTCCATTTGGACGCCCTTGTATGTTAGACACCTCATATTGGACATATTTTCTTGGAATCGGACACACCTCTATGCATTAGCATGTTCAGTTTATCCTCTATGTTGGATACCCCTAAATCCTGGAAGCTGGATAACTCTTATGATTATAACTAAGACAGTTTCTCTTTCTGTTATGTATTTCTGCTAACTTATTTGAGCTTGATTGGTATTCTAAAGCCTTAAATGGATCTTTAGTAAGTAGACAGTACTTTAACATCAAAAGGATGGACTTTTCTCTAACTGACTTTCTGCTACCTGTCTGAGCCTGACTGACACTTTACTGTGGGTTATTTAGTACAGTGCTATGAAAGGGTGGGCTTTTCTTTAACTTTCATTCCCTGTTGTACTTGCTCAATTCTTTATAAAATGTTAAATTTTTACGTATTTTCCAGAAAGTATACGTACATAACTAAAGTTATTGGAGCAAATAATTGCATGCCTAAAGTAAGCAAAGTGGTTCTTAGTTACTGTTTAGGTATGAAGTGCAAAAGTTAATTTTTAATCTGTGTGCAGTTTCAATGTGAGTGAGCATAAGTTAGTAACTTTTATTGAGTATTAATGTGTAATATGTATATCATTTTCTTTCAAGTATGTACATATATATACTATGAAAACCTATTTCCCTCTATCATGGAACCTCATTAAAATGGATACTTTTTTATTAACCGTGCCTGTCTGGGTTATAGAGGTTTCATTGTAAATTAAAATAAATATCAATATTCCTGTGTTTCAGAATTAAATGAGGCAAAAGATATGCTTAATAATGTAAATTTAAATGATTTTTTGGGGGTTAGAATATTCACGTGCTCATTTTTAAGGTCAAATTATAAGTCTCTGAAAGAAACCATTGTGTCAAATGTCTTCAGTCTTCAGTTGAGAATTGAAATAAGTTAAATGCAGCATTATTTCTCTCATTCACAACTTAGGTTAACTGATAAAGTTCTGCAATCATATTACTAATGTTTTTGCATATAAAATCTATATGTGGATTCCAGGACAAATTATAGTCTACATATATTCCTAAAACTTTGTAAAAATCTCTTTTTTCAATTTTTGTATTATTTAACTAATTACAACATCATGCTCCCTGTTTACACAATGAATCAAATACCACTAACTTACTTTTGTTAGGATTAACCTTTAAATTCATATTATGTAAATAATCAGATACTGCTTTTAAAGATGATGTAATGATAGTTTCTAACTGGATCCGGGAATTGTTATGGCAACCATCGAAGGTTTCTGTAAATCACTAAGGTATATTAGAAAGAACAGTGATCCCAAAACTGAACCTTGCAGCACACATGCAGTTATACCAATTCTGCTACTATCTTCTTAAGGCTTAAGTATGATTGTAATATTTTACACATTTAACCCCTGATTCCATGAAGTTCAAGTTTGTTTATCAGTTTCTCATGAGAGACACAGTCAAACTCATTACCCAAATCTAAGAATATCTCGGCAATTTTGAAACCTTTATCAAGATTGTAAAAATTTGGTGAATCAAGTCTGACATTGCTGTTATAGTAGAAAGTTCTTTTCAAATATTTTGCCAAAAACAGAAATTAATATTATTGGTTCTGTAATTGTTAACATCATGTTTATCATCTTTCTTATATATATGTTTTACTATGACTAATTTTTAACATCAGGAAACATTCCATCATCCAGTGAAAGTTAAAATATTTAACAAAACATTTTTACACTGTTTAAATGCTTATGGCGACAAGCCATACCATTCTGAAGATGTTTGATTTCTAAAACTGCAGTTTGTCTTATAAACTTCATCCTCATTAGTGGAAAAAAGAAAGATGGAATTCATTTCTAGGCCAGAGGAGTTATCATCATTATTAGCATTATCTTGTAAATTTATACCTACATTGTAAAGCAACTTAATACTATCATCCTGATCATGACTGCTTGCTGACATTTGTTTCTTTTACAATTTTTCAAAATTTTGTTAATTGATATTATTGTATGATTTAGTTGAAACTACATGCCCTTGATGCTTCACTTACTTGTAAAGAGTGTGTAGTTCAACTAAATAATACAATAATATCAGTAATATGATTGGCTTCACTGTGCAAGTTCTAATTAACATTTTAACTAGTTTTGTTAATGTTTGGTTGTTATTTTTTCTTTATACTGCGTAGCTTTAAAATTTGGTAATGTCCTATTGTATTGCTTTTTTAGTTGGTTGTACCTGATTTTATGTTCTATTTTTATAATTTTGTATAATTCATATACATTTTTCATTTTATTATGCAGAAGACATTTCCTCATGGAAATTTAAAATGTTGATGTCTAACCTCCCTAACACTTCTCTTTTCATAGGCCCCTTTTTATTTAGGTATGAAGTTCTGTCACTTCTAATTACTACTTTGTGCATTATAAGCCTTATCTCGTGGTTCATTGTTTAGGGCTAGAATCAGTTTATTTATATTTTTAGAAGATGGATCACTAATTTTATAAAGACATCTTGTACTTGGTGTGCACTGATGTCAAATATATCATTGTACTGAGTGCAATAGTCTAAAAGGTGGAAAAGATATATTACTGTAGAATATCCTTCTTTAATGTTTGTAAATATGTGATCAATTATTGTAGCAGAACGTGTTATAACCTTTATTGGCAAATTTATCACATCTATTAGATCATATGGTTTTAAACAGTTAAGTAAGTCTGTTTAAAGTAGCAGTATTTATATTTGTATTGCCTAATACAACTAATTTATCATTTGGTAATATTATTTTGTTAAAATCTTCGTCCAATGACTCTAGAAATTCATATATAGGACTACCTGGAGATCTGTAAATCGTAAGATTACATTGGAGCATTCATTGCTATGCACTCTAGTTGCTGCTAATTTAATTACCTTGTTAATGCTCAATTTACAGACCTGAGAAATGTCTTTATATTTAACACCATTATTTAAATATATTAAAATACCACCACCCTTGTGACTCTACAAAATCAACTAGCTAAAATGTAATTTGAAAGTATACACATATGTATATTATTTTGTACAAGACCATGTTCTTTAAGCACAACTATTTGTGGATTTACCTGATTTTGTACTACTACACAATGTACTTTATTATTAATGTATTGAATGTTTTGATGATATATTCTAAGCCCTCACTTAGAGTATGATAGTTAATATACCAAGCCGGTACGATTTACTGTACAAATCATGTGTAAACCAAGCAATTTGTAGAACAAATAAACAATTAAATTACTTCGTGAAAAGTATCCAAAAGTAGAAATAGTAGACATAAACTGTTTAGATAGAGGTATGCAGACCACACATGCACTTAAATGCCAAAGGTAAGAGAAATCTTGCTGAACAGAATAAGGAAACAATAAACACTATAGAAGGTGAGGCCATATGTTTCGCTGATGATCGTATAAGTATTTGAAAAACAGAATATGGGAGGGAAAAAAATTACTGCTACTACTAATACTAGTAGCTACTACTACTACTACAACTACTACTACTACTACTACTACTACTACAACAACAACAACTACTATTACTACTATTACTACTGCTGCTACTACTACTACCACCACCGCCGCTGCTGCTGCTGCTGCTGCTACTACTACTACTACTACTACTACTACTTCTACCACCACCACCACTACTACTACTACTACTACTACTACTACTACTACTACTACTACTACTACTACTACTACTACTACTACTACTACTACTACTACTACCAACACCACCACCACCACCACCACCACCACCACCACCACCACCACTACCACTGCAACTACTACTACTGCTACTGCTATTACTGCTGCTACTACTAACAAAAATGTAATACTGTAAAAATATTTCAAAATAATATCATTAAAATCACCTAGCTTTAAAACTTACATAATTAATGTGAAGCTTGACACCGCAAGTTCATAAAAAACTGGTGTGTAGCTGGAGCAAGCTGTTCTTATGTATGTCTGTTTGTGAAAGCCCAAAGGAAGATATGTTTGAGAAGGAGCCCGGTGTGTCAAGTGTCTTTCTCAGATTGTAGAGAAAGCCTTTTCCACATCCAAAGATACCGCATGGGTGAAAGCTTTGTCTGAAAATCCAGGGCTGCAGGCTCAATCACTCGCAGCACATATTGGGTGGTGGAATGCCCAGGAAGGAATCCGATTCGGTGAGGAGGAATGACTTGAATATTCCCCAGAAAAGGAAGCAAACGGGTAAGCAAAAGTCTCTCAAAAGCTTTTGATAATGTTGACAGGAGACTAATGGATCAATAGCTGGAAGGTTGTACTGGGGTATTTGCCTTGTATCAGTATGCATATCACACGAACTTCCCTCCAATCTCGTGGAAAGTGGCCTGTACTGACACACATATTGAAATTTTTAGTCACAAAGAGCACACACTTGAATGGAAGGTTGTGGAGCGTGAGGGTGTTAATTCATCAGGTCCGGCAGCGTTGTTGGGCGGAGACGCTGTAGTGCTCCTTGGACTTCGCTGGGGTAAAAAATGGGTATACCAGTGCCCGCTTCATCTGACGGTCGTCGAATAAACCAACTAACGTCTCGACGAATGCGGCGTGTAAACGTTTCTTCCTGGGGGTCATCTCTAGGCCTAAAGATAAGTTCCAAATTCTTAGCAAGAGCATTGTCTTTGGCTTGGAGATCGTAGACCAGGCCTCCGGTGCCATGAATAGGATGGGAGTTTGTATCTCGTTGTCCACAGAGGTTTTTGACCATCTTCCACACTTCACCATCAATAAGATTCATTCTAGCCATCCTGTCCTCCCAGGCGAGACATTTATGTTCGCGAAGAGGGCACTGACTTCTCGGCGTAATTGCCGTAGGTGTCTTAGATGATGTGATGATGCGGTGTGTGGTGTCTTTGATAGAGTCTGCGAGCAGCCCAAGAAAGCGAATTAGGAGTTCTACATCTAAATGTATGGCATCTGAGTGTGGGGGAAGGAGTGGTTTGGATAGTAAGGCTGTATTACCTCGTATTACCGTGTTTGTGAAGAATGAGATTGCTGCCTCTGGGGTGGTATGTCTGTGATATTTGGGTTTGGTGGGGTAGTAGTGCTGAGATACTCCTTGACAGTTTTCCAATTGATCTCGTGGGTTAGACTTGCGACATTATGGCTGGCAACCCTTGTGTTGATTTCTGTCAACACGGGATTATGATCGGAATGAAGTGCGTTGATCAAAATGAGTGATGCGGTGTGGGGAGTGTTAATGATCGCAAAGTCGATGACAGACGGTCGTCCTCTACTAAGCGAATGATGCGTGGTCGGGGATGCCGTTGGGGCCCATTGACAAACCTCGCGGGATTGGGGGGCCACCGCATCTAAGGGAGCGAGGGTTTCGGGAGCAAAATTGTCTCGCATAATTAAATCCCAAATAGCGGTGGCATTGAGCTGAACCACCAGGGCGTCTGGACATTTTCACCTTATTTAAGTTTAAACAGCAGCCTAATAGTGCTGTGACAGCCAGTGTTAAACTCTGGGTCATCAACCTTCTCTACTATTACTAAAAACAGGGGAATGGGAATTCTGTCAGTGGATCCCTCTTAAGCAGGCTTGATGAGTTATTTAACGACTTTCGGGAACTAACCCTGACTTTGGAGGTCTGCAGCGATTTTCCCTACAGGAGTGTGCACTGACGGGCCTGTAAAAGTGATATATTCTCTTCTTTGTCAGAGGTTGCAGTAATTTCTGATGATACTCAATGCATTTAGCCTGGAATCTGTAGATAAGTCCTTTCCGTACCACCTTGCACTCCCCCATGGGGCCATGAGGCCATGACTATAGGCCGGTGACCTCCTGTAAGGAGTATACGATATCGGGGGAATGGGTTTTGTGAGACTCCTGTTGAGGTTAGTGCCCGCAGCAGAAGTGCCAGAAATTGGGACAGTAAGCTGTCCGTTGATCACGGAACTATTACTCTCCAAAGAAGGGTGTGTAATCCGTTTTCTTTTCTCAACTACCTGGAAAGATGCATCCTCTACCTCTGAAACAAGTCCAGAAGAGCTATCCACCTCTTCCAAATGGGAAGAGTGTACAGAGAAAACAAGTTCTATCTGTATCTGAAGTTGAAATGTCGATGAGTAAAGCCTCTCTCTCAGAAGTGGAATCTAAGTCCACGTTTTGACCTTAACGAATAGACAATCTTTCGCGTGAGAGGTGCTCATCCGTATTGGCTGCACTTTGGGAAGATTCTTCTGCATTTTTATGCAAACGGCGAATCTTCCTTTACCTTATAGGGCCAGAAACTGGTCTTTTTGCCTTAAAGCAAGAAGTTTTATTTTAGATGTGACTTGGCTGCCAGAGACACTCATCACTCATGGTGCTAAGTCTGCACTTTTTGTGGCAGGTTCCATGTTATGTTAAATTATAGGATTAGCTCAGAATAGGCACCATGCACTGCACAAATAGTGCGTGGAATATTTGTCGTATGAAAAAAGAAAATAATTGAGTAAACAAATGCAAATTAACACAAAACTAGCACAGTTTGCGTTGTTTGTCGGACGCGAACAAAACCAATTAATCACCTGACCGTGCTTGACCGACTGTTGTTGTTTGAACTGGTGCTCCGGAATCAGCTAGGTTAACAGCGGCTTCAGACGGGCCAATAGTGTTCGTTCGAACACTTTGGATACCGCGGGGAGCAAGCTGATTGGCCGGAAGCTTGAAGGGTGGACTGGACCCTTCCCTTTTTTTAAAATGCATGTAATCTCCGCTCTTTTCCATGTTAGTGCAAAATAACGCATTACAAAATTTAGTAAGGTCAAGATTAGGCCGTCTTGAAGCCGGCGAAGCATTGAGGGAGTGACTCGGTCTTGTCCCGCTCCCTTGCAGGATTCCAAGCGCCGGAGTTGCTCCGCTACCTCCTTACGGGGGGTTTAAAGAGGCGGCCCCACACCCGCCGCCCCTGGTAGTGATCATCCGCAGAGACTACATCGCCTCCCCATGCAGTTACTAACTAAACGTGTATGGGGGGATGCTTATAAATGGATTATTGCAGTAGGCAGGGTATAAATACGAAGTCTGTTAGAAAAGTATCCGTTCTTTAGCTGATAAAAAGTTACTGGCATACCTGAAGCGTTATCACCCTCAAAGAAGTCTCCTTGGGACTCCACACACTTCTCCCAGCGGTGCCACCATTGTTGGAAGCATTTCGAAAAAGCCTCTTTTGGAATCGACTTTAGCTCGGCTGTCGTTGCAGCCATAATGCCCTCTCTTGTCTGAAATCGCGTTCCTTTCTATGGTCTCTCGACTTTGGGGAACAGTCAGAAGTCGCAGGGGGCCATATCAGGAGAGTAGGGAGCCTGACGAACCAGAGGAGTCTGGTTTTTCGCCAAAAAATGTTAATCAAGTGCGAGGAATGTGCTGTGCTGGAGCATTGTCGTGATGGGGTCGCCAATTTCCTGATAACTACAATTCCAGTCGCTTGCGCCGCAATACATCACGTAGACAACGTAGGACATCCCTATAGTACTCTTTGGTGATTGATTGGCTCTGTGGTGCGTACTCGTGGTGTATCATTCCGCTGGAGTCAAAGAAAGCAGTCAGCATCACTTTGACGTTGCTGCACACTTGGCGGGTCTTTTTTGGTCTTGGTGACGAGGAATGCTTCCACTGTGACGACTGAGAATTTGTTTCCGGATCGTACCCATACACCCATGAATCGTCACCAGTGATTAAGGCGTTCATTAAGTCGGGGTCACAGTTTATGAAGTCCAGCATATCCTCTGAGACTTCAACACGAATTGCTTTTGCTCAGTCGTCAGTAGCTTCGGCACGAATTTCGCCGCCACTCTCTTCATGGCCAAATCTTCGGTCACAATGGAATGCGCCGAAAAAGTGCTGATGTCCACCTCTTCCGCAATTCCTCGCATAGTCACACGACGATCCCGCATCACCACAGCGTTCACTTTGACAGTGACGTGGTCATTTCGGCATGTTGATGACCGACCAGAGCGTGGCTCGCTTTCCACCGATGTACGACCGTCTTTAAACCGGTTGTTCCACTCCTTAATCTGTATGATGCCCATAGAATCGTCACCGAAAGCCGCCTGAATCTTCCGAATGGTTTCCACTTGGCTGTCGTCCAGTTTCTGGCAAAATGTGACCAAGTAGCGCTGCTCCAGTCGTTCCGCCATTTTACTTGCACTGAAAAACCGACGAGAGCACTACACACTACGTCATTTGAACGCTGCTCGACAGCAACTGACGCTATCCGCAGGCGGGAAAAAATTCACGCATGCGCACGACGGTTCAAGGTCGGCTCATGCAAGCGCGCTTGATTCAAATCCATCAATTTTCGAAATAAAAAAATAAGGTGGGATATTTTTCTAACAGACCTCATAGTAATGGTTTGGCCGGGTTCCGCTTTAGCACCCCGATTAGTAGAGATAATTCATGCTTGCATGCAGTGCATGCGAGCGTGTCATTGCGATGCCCTGGCTACAGTTATGACACGATCTGGCCGCTGCCAGGGGGTTAGTGAGCTCCTAGATGTAAATATATGAAGGTAATGTGCAAGTAATGCGGGGTTACTTTGGTAGTGTATTGGAATGAAAATTGTGCGTGAATGAATGCTATTAAGAGATGTATAGTGATGGGCGAGGATTTTGGCATTATATATATATTTTTTTGTTAACAAATGTTGGTGAGGTATGAGTGAAATGCATAGTGAGATCTATGGTTTGAGATGAAGCGAGTTTAATGATAAAATAAAGTGAATTTTAAACATGAAGTTAAGGGGAAAAGCATAAAACATTTCTTAGATCAAACTTGCCACTGTGTTGGGTCTGTTGTGATGTAGAAGCTGGAGTAGTGGCCCTTGGGATGTGAGCAACAGTAGTTGTGGAAGATAAATGATTGGTTGAGAGGCGTAAGGTATCGTGATGAATGAGGTAGCACAAGCCTGCTAGCAATGCTTGTGTTTCTGCAGCAGAGCCATCCGGGCACATAGTACTTCAAATAGTGCTAACGGTCTGTGGTAAAAATTAGTGGTTGTCTGGTAGTTTCCTAAGGAGGATATAAATGGGTTGTGGTTTTGATCTGTGCTAAGATGGGGATCATTGGTCAGTTTTTTTAGCAAATTGTTCCACCTTGTGTAACCGGAGTTTTTCGTAGAGAATATCAGCAGGAGCTATTTTGAGGACTTTGGCATTCATGCTATGATTTTATTTTGAAATTATTGCATTTTCTGTATGTAGCTAGTCGCAGTATATCTCCATACAGGAAATGGATAGGTCATTGTGTGTCTGATTAGCTTTTTGTAAATGTTGAGTCCAGTGTATTGTAAAGAATTAGTCTAGTAGATTAGTGGATACAGTTTACCGAGTTGTCCGCTTGCTTTCTGGCGAATTTGCTGTGTGTGGGGCATTGTGAATCCCAGGTAGGTAACGCTTTGTGACAGTTGATAGCTTTGTTAAGTGTTAATGGCGGGCGTTGCTTGAGGGCCTGTCTATATAGTGCCCTCTTGGTGAATATTATGGACTGACATTTGTATTTACTGCCACTCACCAGTTTGTGAGCCAGGGCTCAATGGACGTTAGGGCAACTTATAGTCGTTTGTGTATAAATTGGACGCTACCTGATTGTGTCGTGAAGAGTGTCGTCAGCTTACATGATCAGCGCTGTGTCAGGAGTCTTCGGGATACCATTAATGTAAATATTGAACAGTGTTGGTCCGAGTAAACTTTCTTAGGGGACGCCTGCCTGTATCTGTTGCGTGGTTAACTTGCCAGTACTAACTGTGGAATAAAATTTCTGTCAAATAGATAATTTGGTAACATTTTAACGATAGTGTCAGAAAGTTTGTAAGTTATGAGTTTACGAAGTACGCCCGCATGCCAGACACGATCGAAAACCCACTCGATGTCTAGCAATGAAGCGCCAGTGAATTTTCTGATATTGAAGCCCTGGGTGATATGTTTAGCTCGGAGAAGTTGTAGTGTGGTGGAGTGGGGGGCTCTGAAGCCAAACTGTTCAGAACAATTTGTTTTATTAGATGCGCATTTAATCTTTGGTGTATGCTATTTTCAAACACTTTGCCTAAAGTGTTTAAGAGACTTATGGGGCGATTGTTGTTCGGATTAGTTCTGTTTTTGTTTTTCTTAGGGAAGTGTAAAACCGCTGCAATTTTCCACCAGGGGGGAAATAGTTCGTTTTGTAATGAATAGTTGCAATCACCGATGGTGATCAGTGCCTTCGTGGTTAAGTGTTTCAGTGCTGCATTAGGAATACTATCAGGTACCGCTGCTTTTGTATTAGGTAGATGTGGGGCTGTTGCAAATGCTGCTAGTCAACTTTTTTGTTCAGCTTCAGTTTTCTGTTGTCTATTGTGACAATACACTGGTTGTAATGTAGGGAAGGTAGGTGTGTTGTCTCATTTGTGAGGTTCTTTGCCATCCGCCAGACAGACTGGTGTTGTGAGTCTACGTTTGCAATGTGTTGCTCCATAGTTGCGCAGTGAGCTTGCTTGTGAACTAAAGGACCTGCCTATTGTGTTTGCAGTATTGGTCCAGTGCAGCCGGGTGACTAGCAGACGCCACGTGCGTCGGGTACGATTCCGTAATGTCGCAAGGGTACGTATATCTTGTGGAAGCTGCAGTTCATGTTTGCGTTTAACCTGTATTGGAACAGAGGTGGCTATGACGAATTTAATGGCCTGCTCAAGTCGTTGGGCAGTAGCGTCTAGTTCCTGTTGCACATTGATGTTGCTGCTTTGTATCTGAGAGTCTAGGGTTTCTGAAAATAAGTTTCAGTTTGCTAGGTGAAAATTGTGCCTGGGTAGGACGGAAGTTTTAGTGGCAGTGCCCTCTAGCCTTTGTCGGTCCTGGTGGTGCTAGCCTGAATAATACCAGGAGATGATCCGAGGAGAAGTTGATGACTTCCATTAACCGATTACTTAAATTGCGTGTTATAACAATGTTCAGCTCACCAAGTTGCGTTGGTAGGATATGTGTGTGGGCTCTTCTGGCGGGTCCACCCCCAGGTAGCCGAAGACCAGTCGTATAATTCTACGCTCCTGGGAATCATGAACTGGATTGTACTGCCTCTCGAGTTGGTCGCCCAGTGACCTTCTCTTCGGGCTCGTACGCTAATCTTCCTGTGCAACCGTGGACGGGGTGCGGGTGAGCTTCGCGTTACCCTCTCAACTTACGGGTGATTCCTCAAGGTTGATTTGTCATTTAAGTCAAATCTATTGACCGTGTTCTCCCAGGTTGCTGCATGGTGTTATCTCATGAGATATCTTATCCTGTACTGGAAGTCACAGTATAAGCTATGCAAGCTGGGATGGTGCTTGTAGCGTTGAACTATCCCTCGTAGCCTCTAGGCGCGCTTGCGCAGATCGTGTTCTGCGGCAGTGTATACGGGCTGGTACCGTCTGCCGGATATCTTCTTAGGATTCTTAGGCTTTTTTATTCTCTTATATATAGGCCTGGGCTGGTACATATGGGCCCAGCCTTTCAGGCTAAAAATTTACAATATGTGTTTACAATTCATATAATATGCAAATAATTTTTGGGCTTATATGGCGCCCATACAGAGCCCTTCCTTTGGACTCTGAGCACAGCGCCAGTATGTTAAATCCTTGGTGCTAAGTAGATTGTTTATATATTTTTTGTACTAGTGTTCACAAAAGTTTTTTTTTTTTCCTATTTACATAACATTTGTACACCATTTACATATTTACAGCGTTCCACCACCACGTGTTAATTACGTGTCTTAGTATATTCTTATGCGTTTATGTTTTCTATGGGGGGATTCCAATAGCAGAAACATACTTATTTGTGTGGCGATGGATTCTTTCCCACGTACGTCTGGCCCGCATCTCAATGGCTTGTTCTACTGTCGGCATGCCCGTCTCCTCGTGAATAATTGTGCTTTTGTTAGGAGGAGCACCCGCACAGCCTTTCTTAACTAGATGTTTTGTATTGTTTGTAGTTGTTTTAGGGCCGACTTAGACGCGTGTGCCCATGCCACGCAGGTGTGCAAAATCATTGATAATATAAATGATTTATACAAGATAATCTTGCTCTTAAGTGCTAAAGACTTGCTGCGCGCATAGTTTCAATCGTTGCCTCCCTCTGTTGGCCACGTCTCGTAGGTGATTGCTCCAAAGCAGTTTACGGTCCATTGAGACCCCTAAGTATTTGATTTGCTGACGACAGGGCAAGATCTCCCCTGCGATCGTTAGATCGACCTCTGGAAGGTGCCTGTGTTTGGAAAAAACAGTAAATTGGCACTTATTGACATTGACATTAATCTTCCATTGTTGTGGCCATGACGTGAATTTTTCTATATAGCGCTGAATTTCGCGCGTTCCAAACTTTAAATTTTTGGTATGGTGATAAATTGCTGTGTCGTCAGCATACATAGCGACCTTGCATTTGGCGTCCACAGGGAAGTCATTTGTGAAAATATACAAGTAGGGGACCAGTATGGCCCCTTGTGGGACGCCGGCCTGCATAGGTCGCGCGGTGGATTTGGAGCGATCAACCTGTACATAGAAGCGCCTGTTTTCTATAAAGCTGTGTAAAAGATACATAGATCAGGCCATTGTGCCAGCACCGGTTAAATGCGACTTCTACGTCAAGAAACAAGGCGAGGGTTGAGGCCTCATTGTTAAATTGTTGTATTATATCATCAGTTAATCGGAGGAACTGTAGCTCCGCTGAGTGCTCCTATCGGAAACCAAACTGGAATTTGGAAATTTCATCAATGTCCGAAATTTGTTTTTTGAACCGCGAAAGAATGAGCTTTTGGAACAATTTACCAATGTTGGACAGAAGACTTATCGACGATAGTTGGAAGGCTGCCTGGTGCTTTTGCCCTGCTTATGTATCATGATTATATTTGCCTCTTTCCACTTAGTTGGAAAATAATTGTGCTTGAGGCAGGCGTTAAAGATTTTCGTTAATTGCACCAGGTCCTTGGTAAATGTTTTATGTCTTCATTAGTCACTCTGTCCGGGCCGGCAGCTTTACGATTTCTAAGTAATCGTAATTGATTGAAAACTTCCTGCGGTGTGATTAATCTAGTGATTTCTCGCACTTCCGTGCCGCCCAGGGTTGAACCCAGGAACTGACTTGCTGGTCCTGTTGTTGGTTTGAAAGTTTATTTTCTGTAAAATGGTCGGTAAGGACGTCGGCAAAGACCTCCGCCTTATCCGCCGAAGAAAACATTTGGCCAGCAGGAGTATGGAGCGCAACATAGCCAGTGTGCACGCTGGAGGATGCCTTAAATGACTACTAGCTTCCACAAAGTTTGTTCTGAATGCGCGGTACTTAGCAATGTATGTTCCCACTGGTCTTGCCTGCTAGTAGCGATTTGGAATTTGATTACTTTGCGTAGCCATCTGGCTGACGCAACATAAATTTGAAGGCCAGTAATCCTCCATAGTCTCGTGAGACGTCGTCTCCTGGCAATCAGTCGCTCCACTTCGGGGTAAGTAACGTAGCTGGGAGGAGAAACAGTGATAGTGGTTGTGGCATTCATTTTCGCCGAGCGCAGTGAAGCAGTAAAGTTTTCAATCGCAGCATCAATTTCTGCTTCGCTGTTGTAGCACAGCCTGGGCTGCGCCATCGCGTGCAAGTGCACCATATACTTGTCCCAATCTGTGTCGGCTCGTCGGACCAGTGGCGGGGTCCTGGCCGCCGCGACGCCACAGATGTCGAAGTGCACGGGCAGGTGATCCGAGTCCAGGCTGTGATAGACTGTGAAATTTTGCGATAAGGCTGCGTTTTTAGCGACAACGAAGTTCAAAATCTCCGGGTCATGGAGCCCCGAGCGGTGCCAAAAAGGCCGGAAATCTATGTGTGCTACTTGACCATTTCATATACGGTTTCGGAGATTTTTTAATAGCTGCGTTATTTAGTTCTGTTGCAGTTGCTATGGTTGTACTGGACTGGAAGGCAGCGTCCAGAGCTGTTATTGCAGCTTCCCAATGTATTTGATAAATAGTCTTTGCGGACATTGCCGAGTGGACATGTCAGCAGCTCGCCAATGACTGGTTCACGTCAGAATGCAAATTACTCGTAGTGGTTAATTCTGGATAGTGCGGTATGTGTCTTTTTATTACAATATCAATTATGCTTGACCTGCCTATCCAACGCCTGTATGTAGGGCAGCTCAGTCCCTGCACGTCAAGCTAGGCTTCTGCGTTAAAAAATGTGGTCAGTCGCCTGCCCCGGGAATTTACTGACACGCACTTCCATTGCTGTTGTTTGGCACTGAAATCTCCGGCTAGGAGAGATATTGGAAAAACGTGAAGAACGGACTGATACTACTCTGCCGATATGAACGGTGCATACCATGGATGGTACTCAGCGATCAGAGCGGTTTCCCTGCCACTGATGCTGGGTTGCACAGCAACTGCCTCAAGGTGTTGCATTGGGGACTATCACGAGATGACACGGAATGCGTAAGCTGCGAGCGAATTGGGATGGCCACGTCCCCCCCCCCCCCTCTGCTGCCCAATCGGTCTTTTCAGCGTGTTATAAACCCATTCGCGTTGAAGTAGGCTATGCGAATAGAGGAGGTCGTGTGCCTCTAGTTCCCGGGAATGTTGATGAAGGCGCTAATTCCTTCGCACAGCGCTTGAAACTTGAGAGTTGGGTCCATGTCGCTTTCAACACACTGCCTAATACCGCGAAGTATGTTCAAAGATTCCTCTAAGAGGCCAGCTAACCATTCCATATGTACAATGTACTCTTTTAGCACATCTAGAGACGGCGGCTTAATAGGCCCTGTGCCGCGCAACGGGGTTGCTGGCTTCGGGGGGAACAGCAGGCCTCTGTGCGGCCGTGTTGACAGCACGCGAGGGCCCAGCCTCGCTCTGCTGTCCGCTGGTAGTAGGGTTATTAGGGGCAAGGAAGAGCGGGTTAAGTCGGAGCTTGAAAGCTGCCGCTGGCTTCTTTCTCTTGCTGCTGCAGATTTGACCCCTAGGGTCTGGATGTGCATTGGTTGACGTCTTCTGTACTTTGACCTACTTTGGGCGTTTGTTAGTTGGCGTCTTTGGTTCGATGGTTTCATTGGTTGGAGCAGCGGGCCGCGGCGCTAGGTGACGAAAGAGCCCACAGGCTATTTATAAGCCGTAGCCTTTCTGGGCACTGCTTACAACAAATAGCTGGTCACAGCAACAACTACTGAACTCATACAATCGATGATTAAAGAAACGGACTTCCCTGCAATTCCCCAATAAAATTGTCCTTGTAATTTCTTTACCTCTCTATTTAACTTGTAGGTTTCATGTCGGTACCTACAATTGCCACTTTTGCCGCTTCCGGCCTAGGCCAGCAGCAAGCGATATTCCACACCTGACTTACGAGGGTGCATTATGCGACACCTCGCAAACATTTTCCTGTTAAACTCTAACCTAATTATAATCCTTAGTAGTCCATTAGAGCTCCCCCCCCCAAAAAAAAACATTACTTATAGGTTGCTACATGCTTCTGTTGGCAGTGGAAGTATTGGTGATTGTGCAGCACGATAACAGGCTGCCGCTGCGTGGTTACCACCACATCGCAGGCAGCGCATGCCCCGTGTGGAGTTTGAACTAGTATGCCCGTAGTCCTGGCAACGAAAGCATTGCGACGGTCCGGCCCTGGCGTGGACCTTCTCCCATCGTACCCTGGTCCATAATATGGCACTGATGGAGTACAGTTTGCTTCGCTCGCTTGATGTTGCGGCCTCCACGATCGTATACATCGGCAGCGGTATCTTGTAGGCCGGGAGTCATTCTTGTCCGGACACCGTTTTCATCATTTGGTGCACTGCTTTCACCTGCACTCCTTTCTCTTTAATTCCTTGACCGCTTCATCTGGGGGTGGTCCCGGGATCGAGCCCTCTCATGACCCGGAATGTTTTTTCTGCTTTTCCATCTGGTATGTGTAATAACAGATATGCTTCTGCTGTAGGTAGTTGGCAATGGCATGATGATATGCCACAGAAATGGTCTGCATTCTGACATGTATGCGACCTCTCATCGCATTGACGCTATTCTGAGTAATAGCGGCCAACTCTTACATGAAAACGGGCGTTAAACACTACTCAAAAAAAAAAAAAAAAACTCTTTCATGGTTCATAGATAGTTTAGAAACGGGTCCGCGAAGATGGCAGGCACTTTCTGGCCACCTAGTGCAGTTTACCGCTGAGGTTCCGGGTTGGTATTGAGAGCGGGCGGGGTTGAGGGAGGAGTGTCTGGTTGCACACGTCTCTGACAGAGTCGGTCCTGGTGGTGTAGTGGTTACCATACTTGCCTCCTACACCCAAAACGCGGGTTCGAACCCGGCCAGGATCGATGGATTTTTTCGGGCGTAAAAATCCTAAGTATGGCTTCCTTCGGAAGGGAAGTAAAGCCGTGGGTCCCGTGTCGTACATTTACGGCACGAAAAAGAACCTCAAGTCTGAAAGAGAGGCCTCTGAGCAAAATTTGTCGGCCGTTTCACGCCCTGAGTTGAATGGGACGCTGATGACCTGAGATGTTAAAGAGCGTCCGTAAATAAATAAAATCAAAATCAAATCAGTCTCTGACAGGAGACGACAGTGAAGCCGTCGTCATCTCTATTCTCGGGGCCTCCTGGCTGGGAGGTACAACATTAACTTCTAAGCGGCTTAGAGCCTCCGGCCTGCTCTCCGGTAGCAGGTTGCATGTTAAAACCACTAGGGGTGGGTGTCTCCGGGCCTCCTTGCGCGGCTGGTGCCTGATATGACGATGCAGCGTTAGGTTAATCTCAGCCACCAACCTGCTCTGAAAGAGTGGGAGCTGGACAAGGTCTAACCCTGCGTCTTGTCAAAGTAGTCTTAGAAATCGATTTCAGCAGTGGTATGCCATGCCGCATTGAGATGTCGTCCCTCTGGAGACCAGGGAAGAGTAAGGTGGGTGAGGCCACCTACAGGCTTGAGGCAAGCCCTTGGCACTTATGATACCTCTGTACGACCTGCTTAAGTACTCTCCGTCAGATATCAGTCTGTCAGCAGACTTACCCTTCTTGTCTGAAGCTTTGGTTTCAGCTTCTTATTGAGTTGGGGTCTTCTCGGTCTCGTTGGGCTGTCGGACCTGCACAGGCATTATTTGTGCGTCGCTGTACTGCCGGTCAGCTGGCTGGTAGGCGAGGATCGACTAGAAGTTAGCTGTGTTGTCACCAGATGTCTCTCATCCAAGCGCTTTCCTTCCTTCTTAAAAACGATTTTGTTGTGCCCAGAATTAATTCTATTATGTGAAAAAAAAATTTTTTTTTTTTTTTCTTTTTTAGCATCGGTGAAAGACTGTTGAATCAATAATTGCTGCTTCAAAGAAATCGCGTACTTTTGCTGAACATTTGTGTGGATTTTACGGGTAACGTGTATTTTCTTTCATGCTCCAATCTCTTTTTGCAGTATCTGCACATTATCTTTTTATCATTCACATATAAACCTTCATGACTGAATTAGTTAGCCTGCTGCTTGGCTTCGGCATTGCTTTCGTATAGCATGCATATTATCTTCAAGCTCTTAAATATTGGCAGACAGCTTTTTTTTAAGAAAAACGCACTGATTGTTCAAGGATTCTGTATTGTATCCGTATATAGAATTTTTACAGTTGACGTTGAACTGCAATGAACAGTGAGCGGATGAGTGCTGACTCTACCAAGGCAAGTACCAATCAAAGATTCTATTCGCTGGTACATCGAACATAGAAGTATATGGAACTCTTGCGCAACATCGTCGACGGTAGTCGCCAGAGAGTATAATATAAATATCGACAATATCAATTATTGTATCGTTTCAGACATTGGTTACGTTGTAGATTTTGATAGAAATGATTATTTTTTTGGGACGAAAATATTAATTTCGCCATTAAAAATAAATGAATATCTTTTTCTCGAAATCCTCAAATTTAGCGTTAAATCGCAATTAGAAAAATGCTTTCTTATGCTATTCGACTGAAATAAATACTAATGGTGTGAAAAAGAATCAAAGTGGTAACAATTCGCGTTATCGCGACTCACGAATTTCACGGGGCTTCATAATAAGACATTTTAATGATAGAAAATAAATATTTTGTACATTTTTTTAAATGCAAGATTATTTTGGTATTATGCGTTAATTGATATTTTTTGTGAAACAAAATAAAACTGTTATTTTTAATATTACAAAAATAACGATAAGTATAATCACAAAAATATCAAATGAATAGTCTAGCGGAAAGAACAATCAAACAATATTATATGCCATGGAGAGTGAGAGCCCTCATAGTTAACAAAACTTCATCTTTGATATCTATGGTGAGATGATCAGTGGCTACATAAGAAAGGTTTGTCATCAGGAGCCTTTTGAACCAATTCGTCTTCCTCATCCTCATTGATGCCCATTGCACAGAACTGTTCCTATGTTGTCAAATCACCTTTGCTTTCTGCACAGCTCACAGCAGAGTTGCCATCATCGGAATAACTGTTGTCATCTATGGTGCATTTTCCCTTCTTTTTCATAGTTTATTTTGTTGACTTTTCGAAGTGCTATTTGAAGGGATGCCGTCTTCTTGGGGGAAATCATTGAGGGTAATCCCTTGGCCTGGAGGAACATTTGGTTTTTTTACCTCCCTTTTGAAGGATCCTCACAGTTTTTTTCTTGTTTCTTTCAGATGCTGCATAAAGAAATCAGACATGTGGTCTTTTAAATTGTATTTTTAGCTTCCAACAGATTGGTGCTTAATTTTTTTAAAACACTCTTGAGATCTTAGGAATATATTCCACAAGATCTGAATTCTTGCTTTAAATTTCTTCAATGGTGCCACTTATCTTTTCAACTAGTTGACTGACTGGTTTTGGTTATACCATTTTTGGCACTGTTGGACACCTTTTCCCACTTTCTGCTTCCAGTTAGTCAATGTCTCTCCAGGACCTTTCATTGACCGAAACACAGCCACATCTAGGAGTTATGTTAGATGGCTTGAGTTAGGAGGAAGACATAAATTTGATATTGATAGTGTGTTATTACACAGTGCCTCAGGTGGGAACTAAAGTTATCTCTTATCAGTACTTTTTCTCCCAGGGAGTTTCTTAAGCAATGGAAACATTGTGCTTTCAAACCAATCCTCAAATGTTCTTAAACCCAACCATATTTGGTTTTGTTGTACTGAGCTTTGGGTGGTCCACCTCTTTTCCACTCTTTGTAAATGCTTTCAGTTTTATAATGAACATGCAAAGTATCTATAGCACATAATAATTATGCTTGCCTCAGTTGCATTTTGTATATGTTCAGGATATTTTGTGCTCCGTTTTACTAAAATGCTTTGACACACAGGTCTGCAACAAGAAATATTGAAGAAATTCCACAAATTACATGGAGGAACATCAGCAATTTCTTTCTTCAAATTGTCAAAATAACTTTTGATATCCTTTGCTCACACTGCTACTCTTTTCAGCATTATGTTTTTGACTAACCTAGGACTGAGAGTCTGCTTCAAAAAGGAAAGCACTGTCTTTCCCTGGGTATAGTCCTTTGATTTTTTTTTTTTTTTTTTTTTTTTTTTTTTTTTTTTGGAAGGAACTCATGAAGATGTGTTCCTATTCTAAACCATTTGCGATTGGTAGACTTAAAAAGCTTTGGATGATCGTGGAAACTTCATTCTGTTTTTGCTGCTACATAAATCAAACTTAACACCTTTAGGTTTTTTATATACATATATATATATATTTTTTAATAAGGGTTCATGAGAGTCTGCACAAGCTTCTAAAACCTGTCTCTTACACATTTCATTCTGCTGTACATAGTGAGAAAGAACAATACCATTTTCGAATTTATAGACAGTGTCAAGATTATTCTTTCATTTTTCTTCATTAAATCATATTTTGATCATTAGATGAAGTTCTAATCGTTTTACATACTTGTTGTGAATGTTTAACACAAACACTGCACAGCAATACTTGAGTTTCTACATTAACCAGGCTCATTTCTTTTGCCAAGACATCAAAAGCTTCTTGGTAGCTGCCATATTTAATCTTCATTCCAGCCTTCTATGACATTTCATGATGAATACCCTGCTGCTGCCATACATAACACTTCATCCTGACTGATTAATCATGTATATACCGCACCAGGATTGACTGCACATTACTATGATCAGTTTTAAAAAAGTTAGTAATTAACCCAGCCTTGATTTTCACTGCAAGTGTCATTGCTAGTTTCTGAACTTCCCATGTGTATAATTGCTTGCAGGCTGGCCTAGCTCGCAGTTAACATCTGAGACTATTAACTAAAATTGTTAATTGGAACATTGCATAGTAAAGCTAATCAAATATTAAGATCATTGTGTGATTGAGTCGAACTAACACTTTTGATCCACTTTTGCTGCACAAGTAAGTGGAACAAAAGGGTGTTAGTTTGACTCAATCACACAATGATCTTAATCTGAGACTATTGTTGACTGTAACTGTAATGTTAATATATGCAGAGTTGCCACATTGCTGAAGAGCTGGTGGTAATTCTGTTATTTCTACGTGTCATTGCTGTTATTTTCATAGAAATATATACAGAATACATTATTTTCAGTAATATTTATTGTACATTTTCCTTGTTTTATAATGAAAATATTCTCTCCCCCTCTCCTGGGAAGTTTTGTTGGGGGGGGGGAATTTTTGAGATAAAATTATCAGTGGGGCTAAAATCCCATGCCCCAGCAATTTGCACCTTGTTCCTCTCTCTCTCTCTTTTCTTTGTTAGTTTAACTAGCAACTTTATCATTATATGGAAATCCTAGTAATTACGTATTGCTCATTACAATTTTGTTATGAATGCCCAATTTATAATCACTTCTTTTATTGGCCTTTGACACTTTTTTTATTATTAGTTATTGTTGAACAGTCATAAGTTTTTTTATGACCTATCCTTTGTACGTCTGTAGATACTAAGTGTTCTTAGTTCAGATGGTTCATATGATCTGCAAGTATGCACAACAGACCTTAGACATAAGTCTTGTAAGCTGATGATGATTTTTTATGTATTGTGGTAGTTTCTTAATGTTTTGCTTTTGCTTTGTGTGATACTAGTAAGGCCTGAGCTTCTGTGTAAAACTAGATACCATGAATATGAAAGAGATGCATAAACAATCAACAATATGTATGCATTTTTTTAAAAAAGTGGAGCTTACCTGTGCTGGGTGTCACTTGTTTCCTACTATTGTAAACTCCATGCTTGTGCTATCCTCCAAGACGTGCTTTTCACAACCATAAACTCTGATTCACCATGGAATTGTCCATTGCAATATATCCATTTGTAGGATTTTTGCTTAACATAAACTGTTTGCTATGCAAGTCTTTATTTTTTATAAGTAATATGTTTTATAAACCTAGGTATTCATTTTTTTACACTAAACTCCATTTACTTATATAAAAGTAAGACGCGTTTCGGGAGAATCTCTCCCATCTTCAGTTGCTCATCGAACCGCTGTTACTCGAAATGGTGACTGGACACCCAGATGTTTCTGTGGTGACCCCTGTTGGTTGAAGTAGGAAATTGCTGAGTTCATCCATAGGAGGAAATTTGAAATTCATTAGGTTTTTTCTATTTTTTAACATAAAATTTTTTTCACCAGTGGATAACTCCAATGGGTTGTGAAAATGTTTCAGCAGTTTAATTTCCGGTTTTTGTTCATGGTTTTTGGTCCAAAAGTGAACTGCTACTGCTGATTTATCCACCTGCTTAAACTGAATATTCCTAAAATGTTGTTTCCTCCGAATTTCCATACTTCTCCTTGTTTTGCCTATGTAGCTCTGCTCACAATCTGTACATTTTATTTTGTAAATTCCTGATTTCTGTTCTGTTGATGTGGAGTCTCTTACTATGCAATCTAATAAATTCTTGATGTTGTATCTGTTCTTTGGGGCTAACATTGTCCCATGTTCTTTGAAAATTTTCTTGAACTTCTTGTGGCAAATTGGATGGTAGGTGAAACTTTTGAATTTGAATTTATTAGATTGCACAGTAAAAGAGTCCACATCAACAGAACAGAAATCAGGAATTTACGAAATAAAATGTGCAGATTGTGAGCAGAGCTACATAGGCAAAACAAAGAGAAGTTTGGAAATTCGGAGGAAAAAACATTTTAGGAATATTCGGTTTAAGCAGGTGGATAAATCAGCAGTAGCTGCTCACTTTTGGACCGAAAACCATGAACAAAAACCGGAAATTAAACTGCTGAAACATCTTCACAACTCATTGGAGTTATCCACTTGGGAAAAAATTTTTATGTTAAAAAATAGAAAAAACCTAATGAATTTCGACTTTCCTCCTATGGATGAACTCAGCAATTTCCTACTTCAACGAACAAAGGCCACCACAGAAACATTCTGGTGTCCAGCCATTATTTCGTTCAGTGAGCAACTGAAGATGGGAGAGATTCTCCCGAAACGTGTCTTACTTTTATGTAAGTAAATGAAGTTTAGTATAAAAAAATGAATTCCTAGGTTTAGGATATATTACCACTCCATTGTCAACAGCTTCGTAAGTACAATATTAATATGTTTTGCATTGATAGAAAGCATATAATTTCCTGCTTAGACCCTCAAATGGAAGGCAGTAGAAAGTACAGTTAGCAAATTCATTTGTTTATCAGCAAAGCAGGAAGTAAAACTCATGGAATATGTGCATACAAAGGTTTCTTTTAAAACTTTTGCACCTATAATTATAATTTTGGCTTTCACTGTCTATGAGAAGACTTACCTTGAAACTACTTCCTGAAGCTTTTTCTCAATGATGAAAAATGTTATCTTTTATATCACATCTTTATAAATTATAAAAAAAAGAAAAATTTTTGTAACCTTAATTTATCTTTTCATGCAATTGTTTTGCATCTTAATACCTACATCAACAAATTGTTGTACATCTATGTTATACTGAATGTAACAGAATAAGTAGGTATGAGATGTTACGTAAAACTCATTTGTGATTAGATAGGATGCCCACATGTAAGTTGTTATAATGTAGAAGGGGAATATTGGTGCACCTAAATTATGATGTATGTTTTATGTAAGATAACTATCCTTTATCTCTCATTCCCTGTCTGCCATCATCTTATTTGTTCACTCTGTAGATATGCTAATACTGAAGAATTATAGTTGTACTTAGCAATGAATAAATATAAAATTCTTAGCTTATTTGTTTAAGCACATCTTGTAAATTAAAATAAAAGGTAACGCGAGAAATAAGCAGACATACACATGGTTCTCCTATCCTGTTGAAAATTTGCATTTCTAGACTATAAATTAACATCAGAGATATGAATAGTAAATATTATTGCTATGTTACTTTTGCCATATCACAATCAGAATACAATTTGCATGTAGATGCAGTCTTAATATATAATCATGAATATCACTGTTGGTAATATTCCATTGCATGCTGCTTGATAATGAAACTGATAGATTGCGTACTTGAAACAAACTGGACACAGAGAGTTAAATGTAAGTTGCAGATATCTCATTGAAGTAATAACAGAAAAATTTATAAAATGTGTGTGTTTTTAGTGCAGTGAAGAACATTTTCCTGATTTCCTCATTTGCTTTAATAAAATAAAATTGTTTTGCAGCCAATCCTTTTCTTTTTCTCTGTGTTGTTTATGTGATAATGAAAAGTTATCAATTTATCATATTAAAGTTTTCCTGGAGTAAGAATATTGAATAGTTATGTGTCTACAGGAGGTAAAAAGAGCTTTCAGAAAGTCAAATATGTGCTATTCCATCCATTTATATATTTAATCAATGCATCATTATTTTAATCTGTTAATAAAAATAAAGCCGGTTAAACTCTAGAATGCCTTGGGTGGAATGCTTAGATTATATTAATCTACATGTAAATAAATTTGTTCAGTAATCTGATCAAGTGTTTACAAATGCTACTGAATAAGAACTGAAACTATTTGCAGGCATGACATTGTACAAAGTATTCTTCAAATAAATAAATAAATATATATATATCCATGCACATAACACTATAAGTTCAATAAGTCAATAAAGCAAAATAAATTTCCCTGAAACCTCCTCCCTAACAGGTGTTTATTTTCCTTAATGCTTGTTGTTGCAACTTGTTTAAATTTGCAAGAAATAAATATAATTTACTTTTAAACTGCAAAATACTGTGTATGTGGTCATTGTCATTTGCTCAATCTCTACACTAGAATTATATATGTGGATGCTCAGCTGTAGAAAAAGTAAAACTTATAAATAAAATATTTTCTACTTTTGAACCTGTTGAAAATTGTATGCATTTATATTATTCAACAGTTTTGGATCATTTAGTAAATAAAATATTTTGTTACTCATCATAACTTGCGTATTTTCAAGGCTTTTCTGGCATTTGTGTGATTGGTTTTATGGCACTTTAGAATGTTGGCTTTTTCTATTCTTAGGAATTTCACATGAATGGCAGTATAACCTTGGAAATTGTTTTCATTTTCCAAAACTCCAAATCTTCTTTTTTTTTTCATAATTATTTTATTCATATTATTATAATGCATCATATTAGTAATTAATGCACCTCTTAATGTTCATTTCCCCAGTTCACTTTTTAAAGTTTATTTTATGGAAATATTTTGTTTTTTCCAAGAACATTTTATTCATAGAGTACCTATACTATAAGTGGATTGCTAATACTCTTCACATTTTTGCCTTTCATTTTGCTCAATTGGTTATTAAAAGTATTTTCTTGCCATTTCTTATCTTGTTAAATATATTTTATACATGCCTTTCAAAATGCAGTAAAAAATGCGCACCTAATATATTTTAGCACCATATAAATAATTTCTTTGGGGAAAATATTGCCTTTAAATATCACTGTTTTTCAAGTAGCAGAAATTGAGCTTCAACAAAGGAGGATTCCTATTTGCTTGATTTTGTATCTAGTTGGTATTTTCGGGGGGAGGGGATATTTTCTAGTTAACATCGTGCCTATGGGATTTTCATTCTTTTTTAATGGCTTTATCCAGTTTCATGTAAGCTTTTTTGTCATTAATATAGAAATTAACAAATAGAAAGATTCATATATTGGTTTATTTTTAAGAAAATGGAACCTTATTGTGTGTTTGGCGATGAGCTGTAGGTAGATTTGAGCACATTGTCATCATATTTTTTGTTTTATGAACTGCAAGATTAATATTGCAATCATAAACCAAATTGCCAAATTTTTAGAAATAACTTCTAAACATCTGTAGCTGCAATAAAAAGAATAAGAAGCCTGCAGGGTAAAATTTTTAGTAATCAATGTAGATCTGCTATAATGAATATTTGAATATGCAATATTTCAATTTATAGAATTTTATGATGTATATTTAATTTTGTTGTTAAATTGAGCCAGTATTGCTAAAGAGTTTTTTTTTCCTCTGCATCATTCATATACATTACTTATTTTTCTCATTTTTCTTAATGGATTTCTTTAATTGGTTAATATTTTTAAGAATTACTCTTTTTTTGGTAGTACTTTTCAGTTCATTAGTTTCATTATTTTTTATTGTCCTTTACTTTGGAAAGCCATGTTTTAAACTAATTCCTTCTTCATTCATATCTATTCCATTGTCTATTCTTTTATTCTTTTTTTCACTAAAACATATTAGCGACCACATGATAGTGCATCTTGAATAAATTCCTTGATTCGCCCGTGCTTCAGTGTTTAATAGTCTTGACAATATCTGTAGTTGCAGTGAAGTACATTTTTAATGAGCTGCAAATTTTTTAGCTATATTTAGTGTGAAAATGCATTGCCTTAGATGGGGGGAAAGATCTTGGGTTTTTAATTCATATTAAGCCAACTGAAATCATTGTTAATTTTGGCAGCAGCACTATTTTATCTAGGGCTGAAAAACTTGTTCACATTTATGAGAAAGATGAAAGACAATGATAGTATTTAGTTATGAACAGTTGCTTATTCTGGTAATATTTTGCATCATGACATGCCACGCATCTTTCATCTTTGTAATCAGCATTGTAACAAGCCCAACTGTAGGAATAACTATTTAGATTATATTTATTTTTAATAGGTGCTTGTATTGTTATGAGAACATTGTCATGGTGCCTTCTGTAACATTCTGCTCTCTGGAGCTAGAGACAAAATAGCTTAATGAAAGGTAGTTGTTGGGCATGTGAGAAATTTGTGTGTGATATACACACGAGGTGGAGGAGGAATTATGTGGTAGATATACATATTATATTTACTTACTAGCATACTGAATGTTGTTGACCTCTACTAGATAGCAAGTATTTGAAATAATAAGGTGGGAGAGTAGGTGAAAATCATAATGGTTAATTATTGCATAGAACTGGAATAGCTGTTATGAGATGAACAATAGCTATCTATCCCAGTACTGAATGTGTGGCAAAAGCTGCTTAATACTTATGTCAATTAATGTATAAACAGTGACAATAGGTTAACTAAATTCTAAATTTTTCTTTACTGCTTATCTGCCACTAAGCTGCCTAGGTGAAGAATTCCACTGCTTATCTGACTCAAAATTGCAAGTCATTGATAGACCGTACTTCTCTTTTACCTGCTGCTGCATTCACTCACTATTCATTAATCACTCTGTCTTAGGTTTATTATTATTTTGTCATTTTCATTGTCTTTCATTATAGCTATGAAAAAGAGTAGTGTTTCCTGTATATAACATATTTATTATGTTTCTTCCAAGTCTGTTTCCAATAAACTTTTAAATTGTTTTGTTTTTTTTTTCTTTCTTTATTTTCCAGATCAAGTAGTGATTCAATTGCTTGTTCAACCAAACTTCCCTTTGATGTTTCCCTAAAACTTTTAAATTCATGATCTTGGTTAGTTACTAAATTTTTATTTAGATTTGAAAATCTGAAGAGTTCCGTAATGAAATACTTTTTCCACTATTTTTTATTATTTTTTTGCTGATACCATTTAGGTTTATTATTGCAAGCACTTTTTCTTAGAATACGACTTCAAACAGTTGCTCTTCATCTATGTGAGTGACATTCCATTTCTCTTCTCTGCCTCTAAGAATATATTTATTTTTCCCTCCAAGCTTTCTTTTTAGTCACATTTTTCACCTAAACCCCAATGCCTTAATCTATCTTCTTAAATTCTCATGCAATTTATCACCTAGATCACTAGTATTTTTCAGTTGTAATTTCTTCTTTTTTGACCACATAAAATAAATGATGAATAGTGTTATAAAATTATCCCTTTTAGTACATTTTCCCAAACCTAGTTCTTTCTTCATGGGGTGGAACTCTGGGTGTCTATAATAGAATTTGTCTCCTTTCAGCAATATTTTTTAGAAGGCTCAAAAAATGTTACTTATCTTAGTTGTTTAATTTAAATTTATTTGTGTTATGTATTTATGTGTTATTCATTTTATTTATATTAGCATTATTAGACACATTAAGAATATTTATATTATTAGTGTGATATATTTGTATGTTAAAAAATGACCACATTGTAATCTAGAACTTGTTCACTAAGGTAACTGCCACTTACAGAGCTCAAAGTAGATTCTACAAGTTCATTTATATTCACATTTGTCATTGGTGAAAACACTGAACTCTCATACTTTCTTGTACTATAGTATAAAACATTTTACAGCACTTCTATAGGAATCATAATGAAAGCGATGAAGGCAAAGACCCAATAATTCAATCTCAAGATATAATAAAAGCAATCTAAACAAGTGCTAACAGTATCTGTCTCCAATGTTTAGGTTCGATAACATGATAGAAAGTGTGTATAGCATTATAGGTAATAAATAACCCTGTAACCTTATGACATTTGGCATGGAAACCAACATGGGTAATCAAGGATTCATAAGGTCCAAACTCATGAACAGGTGTGCAGTTAAAATTCTGCCAGGACAATTCTTTCCAGTTTTATCCAGTTCTCATCAAAGGCAAAAATCACTGGAAGGTACTCTGAACTTAAGCCTGGAGTGTTTCTTTCCCAAAATTCCTTTTAAGTTTATCATTTTATCTTATATAATAAGTATCTATGGGTATTAAGTACTATTAAAATATTTGCATAGACTTAGTTTTTTTTGAAGATTAGGGAAAAGCTTGGAAAACAGAAAGGAAACATTTGTATTGGATGCAAATAAGATATGATAAATATACAGAAGAGAGAGGCAAGAAATTTTATCATGTATTGTAATTTGGTTGTAATTTTCAAAAGCTTGCATCATTAAGAGTTTAAGTAAAAAAGGACAAACATGGATTTACAGTATCAGATTTGAATTTATTATGATTAAATGCTTCATTTGCCAGTATTTTTAATTAAGGAAAATGGATAGTTATTTTTAGATAAGACTAATTTTTCTGATCATCTTGTAAAATATGACTTATTAATGTCAGAAAAAAAGAGCACAAATTACAATACCTTCATTTTTAGCACTAAAAGCTGTGCACAGATAGTCAAATGTTATGCAAAAATATCACTATCTGCTTCATTTTCCCCATTTACTTACATTGTTTAAATACAGTACTATACTTTCAGCCAAATGCTCTTTCTTTCAGCTGGTGTTTCCATACACTCCTATATTTAAAAAAAAAAATATATATATAAATAAATATATTAAACCAAATCAGAAATTATAGGTCATATCCTCATATATGTTTTACAGCTTCTAAAATATGGTCCTTCACCAATGAATGCATAAATCAGTATATCATTCGTGCATCCTCACATTGTGAAAATAATTCTTCAAAGACATGTTGCATTGTAGGTTAAATTTATTAATAAATAAATAAATACAGGTAATGGTATCCTGGAAGTAGCATTGTGATGGGTGTTTATGGTTTTTAATGGGGCACTGATGCATGCAATCTGTTTCTGGTGCAGGCAGTGACATATTTGCATTCTGACGTCCACATGGCTGAATATTTTGTATGTTAAATAGAGGCTTTGTCATTGTAAAATGAAAGCTTTTTTGTCCCCAGAGAAAATTATTCAGACTTACATTGCTCTATCTACATGGTAAGGTGACTGTCCAAACAAACCAACAACATTTTAATTTTATATATATATATAAATGGTCCTAAAAATTAGAAAATCTAAAGGGCTTTCTAAATGTGTGTTAATATTAACAATATGAATCATTGTGGGTCTTTAATAAGTGACGTGAAAATTGGCAACAAACATTTTTCATTATTATTTTGCATTTTCTTTGACTTAATATTAATCATGAGTACAATGCCATAAAAAAATTAAAACAGCAATTTTATTGTGCATTTAATAAGTAAATGAATGCATACTTTTGTATATGGGGTTACAAACATATAGCTATATATATATTGCAGTATTATATTGAATGAAATACTTGAAATCAACAATCCATAGTATAATAATGATAGATTATAATATGTTTAATGTATTAATTTGAAATGGTTGGTAAAAATCTGTGTCAAAGACACTACTAGCAGAGTGACCAAATATTATGAATTTGTTTCTTTGAAAGATAAAAAGGGAACACCTTTAATTTTAGATGCTTTACTTTCCTACAGTAAGTGGACATCATTCAAGTATACTCTTTGGAGAATTTTGGAGAATTCACATTATATATGAAAGACAGCTGTGTGATTAGATTGTTGCTTCTGTCACAGCACTATTAGGCTGTTGTTTAAACTTAAAATTTGTGTGTTATCAGTTTTTGGCTAAGGCATGGAAAACAACTACTACTATAAATGCAAATAACTTGACCAAATATGTGTTTCAAACAAAGCAATTGTGATAATTACAACTTTAAGAGAGCAAGTTTTTAAATGGCAATAGATAAACTTGAATTCCCTGATTAGAACTTTTCTTTAAAGAAAGCAACTGCATGCTTTAATTAGGGCTTGAACATCTAGATGCTGAAGTGTTTCAGATAAAAAGATGGTTTGAGAAATTTGGTTTAAAAAAAATGATTAATATATTATTTGCCTTTTCTTTTACTTCTTATTTTTTCTTTGCTTTAGTTTTTATCAGGAAAATAATTTTATTTCTGGACATATTCTTCTTTCAGAGCTATATTCTTGGGAGACGAGTTTTCATTTTATGCTATTGCAGAAGTAGCCTTTGCCAAAAAATCTGTATAATAGTCGATGATGGCATTGGTGGTATTCACATTTGACAAAAATCTCTTCCCACCCAGCAAAACTTCTCAGCTCAGGAGTGAAATAAGTTGCTAGGGACTAAGCTGGGAAATAAGGAATGGTGCATGAGGAATCGATTCAAAGCCACATTTTATGTGCTTTTACCATTGCTAGTATCAGTGTGTGTGACAATGCAAAGAGCATATTTTGTGGACCAATCTTGAATATCTTTCCTTCAATTCATCTTTCAAGCTGCCTAATGATTCTGCATAATAGTCTCCTGTTATTGTTCCACTGTTTTTCCCAGGATTATTTCTTGGAAATCTGAAAAATAGTGGCCCAGATCTCAGTTGACAAATGGTCTTAACCTTCTTCCACATACTTTTACAGTAATTATGCTATGCTTTGACTGCCACCTCAGACTCAGGTGTGTAATGATTATTTCAGGTCTGATGCACAGTCATAAATTTATGCAAAAATTTGCATTGCCAATAAACATCCTTTAACCCTGCATTAAATATACCTTCACATGTGTTTTTGTCAAGGGCATGACTCCCATCATACACATAATCTTTTAATAAGCAATTTTTACTATTCAAGAATGTACTTGTTCAATTAATTGCACCTTGCACAGCCTCAACACTCTTGTGCATCTTCACTTGACAGTTGTTCATTGTCCTTAGTTATGACCATATTAGAGCATTCAGAGCGTGCTTCATCTTCAAATGATATGTGTTTTACTTATTATGCACGGAAATTAAAGTCTTAAATGTTGGTGTTCATTTATTTCTTGGAACTCTTGATTTTAATCTGTATGATGTGCTTTTTTAAAATAAAAAAATTAATAACTTCATGGTTCTGGTCCCCCTCCTGCATTTTTAAGGCATATGTGACAGTGGTTGAATCAGATAGCATCTTATCTAACTGAAACTTTGTCTAGATTGTTACAAAATGATGCTTGGTAGCAGTTATAACAAATGTTTGTAGCATTTTATTAAAATTTCAAATGACCCTCTTAACAGGCCAAAAAAGATAATCACATGGGAAATAGGCTTTAAAGCTGATTTTAAATATGCACTGGAATAAAATTATAAGAGAATTGCTTTTAATACTGCGTTTAGAAATAGTTGTGGCAAAAATGTGCCAATATTTTATGCAAATTAATATATGCAATTATGAAATGCTTAACATCTCTGATATGGGCATATTCTATACAGATCTATAAAAAATTCAACATAATTTAAGAATAACATTAAAGCTAATGAGGTACTTTTCATTGTTATCTGACTTAAAATTTTCCTTACTGTATAGCTGAGAGTGGGATTTGTGTGTGTACATTTATTGCTTGCTATCCTCCAGAAAGAGTCAAAGCTATTTTATACCTTTTCTTTCTGAGCTGTAATTCAAAATTAGAGTAGCTCTTCTAGAAATGTTATTGTTGTTGCTGAAATTTTCCATCCTAGGAAGAACACGATGATGACTGAAATCTACAAAACTATATGTGTTTCACATTTTTATGGGGTAGGGGCATAAAGAGACAATTAATATTCAGCATCAATAAAGAACTCAGCCACTTGATTTATTAAAATATACAAATAGAAGTTATGATGTAACTGACATCATAAATTCAATACCTGTATTCAGATTTTGCTATCTTTATGATTTGTATGCTTGAATATATTCATGTTTCATAACAAATATACAAAAGAAAAAAAAAAATTCCAAATTGTTTCCTAGCAAACTCAAAATGCAAAGTGAGGAAGAAGAAGAAGAAAAATAATAATAAAGGCTAACAACCGAAGTAACAGACTAATTTTTGTTTTTGTTTCAGTTTGTATTCCAATAATTAATTGTTAAAATAGTTTTTTTGGTATTGTTTCACTTTGTATTTCAGTACATTGTTGTTAAGGCAGTTTCATTTTTTTTTTGTGTGTGTGTGTGTATGTGCACTTTTTCTGTCTCTAACCCCCCTTTCTGCTCAGTTCTATAAATGTGTTGCTGCTTTTAGTATAGCATTTAGTTTAACAATGTTCAGAATGTTAGCAGTGGCTGGTAAATAAATTGTTATTCTGAACATTGTGGGAGAGGATACATTTAAATAACTTAACATAATAATCTAAAATAAATATGAAATGATTCTAGGCAAGAAATAATACCAGTTTTGAATGATTGGACATTCTAATCTCCATTTTTTGAAGTCATCTTCCCTCATTTTCTTAGTTTCTATAATTTTCCTGCTGATAGCTTTTATGCCATTTTTCAAACTAGGCATTAACAGATTTACAATAAATTGAAATAGACCCTACCTTAAAATAGTTGATTTTAGACAATACAAAACTTGTACAAAGGCTTTTAAATGAGTGTTGCCAATATTTTTATACACATGAATGTAAAATGAGATGAATTTCTGAGTTCTAGTTATCAAAAAATGTTGATACTGATTTTTAAAGAGCTTTTGAAAAAGCAATAAAGCAATAGAGATAAACAAATCCAAACAGTATTATAAGGCAGTAGATTGCATATGCAGGCAATGTGTCTGATTGGATAATAGGTGAGAGCAACTGGAGTAATAACACAACTGAAATAATCCGCATTAAGGACAGGATTAAAAATAAATTAACTAATAAGGATAGCAAAAGATGAAGGACATGGATTAACATTATTGGCATATGTTATGAAGAAGCGTTAAGTTCCTGTATCATGAATGTATTAAGTACAACAATTTTATTAATGAAGAAATAAAATCAAGGATTGCTATTAGTAACAATGGTTATACAAGTAGTAATTTATAGAAGTGAAATCTGAGCAATGAGTGAGACATATGATTGCATATACATATAATAGAATGACCACACAGTCCATTTTTAACAAGATTGCCCCCCCCCTTTTTTTTTTGTTTTCCATCCTGTTGTTCCAGAAATAATGGGTCACTAATTGAGGTGTGTGTTTTCAAAACTCGATAAAAATGTTGGAAATTCAATTATGCATCATAACGACATAATTTTGATCTTCCACGTCATCCTGTGAATAGAATTTTAGCAAAAATCAACTAATAGTGTGCATAGAGGCTGGCCAAGTAATGGGATTTTAGCAAAAACCGATATATGCAATCTGAAAGTTAAAAGCAATGGTTGGCAAATGCAATAAATCCTTCTTTACTTTCATTTCATACCAAGCAGTTGGCAATAATGTAAGCAAGCATAGTTATGCTAAGTTACTCATTATTATAAAAACGTTTCTTTGATTAGCTGCTTAAATGCCACAACTGGACTTCATTGTCGTCAGCAAGTTTCCGAGTTACTTTTAGAGAAGCTATCAATGGTGCAGTCATGTTTGAGTAAGAAGAAATATTTAAAGGTAAATAAGAATATATGGTGATTCCAGTGACTGAATGCAGTGTATGGGTAAAAGAATATTTGGGTGACATAAGATCTAAAGACAAGAAGGGTGCCACTCTTCTTGAAAAATGAAACAACAATAGTAAAAACAACCCATATATTAAATGTAATCAGAAACTTGTAGTATCACCTTCAAATGCAAAATCTAAAGGGAAGAAAGAATGCAAAGCCACTGAACTATGCTACGAAGTTTCATCATCATGTGACAGCTTTAAACAAGACAGACCAAGATAAGTTTCTGTTAAAGTTTATAGCTATTACTTCACCTAAGAGCAGAGTAATGAACACTGAGAAAAAGTAAAAATGGAGGAAAACAGTTTCAGTAAAAGATACCATTAGGAAGAAAAATGGTGAGGTAGTGTCTGTCTGTGGTGCTACATTTCAAGGAGTTTTTGGTGTGTCAAAGGATAGATTATCCTATATAGCAAACAGGTTTCATGAAGAAGGGAAGTTGCCGAAGGAAAAGAGAGATAGAGATGGAACAGGAAAGGATCATAAGGATAGTATTATTGCCTTAAGAAAGACATAAAGAAATACAAATGTAGGGCAAGACTAAGATGAGTTATTTATTTTCAGAACTCACAATCAATAAGATATGGAAAAAATTCTGCAAATAAAGAGTGAATTTTGGACTTAACTATGCTCTTTATCAGATATAAGAATGTATGCGGCAAAAGCCTGTGAAACATGTTCTGTATAATTCAATGGTAAGTGGAGCTTAAGAGTATTAAATTGACTCACTAGCTAATTAAGAATATATTCTGTAAATATTGTAATCTATCATTTCAGACTCCCCACACTGATACATGCTCCACGTGTAAAGTTGGTCATAACAGTGTTTGGAGAAGAAAAATGAATTAAGAACTAGTCACTGATTACATGAACTTTGTGCAAAGGGGCTTTATAGAATAATGAAAGAAGAAAATTCAGGTGTCATTAAGATTGCCTTTGATATGCTAGGGAAATATGGTTATACAATATATGTATTATTATCCATGCTAATGAGCAAACAAAGAAAAATAGCTGGAAAAAGAGTCTTCAAAAGTATGTAACCAAATTGCATCAACTTTGCTGGACTTGCTTTCTGACTAAGATAAAAAACTACCAAGTGGGTCCCACCCATCTATTCTCAGACTGCTGCAGCAGTCAAAATAAAAATAGTTGTATGATGGCAATGCTTATAGCATTCTTGGAAAAGAGTTCAGGATTCAAGAATATTAATTACTTTCCAGTCATTGACATAGCTACATGACTCCAGACTGAATCTTTGATAGAATTGAGAAATCACAGAAAAAAGGCAAGTATTGTGTCTCTTAAAGAATATTATGATATCTTAAAAAAACATGGCATCCTGAAAGTACTCAACAATGTCTGGAAAGTAACAACATAAAGGATAGCCAACAGAAAGTACTAAAACCTACGTTACCATTCAAAATGAATAGTCAGCATGTCATCTCATTCAAGAAAATAATGAACAATGTTAACGTACCAGTGAAAAGCACATATTTTGGAGATTCAATTCAAGTTCTTAGGAAAAAACGATGCCATCCAGCACCACTATCATCCACTGTTCTTCCTAAGGAAAATGTGGTTAGCAAACAAAAGGACATTTCTGCACTATTAAAGTATTTTGTAAATAATTTAGAAATTATTATAGTAATAAATAAATAAATAAATATGTAATTTCATATAAATATAAAACCAAACTATAACACATAATTAGAAGAACTTTTCTCTTTTATAAGCATCTATAAGCATTTATGGACTTTTGAAAAAACCTGAATAAATCATCCTGTAATTCTCCATAGTGCAAATTTTGTTTCAATATATCTTACTATGATGTTTTATTTAACAGTAAGATAGAATATTGGAGAAAATATTACATCCTTCTACCACATTTTTCTAGATGAGATTAAAAAAATGCGTTTCCTGAAAAATTCAAATTCTGCATTTATTGAGTTTTGAAAAAATGCTCCACAATTGTCCATTTAACTGTCTGAAGTCCTATTTTTGCTCCCCTCTATTTTATTTTTTAAACCGGGGGCATGACTTTTTAATTGTAACAGTTGTTTTCAATAAGGATGCTTGTGAGTGGCTCTGCTGATGTTAGTAATGCTTACTATGAAAACACTTTCTCTGCACTAGGTTAAAATTTCAAAGTATTTTATTTTTCCAGTATAGTAGCCATTGCTACATTGCTAATCTTGCAATTAATTAGTGATGACACTAATTTGTGGTTGTGGCCATTGTGTTTATGGCATGTAGCTTCTTTCAATTAGTAAAATATATCTATTTACAATGCAAGTGGTAATATTTCCATCTTAAATTTCTGCAGTTTTAGTAGAGATCTAAAAGAAAAATATCCCTTCCTGAAGCAGTGAATAAGTTGTGTCATTCAGTTAATCCATCAATTTTGGAAGCCAGTCTAATATAAGATAGCATTTGAAGATGCAGAAACATAAAATAGCAATTGTTGCTAGCAGTTTAAAGTGAAAATGCATCTTTATTTTTCACAATCAATCAAAAAATGTCTGGCAGCTCAAGAACTTGTTTGCATTTCAAGCAGCAAAATGTAATATTTTCTTGAGAACTGCACATGTACAATAGAAATTTACTTAAGTATGAATAAAATTAATACCAATTTTAGTAAATGTGTTGGCGCTTTTTGCATTGTGAGAAATAGCTATAGTTTTGAAAGTAGCTATCTATAAGTCAGTAATAGTAGACACATCAAACTGTGGAAATATGAAGTTGGTATCAGGACAGGACTTGTTAAAAACCTCATGCCTGATAAGGCATCAAAATCAAATTGATAAACTTTCAAAACATTACTGCTGAAATAGCAGAGGTGCTTGCAGATCACATCCTAGACATTTTGCAGAAACACCAGTTGCCTAAGAAAATTATTGTATATTCTGGTTGTAGCATGGATACAAAAAAGTTAATTCCAATAATATATTTTCAAGATTTCCTAAGACATTAAAGAACATCATTAATGATATTGGCTATGCTACTCATGTCGTCAACAGCTCTGCTCATACAAGTGCCAATATATTATCTATTGACATTGAATTTGTTATAAATATTTATATATTTCCATATTTATACTGTGAAAGTAGAGAAATTAAAAATGCAGTAAAATCGTGGAAATAGAATATAAGCATGTTTTAGACAGAATAAAAACAAAGCAGAGTTATCTTTTCTCCCAGCTTTGAATAGGATTATTGATCTGTATAATAGACTGAAATAGCATTTTCTGGCACAAAATAAGTGTCCTACAATTTTAAAGTCATATTTCATAAATAAATATTTCTTACTTTTTACCTCATTTTATCTAAAGCCAACTGGAAATATTCTTTGGCATAATAATTAAAATTGAAAATGAAACTATTTTGGCATCCAAAGTGGTAGAAGAATAAGAATTCGTTAGCGAAAAATATCCTGAACAGAAAAACAGAAAATGTCTAAATTCTGAAAATTATTTCATATCTGAAAGATAGGCATATGAAAAATAATTTTTATAATTTTCATAATATTCATTTTTCATTATGCTTTTTTATAATATTTGAATAAATGGACTTATTTCCAAATATTCAAATAATACCGTTGGATTCAGTTTAAAATTTGACCTACATGGGAAGACATTTCAGAGAGCTTAAAAATCATCAGCGAAGTTGACAGCAAGATATTGAATGAGGTAGATCAAGATGAAGTTTTTGATGCAGTCAACTATAAATATAATATTGTAAACACTAAAAATAAATTATGGAAGGAAACAAAAGCCAAAATGATGTGAAGTTTTTAAAATACTTTAGGAAAGAAACTTACAATACTAAAGCATATTATTAGTTGTAAGATTTTTTTATGTCAGTTTCAGGAACAAATAAAAAAAAAAAAACTTTTCCTTGTTGATATTTGCAAATGATTATTGCAAAAAAAAATACTTTAATAATATTTCTTAAGTGCATTTCTAAAAATGAATCACTTTTGGAAGAAATAAATTTTTTCAGATAATTATAATGATAATACTGTAAATACATTTCATTCCTAATTTTAAGAAGAAATAATTTCTATAGATAAATTTATGGACAGTAATATTAATATAAAAAATATAATGGCATGTTAAAATGTTAATTGCAATAATTATTACAAACTTTAGTGCATGTGGTGTGGTTTTAAAGTGTGGAACATTTGAAAATTTCCTTTTATATTTTGTTTTGAAGTCTGTTATTTCACTTTAATGTATAGAAGAGAAAAATTCTTAAGAACACGTATGGATTAGTGAGAGTAAAATTGATTTTGTGTAATAAGAAAACACATTAAAGAAAAGTATTCAAATCTGGTAGCAAATGTAAAAAGTCATTACACACGATAAAAATGGATGCAGGAAAGCTGATCAGAAAAATATATCATACCAAATCTGGGGGAAGATGAAGATAGCCTAAGATTGAAAGGAGGATTTCAATATTAATTCAATTTGGAATCAAACAGTGAAACACACATCAATAATCTCCTCTGAGTCTAAATATTTGGAACACACTTTATAATTTCACTTGCATGTCCAGAATAAATCTCATGTAAGTGAAACCATAAAGAGTGTTCTAACTATTTTGACTCAGAAGAGATTATTAAAGAAGGATGTTTAAAAACTAACTCTCAAATTTTAAGATTAAAAGGAATGGTGACAGAAAGTAGTAGTAGTAGGCAAACTGAAATTAATAAACTCTCATTATGTAGGCCAAAAGGGTCTTAGGACTGTAATGTTATGGGGTAGCAATAGTAGTATGGTAGCATAGTTTTGGAAATTAGTATTGTGATATAAAATAACATGAGAAAATTATTTATTCTTTTTGTGTATATATATTAGTTTTTGTTGTTCCTAATATGGAAAATCATATTCATATTGATTCCTTAAAGTATTTATTGCTAACACTTTAAAAGTTCACTATATTTTATACAATTATATATTTATTGCTAGTTTTGCTGTAATAGTAAAAATTGATTTAGTCAACTTTTTGATACTTTTAGAAGTAATTTACATTTACAGCTTCCAAATTTTTATGGTATTTATTATATTAAGCTACAGGAAAGCCACAAATTGGCAATTGACACATAAAATGTTGAGCTTATGTATCTTAAGGTTCAGATTTTAGGTGCAAAAATAGGGGGGAAATAATGAAATTATAATATTTAATAACATTTAAATTATTCTATGTGAATATAAATAATCAACTTAAAGATTATCATAGAATGCAAATACATATGACTTACTCTGTAACACAAGAATTCACTCCTGGCAAATTTATAGCATGGCATGTAATTTATACTTATATTTTTTAATGTATTTAATGCCTGTTTTTACTACTGTGACATCACATGCAGATATTGATGATAGATAAGATGAAGTGACAAATTGGGAAAGGAATTTTTTGGAAGGAAACGTTCAAGACCTAATGGCCTTTGCCGTCAGTCAGAAAGAACGGCCCTTGCATGATTTGAATCCCAAACCTGTTCAAGAGAGTTCATGCCTTAGCAACCTGGTTCACCCATATCTGTTATATTGGCCTTCTAACATTTTGCACAGTGTATTTTATTTTTTCAATTTTTCAATTTTTTTTTTTTTAATGTATTTCCTTTGCACCCTTGTGTGTAGATGCATTAAGACTTCAAAGTTTTATCTCCAAATCAAAATGTTGAACTGTTTCATACAAAACCAGTCCTGATGCTTCAGAGCTGCTATACATATTGCAAAGAAGGCATGTTTTGGCTGAAATATGTGCATCTTTTTTTAACATAGTGTCCTTTAATATTCCTTAAAGTATTTAATTGAAGAAGATTCCATTTTTCCATTTATTGATGGTAGATGCAAAACCATAAATATTTACTGTATAGTACTGTATTGCAAGAAGGCAAATTTCCAAGCATGTTACAGGCATGGGTGTTAATGCAGTTTGCTTTTTATTTTTGGGCATTTCAGTTCTTGGTAACTTAATGAATACCTTTTTTCTATGGAATATATATGTACTTTGTACTTTGTACATATATATTAAGACCTATTGCTCTGATTTCTTCGTTCATTCTGTGTAATCCATGTATAGCATACTTAAAATGAATCATTTCAAAACCAAAAAGACTTGCTGCAGGTGTATTCATATGAGTTAGAAAAATATTATTTGGCAATATACTATTATACTTTCATTGCCTGACCACAGTGTTCGCATTGCTGTCTTGAATGATCTTGCAACCATCACTGTTTGCAGAAGCCTTTTCTCTGTGTGTTGTAATAAAAAAGATTTAATTGAAATCGCTGTATCAATTTTAATATGTTAAACAATATTCTCCTTTTCTACCATAGAAAATAAAGTTAAATCTTGTATTCACATTTTCTTCATAGTGACAAAATTGAATTTATCTTTTTTGTAACAATATTAGAAAATTTTTTCACTCAAATCAAACTATATAGGCATGTTTGATAATAAACTTTCATAACTGGGAATGGTTCTCTTAATGAAGTGATATAGGCTGACACAAATGGCCTCCACAAATCTGCACAATAATTTGAAAAGCTGAAAGACCCTGCAGAAGAATTTGAAAGTGAATTGCAGATGATAAATTATTTGTTGATAAAGTCCAAAGCTGCAATGATGTGGTTGTTGGCACTCAATTATTTTGTTACCAGAAAACATTGTTTCCCAGTATGGCTTTCCCATGTGGTTGATAAAAAAAATTCTTTTTCTGCTGTGCTACACTTTTTATTAAATTCAGCAACATATTGTAACAAAGAAATAACCTACCTTGGCTTTTACTTAGGCATTTTTGCAAAGCGCTTTTGAAATGTTGCCTGATTGCCATCAATTTACAACTTCAGAACCAAATTAGGGCTGATTCACAGTCTGATAATTATAAAGAGCATACTGATGTCATAAGATATAAAATCGTAGCCATTGCGACAAAATGAACAAACACGAGTTTTGCTAAGATACAGTGAGATGCAGATGCTTATTTACTTAATAAAAGCACCATTGTTTTCATAAATTACAAAAGAAAGGCATATGTGTCAAGCTATTATTATGGGCAAGTAAGAACCTGAAAGTTTAATAGCTACAGAATATTTAAATGAATATTTACATATTAAATATTCATTTGTTAAAAATGTATATTTGTATTTATGTGAAATATAAGATGATCAGACAGTTATACCAGATAATTAAGATTAACATAATTAGAGATTGTTGCAATGCAAATAAAATTTATTAATTTCCCTAAAAATATCCAACCATTATTATATTAGAATTTATTAAATATGTTAACACAACTCCATTTATATTTACAACAATAAGACATGTTTCAGGGCTGAAAATAAAAAATTTATTGAAAATATCCCAATAGAGTATATAATATACTACATTCGAATGTACATACTTTATCAATCATTACAAAATGAGACCTAAAAATGCACAATAATAATACTAATCTTATTAGCACTTGAGTCGGTTTAATACTGTTATGCTCCACTTACCATTGAATTATACGGAACATGTTTCACAGGTTTTTGCCCATATCAGCTGTGAGTCGACTACTGGATTCGTTGTTGGTAGGATGAACTTGGACAATTTATGAATTTTTGAATTAATTTGTCTTCTGTTGGGATCTCAAATTGCCAACAAATCCGGCAATTGACTCACAGCTGATGATGCGGGCAAAAGCCTGTGAAGCATGTTCTATTTAATTCAATGGTTAATGAAGCATAAGAGTATTAAATCAACTAAAGTGCTAATAATATAATAATAATTGCTTTGCTGTATTAGTTCCAACAAGAAATTAATTATAAATTTAATACTAATTTTACTTATTATGTATTTTCTTTCTAGAATTGCTTGTTTGCATTCTGATCCCAACACACACAACTCCAAGCCATCATATTGCTGTATTATCCTATCCTTGTTTATGCTTATCTGACCTATTGTACTTCTGAGGTTATATTTTCCTTCATCTTCCTCTTAATTATTCTTATCCATTTCTCATTTAACTTTGCCAAATAATTTTCCATATTAATTTTACATTTTTCTCTCCTTTTACAGTTTCTTTCTAATTAATATATCTCCATATAAATTCTTCCATTTTTGTTGCCAAGTCTGTTCTCTTCATAACTTTGTTTGCCAACAGTATAACAAAAATGAAAATTCATATTGATTTCTCCACACAGTGGACATTTTTCTATTTCTTTATCATATCCTAATCCTTTTAAATTCATAGCTCCAGTTCTAGCATATGCAAACCCTTTTCTACCTGCCTTATCACATTGTTCTATATATTTTCCCTATCCCCATACTACCAAATATTTCTTGTTGTTGAATATCTTCTAATCTTAGGTTTATTTCTTTTCAGAATCCTCCCTATTCTCTATTTATTCATAAGTTTTTAAAAACCTATTTGTTGTAAAATTTCCTATACTTTGAGGTACCATGATCCTTTTCATCTCTTGGATACTGAAACATTCTTTAGTAATATCACTCTTTTCCAATGTGGTAATTCTGAATAATAATTTTTTATGTTAGTGGAATTCCTACATAATACTAGCTGAGCCATTTTGGGATGCTGATGGTAAACCTAAGATCAGTTTACAAAAAAATTTCTATTTTGTTTCAATCAGCTGTTGACCAATTACTCATAGTGGCTGGATCCTGAAGTGTTGCTGTGGAGGCATCGTATGTTTCGATTAGGAACCTGTTGAGATGGTAGGATGCACTCAGAAAATTCCTATTCGAACCATCAGATGCCCCCACAGAAGCGCCTCAGGTTGAGTATTTGGGCAACACCTGATGATGAAAACTATTACCCTTGAAACAGGGCTTATTGTGGTACATGTAAGTGGGGTTAGTATTAATATGTTTAATAAATTGAATATATAATCATTCCATTCCATGTACCTATTAATTTAAGTAATGTAAAGTAGTCATAATCCATTTGTGGAAGTTTCGCCATGGTCATTAAAATAAAAAAATTTAAACCAAAGCTATTGCTGGCTACTGTGGACAGCGTCATCATTATATAACTAAATTTTGTTTATTGTAAACTGGATTCAGCTTAATACTTTTTCAATACACCCAATATCTTGCAAGATATCACCCTATTTAACATTTTCTGAAAAAGTCATCAATGAAATCAATGGAGTTATTTTCATTTTTGTGAAACATACCATTAAAAAATACATAGTAGGTTTGTTTCCAAATATGATGATTCATGGCTCATTTTCACTGCATTTTATTTGGAAATATGTGTTTTTGTAAATCATTTTACTACATTTTTTTTATGTGAAATAAAAGAAAAATTGCCCAGATAACCATATCCAAAACTTATAACATAGTTGAAAATATTTATTGCACAATGTAAATAAAATATTTATTTACATAAGAATCCAGGCTCTACTAATAACTTTTTCATTCAGTATTTTACTGTGTATTTAATTCAGTAAATTCATCTCCTTAAAAGGAGATGACAGACAGACTTAATAGTTGCATTTATATTTACAAAACAAATCTGTTGGTCCTGGTGGTGTAGTGGCTACCATACTTGCCTCCTACACCCAAGATCATGGGTTCAAACCTGGCCAGGACCAATGTATTTTTTTCGGGCGTAAAAATCCTAAGTATGGCTTCCTTTGGAATTACAGCATGAAAAAGAACCTCAAGCCTGAAAGAGAAGCCTCTAAGCAAAATTTGTCAGCCGTTTCACGCCCCAAGTTGAATGGGATGCTGATGACCTGAGGTGTTAAAGAGCGTACATAAATAAATAAATAAATAAATAAAAAAAAATCTGACACTGGATCTTTCGTGTAATAATGATAGTAAAAGAAAATTCTGAAAATATTTATGCTGTTTTGATGGAGGTGATAATTGGCTTGTCAGTACCCTATCTTTATATGTGATTTTTTTATGAAGTGCATATAAATAATGCATTGTGGTTAGGCCCATCACAGTTCATGTACATTTGACTTACGGCTGATAAACTAACTAAGATACTATTTTGTTACTTATTTCATTCCTATTATTCCACAATGTGAGGGGATCCATGTAATGCTATGGTTTTCTGAAGATTGTTCAGTGATCTGGTAATATTTTTGATTTCTTGTGTAGTAATTGTTTGGTTTTGATTGGAGTCTGATGCGGCTGTCTGAACTGCTGCTTTGCAATCTACCAAAACATATTGGAAGGAGTTTTTCTAAATCAGAGTTGTTTCAATACATGGAGCATTGCTTCGAGTTCTGCAGAATAGCTTGTGTTATCTCCTCCAGGTGAAATGTAATATGAAAATAGGGCTAAATATACTCCAACTTCTCTTTCTTCTTTATTGATCATAAAGCCATCAGTGTAGATGTGCAACCATTCATTTGCTGGAAATTTATCAATGGTTTTCAGTGAAGGTCATTTTATTTGTTCTGGATTGATATTTTGCTTCTTGATTTTTTCTATTAGATCTAGATATATTTCTGTTTTTTTTGATATTTTAAAGGACTTTCTAGTTTTTTTTAGGTTGGATATTTATTCTGATTTGTAAGTTGTGTAGATAAATGGTGATTATGTATGTAGGTATTCCATGTATTTTTAATTTGTTTAAGGTTTGCTTTTCAACCCATTTTCGATCATAAAGAGGTAATCTAATATTTTGATGCAGCCTGGATTTTTACCTTGTCTGTTATTGATTTAATACTGGTATATTGTTGTAGTGCTGTTATGGGTGTTAGTTTTATTGCTCCACAAATGAGTCTTAATGCATTATTTTGTGTGCATTCCAATATTTTAGTTTGCTTGATTTACAGTAATGAGATCTTCACTTTCATATATCATTATGAGCTTTACATAAGTGTCATAGGTTTGGTTCAGCATTTCTTGAGAGCTCCCGCAAGTGACTCTTCATAACCTTTTTAATAGATTGAGATGGGATTTTGTTTTCTTTTTTGTCATTGTGATATGGAGCTTTGAATTTAATTTGCTATCTAACTGCATGTCAAGGTGTACTCTTTGATAGTGTGTTATTTGTACTTTTGATTTCAAAATTTTCATTTTTTGTAAACGCTGGTATACTGTTTTGTTGGGAATGATTTCCTTATTATTTAATGTCCATTTTAGTAGTAGTTGTATTGCTCTGTTCTTTGTTTTGCTTTTTGTTTTTGTTTATTGTTCTTATATGTGGTCCATATTGCTATATCATCTGCAAATTCACATGTACTAAGCTTATTTATGCATTTTAACTCTGTGATTAGATTTTTCAGATAAATATTAAGGGGGTTGTACTGGTTAATGCTTCTTGGGGAAGGTCTGTTGAAGTTTGTTTCCATGAGGAAGTGGAACCATTATATTTGCTTGAAATTATTTTTTAATTCTTTAGTTCTTTGTTTTTTATGAATCAGTAAATTAAAGCTATAAGAACAATTATACAGCATTATTAATAACTCATTTTAGTTCAAATTTTGAAATAGCATTTATATGAATAAAAATCTGTTTAACTTTAAAAATTAGGAAACATCTAAGCAGTATAATAATATGGCATCTTACAATAAATATTAATATTACTAAGAACATTTAAAGCTACTTTTATGCTTGTTTATGACCTGAAGCTTATTATATGCATTTGGTTTTAATTTTATAGGAAATGTATTTAAATAAATTATAAGAATTAAAAATGACATCATTATAAGAAAGCAAAATACACAAAATTACAAGGGCATGAACCTCTACGTATATATATTAATTTATTTATTTGCATAATTATCCATTAATTTTTTTTTTTAGTAGTGTTTAACGCCCTTTTCACTACTGAGGCACCACAGGCGGTGGACACTGATGATACATGAGATGAAATGATAAATTGGGAAAGGATATTTTTTTTTTTGGAAGGAAGCGTTCCAGGCCTAAGTTTAGGTACCTCCCCGGCATTTGCCAGTTATGAAGACTGAGGAAAATCTGGAAAAAACCCCAGTCAGGGAGGACGGTCCTGGCGGGATTCGAACCGCAGACCTCCCGCTCACGAGTCCGTGCCTTAACGACCTCGGCCACCCTTGGCGGTGCCAATAATGTTGAAGCATAGTTGGAATCTTCTATAACATAAGGGATTTATTTCCCATAAAGTGTGCGGTCTTAAGAAATATTGAAAAGCTTTAAAATTTGAGACTTTATTTTTATCATATTGGGGGTGTGGGTATCTGGGTGCTCCAAAATCTGTGCACTATTTCTTTTGAATTAGAAGGCAGAGAAATTGCAGAAATTATTATTTAAAACACTGCTATACCACATCATTGAAGAATTAGACATTAAACATTTTTTACCTATGCAGCTCACCATTTCAGAGATTTTGTAAGAGGGATAAGGAAATTTACAAGGAAATACAACAGCTTTTAATTGGTTGTCTGTGAACATAATTGCATAGAGGGGAATAAAAACTGTGTAACTGAAGTTGCCCTCTTTAAGAAGAAAATCAAGTTCGACTGTGTTCATACTACCCATAATACTTGTGCTGCATATGAAAGGAGCACTTCTGTCTTATAAAAAGTTTGAGGAAATGTCTAGTAAACCAAAATTTAAACTGGCAAGTGAAATTGTCATTACAATCAGCCACAATGCCTACTTAAAGTATAAAGCATATACAAAATACTGCATAATGCCAGATTATTAGGGAAAGGCAAGCAGGATAAAAGCTAAAAACTTTATATTTTTATGATGGCTTTAGTTTAATTTATCTCAATTTGGTTTCTTGTTAACATTTTTCTTTATCTATTTCTTAACTTGATACTGTAATTCATTACATAACTTTTATTTTGAATAGTAGTGCATAAACTTGAATTTAGAAAAGAAAAGTGATAGTTTTACAAAATTTATCATATTGTTTATTTTGGAATATATTAATGTAATGATCATTAGATTACTGTGCCTTGTTTATCATGCTTAGGATACCTCTTATCTGGTGGGTCTATTTTCCAAGTCAAATTTCATGCACATTCAGGTTTATGTTCCAGTACTATTATAATGAAAAGAAATGCCATATAAATTAAGTCATGTCAAAATATTGGTATTTATTATCCTTCTAGTTTCTTGAACCGTATGCAGTTATTTGCTTATGGTATTAAAACTGAAAATCAAAAAAATCTGAGTTAGAAGAATTTGAGTTTAAATTTAATTTTGTACAATGTGTCTGCAAGACAGATCAGTGCATTTGAAGGACCTGTTCATCACGTAGTTCGCTTCTTGTGCGTTTATTAAAATATAATACTAATGAACCACAACAGATGACAGTAATCTTACTCCTACCCTACTTCCCAGAGAAAATGTTTTATAGCTGTTTAGTTGTCATCATTATCTTATATTTTATGGAATAATAACATTTTTTGAAAGTATATGCTAGAACTATTTGCATTATAGGACTTGTCATTGCAATTTTGGGAAAATCTATTAGTTTTCATTATGGAATATTTAGAAAAGAAAATATTTATTTTCCTATTTATTACTATTTTTTTAATGTTTGATTACAGTTTTGTTCAAACTGTGAAAAGATAATGACCAGTCCTGTAATTACTATTGTTGTTAAATAAACTAGCATGAAGACTCCATTTTCTTTCCTAAAATCTATGTCAATATGTTTTTTCTGACTTGTTTTGTTACCTCCTGTCTGTCCCACCCATAGCTTCAGCCCAACAGACCACAAGTTTGTGACATGCTCTGATGATGGGACACTAAGAATCTGGGATTTTGCTCGCTGCTATGAGGAACGAATACTCAGAGGTAAGTACACCACTTAATACAGAAATGCATAGTCAATTAAATCTAGGAACAAAAGGGTGCATATGTGCACACACACCTATTAAAGTGTATTGTCAAAAATAGTATATTTGGGTGGGCAGAAAATATTAAGGGTAAAGAGATCACATATAGGTTTAGTTAAAAGTCGTGCACCACCTAACTTTTGAAGCACGAGGTTCAGTAACGTGAAACATGGTGTATAGGGATAGATGTATATACTAAGAATTCAAAAATGTATTACTGACTTTTGCAGTTATAGCCATGAAAAGATGTTTGAAAAATGTGTTCAAATTTCCATAAATTCCACATACTAGGCACCAAAAGTGACGGGAGAAAATTGAAAAAAGAAAGGGGAAAAGAAAGTTTTTATCCAAAGTAACTCTAACTTTCTTATTTTAAATGGAATACCCAATATATTTTCATTTTGGAACAATGAAAAATGTACCCACTCTGGATACTTCTTTATCAATTTATTGTTGCTAAATCAAGAAAACAAAAAAAGTGTAGCAAATAATAAGACACTTCTTTTGCTTGCTTTGTTTTTTCAGCTATAACATAAACACTGTTCTTTGTTTATATCCATGGAACCAGGTTTATTGGTACAGGAATGTCTTATTAAAGAGATTAAACCTAATATCTAGGCATTAAATAAATTTATCTAATGTTGAGTGAAAGGGCAAGATTTCATAATTTTAATTCAGGTTTATTATGGAGAAAGGCAATGAGGCCGTGAATTTATTTAATGATATGCATCTGGATTGCAAACCAATTCACATATAACAATGAAAAGGATTGCAAAGAAATTTACTCATACTGGAAGCATTAAGTACTTAAAAGATTAGATAGATAGCCTGAAAAGAGTATACTCGGTTGGATGTTCTCCACATGCAAGAAAATCCAACATTTCTACTACAAATTGGTTTTTAGAATCAAATATAGACCAAAGTTCCATAGTGAAAATTCTTAAAAGTGCCAAACAACGTCTTTATAAAGTTCAACTTTTGCAATAACTTTCAGAGGATGATCTCGATGGAAGAATGCAGTTTTGTGAATTAATGGTAGAGTGCATTAACAACAATCATGTATTCTTAGATGAAGCCACATTTTGACTGAATGGATTTGTGAACAGATGCAACTGCTCAGCAACCATTCCTCTGGCAGCGGCAAAACAGCCTGGAAGATTTTAACTTTTTAATTTTGTTACTTGCTACACTTTTTTGTTTTTTTGATTTAGCTACGTAAATTTGTGCAGAAGTATGTAGTATGGATAATTTCTGAAAAGCTCATAACAGTATTATTCAAAAATGTAAAAATATGTTGGGTGTGCCATTTAAAATAAGGAAGTTGCAGCTATTTTCGGTTAAACAGGAAGTAGAAAAAAGTCGGTAATAAAATTTTTGGGTTCTCAGTATATGGCTATTCCCACACACACCAAGTTTCATGTCAATGAACCAAATGCTTCAAAAGTTATATGATGGTGTGAGACTTTTAACTGTAACCCTGTATAAATACAATATTATAGAAGAAAATGTGCAAAGTTCATTAATTTAACAAATGGGGAAGGAATACAAAGTTATTGTGAGAATGGGAAGTCCTCCTAAAAACAAAAGTACCAAATAAAACAGCAGATTTGATAGGCAAGTTTAAACTTAATCTTAGTGACCTAATTTATATATGTTTTCATTAGAACACACAAGTAAAAATGTATCACCCATTGCTAAAATGCAAATTGGAATTGAAATGCTTTATTTTAAAATGAGAGTTCTAATAACACAGATAAATCAATGTAATGACTTTTACCACCTGTTGTTACTGTTAATGCTACTTCCCCCCCCCCCCAAGATTCCAGTTCAAAAATGTTTGCAATATCTGAAAATATAATGCAGTAATGTCTCTCAAATTTCTACAGTTTATGCATAAGTGTTGATACTTTAATATACAGATATTTGGTGATATCAGTCACATTTAGTTATTTTATTATAAAAAATACTCAAGATTGCCGTTTGTAAGCAGGATCTTACAAATGTTGCTGTATTTGGCTACCAGCTTTTAATTATTGGAAATCCTGACATGAAAAGGAACATGTAAATATTTTTGATATTCTGTCCATAGTCATTCTAAGAAGGTATTGCACTTTTACTTCTTGAAGCCAGCAGCCTTAAGCTGTCATTTGGATTACTGTATTATAAGTTTAGTATTCTCATTTGTCATATTCACATAGAACTGTTATTATCATGGATATGCTGTCTGTTATTTCTTTTATCTACTTTTTTCTTTTAATAGCTAACTTAATTCTGTTTGATAGAGTAATTATAGGTGTATTATCTACTATACCTTAATAGACAGGGCACCATTGTTTATGGTGCTGAAGAAATATCATTAGGTTTGTTTATTATGTTGGTCATCAAAGTTTTATAATAGTTAATTATCAATTTTTATACATCTGTTGTGCACACACAACTCAGATGGTTATAATATAAGACATTTTATGTGATTACAGGAGTTAAAGAAACATCAAAATAAATTACAGTCACATCCTTCTCCTTCCCTTAGCCTGTTTCATACATGGATGCTACATTTCCTCTTTTTAGAAAATGTGAAACTAGTAGCTCTTGGCAACTTTGATGTTTATTATCCATGTCAAATCTGCATATGGCTAAGGCCAATAGCAGCACACTGTAACATAGCCATATTGTTAGGTTGTGCAAGAAAGAGATATCTATAGCATGAAGAGTGGAATGAATCTGTGCAGCATATAGTCATCTTGTGGTATCAAGCTATTTGTGAGACATTCCAGTTATAGTAAATTTGAGGAACAAAAGTGACCTGTTCTGGAGCCATAACAGAGATGGATAATCATAGCTATTTACAAATGCTAAATTATTTTTTTTTTTTTTTGCTCTATTCTTTTTCTTAAGCAGACCTGCATTTCAACATTCAAAGCAAATAGTTTATAATCTGTAAATTGGTTATATAAAGGAAATTGTTCAAGCAAAAATTACAATTTTTTGTACACCCTTGCACATTCATTTTCATTTCATGTGATGAGCTGTTGAAGCTTTGCAATAGACTTTAGTAGCAAGGAGAAATTAGCTTTGACTAGGCATACTATGTACTTATAATAATTTGCTAGAGTGTTCATCCTTTGGAGATCATATGCAAGAAGTTTGATGCAGATTATTTTTCTTATTATATGCTGCAATGAAATCACACTATTTCCTTTGACCAGCAAAAACAGAGATGGCAGCTTAGTTTATTGCTCATTTTAGTTTCAGTAATTCTCCTACAAAAAGTTAATTGAGTGAAAAGAAGCTGATAAGGGTTTTAGAGCAGTCAAGTGCTTAGGATAATATACAAGGTGTGTCCGGAAAGTAAGTACCGGTTTTGAAAAAAAAGATATAAATTGTTTTCACAACAACATTTATTTGTACAAGAAAGAGCATTCCTTACCTATTTTCCGACATAGTTGCCACTATTGTTCAGGGTTTTGTCATAGCGGGAAATCAGCTTTTGTATTCCCTCTTCAACGAAAGATGCCGTCAATGAAAACAGCTACTGCTGAACACCGTTTTTGCGTCGTTATCGGTCAAAGCTTCCTCCGAGCTCACGCTTCATGTTGAAGAACAAGTGGTAGTCAGAAGGTGCGTGATCGGGATTATATGGCGGGTGATTGAACTGCTCCCAACCGAATTGTTGAATATTGTTTTGTGTGACACCAGTAGATTGGGGACGTGCGTTGTCATGAAGCAACATAATGCCTTGACTGAGTATTCCACGCCTTTTGTTTTGAATTGCGCCCAGAAAATTTCTCAATGTTTCACAGTTCAAAATACCCCGTCTGTCCCAGAACACAGCGTACATGATTTTTCGTGCTGACAACGTTTTGAATTTTTGTCGTTTGGGGGATCCTGTGTGCCTCTACTCCATCGACTGGTTTTTGTTTTTTGTTTTTTTTTTTTGTTTTTTTCCCCCTGGAGTGACATGACAAACCCAAGTTTCATCACCGGTCACTATGCTGCTTAAGAATTCATCTCCTTCATCACTGTATCGGGTAAGAAATGTCAAAGCACTGTCAAGTCGCTTCGTTTTGTGGACATCCATAAGCATTTTCGGAATCCAACGGGAACACAGCTTGCGATAATGTAAGCTCTTTATGACGATCTCATGCACAACAGTTTTTCAAATTTGTGGAAACACATTACAGAGCATTCTTATTGTAAACCGTCTGTTTTCACTAATTGCCTCATTCACTTGTTTAACGAAACCATCAGTGACAACAGAAGACTGCCTTCTCCGTGCTTCGTCATGAACATTGGATCGTTCATCATTGAATTGCCTAACCCACTTTCTCACCATTCCATTTGTCATTATATCTTCACCGTAAATCTCTCAAGTTGACGATGAATTTCAGCTGGCTTAACATTCCTTGCTTTCAAAAACCGTATAACGGAACTCATTTCACTGTCGGCGGGATCAGAAATTTTCTTAAACATTTCGAACGATCACAAACAACTGTATACACAACACGATGCGACTGTCCACATGGACAGACAATGAACCAGAGAGACAAGTGCGTATACATGGAACTGCGACACTAGCGTTGCGGTGGCGATAGAACGAAATGGTACTTACTCTCCGGACAGACTTCGTATAAAGTGAATGAAGAGGCAAAGGCCTTCTCAAGGTAGGAGCTTTTAGCAAATCATTTAGGAGATTTTTCCACTGAATGCTAGAAAAACTTATTTAATATTTATTTACATTTGCTTATTATTTATTATCATTCTGTACCAATTATTAGATCTTCAGTGGGATTGTAGGATTTGTTAAAGTGCAATAAGAAATATTTGGAAAGTACTGAAGGGGAAATTGAAATTTTGAGGAAACCTAACTTGATACCGTTTGTTCATTAGAATTGCCATATCTAAGTGCTGAGGGGTAATTGTTGGAAGGCAATTATTCATATTCTTTGATTGCATTGCCATAATTGTTAATGATTAAAAAATTAATTTGGATTTTAAGATGTTACAAAAACAAGCAAAGGTAGATTGCACTAGAGAGCCTTTTTTCATGATTCTTTTTAATGAAATGAAAAGGCCGGAAGTCGTTTTAAAAAAAATTATTTTAACCCCCTGCACACATGAGTGGCTGAAAATAGAGAAGCACTGTACATTGCCCATTGATGTGCATGGAATGAGATTAAAGGCGGTTTTATAACCTAAGGGAATGACTGTCACTGTGTGTTCATACAAGGGTAGGTCCATAAGTTTTCGGCCTCGCCGATAAGGATTATCACCTTCACAGAACCCTTATCTGGTGTCATACCTTATCTGTTAAGTAAATAATTGCAGTTGTAAGAATTCAGTTGTTCAGATACAGTTGCATAAAGAAGGCTATGTGCAGAAGATTGTGACATATTCAAAATGGAGATTCGAGCTGTTATTAAGTTCTTCACAAAAGAAGGACTTGCTCCAAATAAATTAAACAGCGATTGGGCGGTGTATATGGGGAAGTATACCCCTCAAATTCTACCGTAAAAGAATGAGTTAAGCTTTTTCGAATGGTTCGAGAAAGCATTGAAGACGAAGAGCGTGCAGGTCGCCCCTTCGAGGTGATCACTCCTGAAAATATCGCTCTTTTGGAAGGAGAAATTATGGAAGACCGACGGCTCAAAGTTACAGAAATAGCAGCAAGGTTGGGCGTTTCTAAAACAACAGCCATTCGAATTATTCATCAACATTTATACAGGAATAAGGTTAGTGCAAGATGGGTGCCTAGACTTCTTTCTTCAGTCCAAAAGCAGCAACGAGTCATCTGTTGTCACGTATTTTTGGATCTCTGCCGCGGTAACGAGAGAGAGGTGAAACTATGGTCCTCTACTGTGATCCTTTGTCTAAAAGACAATCAATGTAGCGGCTTAAATCTGGCGAAGCAGTATCTCTAACGGCCAAGGTCACTCAGTCAACCAAGAAGATCTTGGCCGCAAGCTTTTGGGACTGTGAAGGGATACTCTTCATTGACTTCAAGGAGGGTAACACAGTAAATGGGAAATGCTATGCTGGCCTATGCATAGACTACGTGCTTCCATCAAAGAGAAAAGGCGAGGAAAGCTGAGTGGTGGTGTGCGTCTTCTTCACGACAACCGCCTGTGCACACAGCCCTTGTTGCAAAGGAAGCTGTGAAGAAATGTGGCTGCAAGGAGATCGACCATCAACCCTATAGCCCAGATCTAGCTCCAGGTGACTATTTTCTCTTCTCAAAACTCAAGAAGACCTTCGAGGAAGGAACTTTAAGTGTGAAGAAGAAGTGATGGATGCTGTTTATACCCATTTTACATATAAGACTTCTGACTATTTGGGTGGGGGGGGGGGTTGAAATGTTAAATCAACGATGTGAGAAGTGCATTGCAATAAGGGGTAACTACATTTAAAATGAAATGTAGTTTAGCTTTTATCATACCTAGAAAATGGTTAGGCCGGAAACTTTTGGACCTACTCTCGTAAGTACGTCATTCTTCTTTGCCACAAATCTTCACATAATGTTAATCTATATTTGCTATTTAAACTAGCGAAATAAAAATAAAAAAACCAATGAAAATATTAGTAATGCCTTCATGCCAATTTAATAAACTTGCACAAGGTACCCTCGACAGCATAGAAGAGCAATTTCTTATGATTACTTCCCATTTTATCACTTAGCACTTCATCTACCGGAACGACTTTTTATAAAATTCACCACAGGTGACACCAGACATTACCTATGAAGGGAGTCGAGTGAGATTGAGCAGTAAGTTCCACCATGTTTTCCTTGGAACAAGCGCCATCAGTGCAAATTGTCAAACATTTACTCCATTACAACTCAATAGAATTTATCAAATTATTCATTTTCAAGATGTCTTCAGAAGTAGCACAGGCAGTCAGAGAATTGCAAGAAGAAAAATTCTTCACGAATAGTTTCTGTATCAAAGCACATAAGCTTAGATATTGATCATCAAACGGTAGAGCAAATCACTAATCACTAATACTTACTCCGCTGCATTTTCCTCAACTATTTACATCTTAGCATAATCATCAGACATCAAGCTCTTTGGTAGCTGACACTCCACAAGAGATTAAAGTCCTTTGCAGCTGTTCATTTTAGAATAGATTTGAATGATGCTGCGTCTAATTTGTCATTAAATATAAACTATAGGTAAGTTTCGCTAATTTTCTTTGACTCTAGTTTCTTTTGTTGAAAAAAAAATCTTGTTTTGTAAACGATTATACAGTATAACCCCGCAAGTCCGAACAAATTGGTACTGAAGTCTGTTCGGATGGGCAAAAATTCGGATTAACGGGATTGATTTATAATCAATATAATTAGGGCTATACAGTATGTAGATGAAGTCTACAAGTTAATTGTACTCGGTTGTTGTAACGTGCGGTGTTATTTTTGTGACGAGAACGTCATTGTTGAAAAAGAACTCGTGAAGATCATTCGCACTTGGCCGCATGACTCATGGGTATTTTATTCATCTTCCTGGAACTAGGATTTGAGCGCTCGATCCGTTGTTTGTTTGGAGTTCAGTTGAGTTGCAGATATAGTATCAAACACAAAACGTCGTGAATGCTTTTAGTAAATTTACTATACTGTATCTTGCACAGTTGAGTTTTTTAATTCAGTGAAGTAGTTTTAATTTTTTCTGTTTTATTAAAAATGGTAGGCAAGCGAAAACATGGTTCTTGTTCATTAAGATGTACATTTGAAGTTTGAAAACGCTAAGATAAAGGCGAAAGCTGGACAAAATTAACCGCTGCGATGTCGGAAAAGCAACGGTAAGAGTTTGATAGAAAAATGGAGTCAGGATAAAACAATTTTGTGGAACTGACCGAGAAGGTAATCGAGGAGCGCTAAATAAAAATGATAAAAGAACTGGTCTTAACTTTTTCCATGACTTTCGCTATTACCAAGCAGTGGAGACCGGAACTGAAGTTTACACCTCATGAAGCAAACCCCAGGCTGTGAAGGTATGGTTATCAGCTGACACAGAAGATCAGGAAATAGTTTCCCTACTAAGTCTGTCAGATGTAGATATAACAGATGAAGCTCCCACTACTGGAATTATTCGTTCGGACGTAGCATAAGCATTGGATATATCCTCCAGTACGTAGAGCAACAGCGGCGGACATAATATTTATGAAGCGATGTTGGAGAATTGCGTCATCCTCAAGACTTTGGTCTTTGCATCAGTAGAAAGTGACTGAATTTTTCTATAACAATGAGTGATGTAAGATACTGTAATGTTTTATCGTCTTTGCTGTTAAATCCGCTGATCTGTACCTAATGTATATTATTACGTATCGTTTTGTATTATTTATACAGCATATTTGATGTTCTAATGTGTAATACAGGGTGATCGTTCACGCAGCCAGTTTCGTGGCGAAGAGGCTGGCTGCAGTGTAGGCGGTGCGGCTGTCAGGAAGTCCCGCAGTAATATAATACGGTTTGTCGCGTAAGCTATTTCTAACGTACATAACATAAACACGTAAAAAAAAAAAAAAAAAAAAAAGTAAATCATTCACTTATATGAAGCAAGGAAATGCTGGAACTGCCTCCCTTCATTGTTCAAACATTTCTGACACCTGCTTACGAAATTGTTCCTTCAACTCTGCAGTTCTTTCTGAGAAATGGCAGCAATTTATTGACGAATATTAAACGTCATCTAAAGTGCGTGCATTTGTTTTGTACACTTTCTCTTTTAATGTTCCTCAGAGATGAAAATTGCAGGGGGTTAAATCGGGGGAACAAGGGAGCCATAACTCTGGCGTCCCATTCAATTCCGGGCGTGAAACGGCAGACAAATTTTGCTTAGAGGCCTCGTCTTTCATGCTTAAGGTTCTTTTTCGTAAATGTACGACACGGGACCCACGGATTTACTTCCCTTCCGAAGGAAGCCATACTTAGGATTTTTACGCCCGAAAAAATCCATCGATCCTGGCCGGGTTTGAACCCGCGACCTTGGGTTTAGAAGGTTACCACTACACCACCAGGACCGACGCAGCCGACCGGGCCCACGGTTGCGTCAAACATTGTTCACCCAGTATTAGGCCATTTTAGTCTGAAAATTCTTTGATAATTTTCCGTTCACAAAATTTTGGGTTTGGATTATCCGGGTTTTCCCGCTTCCTTTGGTTTTAAACTGCTTATAACTGCTAATGATTAGCGTAAGTAACCTTATATTGGAAGCCTTACGCATGAAAAGCAGTGCAAGGTCTGAAATTGGCACTGAAAAATTCCTTTTAAATTTAATGTAATACTTTATAATCTTTATATATGATTCATTTGTATTAGTCAATCAACTCGTGAAGTTCGAAAACTGTTCGTTGTAATCGTTTAAAAATTCTCCCTACAAAATCCTTTGTCGCCTTGCACAACAAGTGGGAATTTCATTTGGTTCTGTGCAAAATGCTTCTAAATTATTGCAGTTCAAGCCGCATAAAATAACTGTGGCATGCCCTTCAGCCAGGCGATCCTGTACCAAGGGGCTGTTTGGTGAAAGGATACTGGAAAATGTGTACAACAGACAAACAGATCCATATTTAATATTCTTCCCGGACGAGGTCTGGTTCCACCTCCATGGTTATATATGTTCTCAAAATAATCATTTCTGGAATACTGATAAACCAGATTTTGTACATGAAGTGCCCGGCCATGATGGAAAAATGGGTGTATGGTGCTCCATCAGTGGTGAAATAATCATTTCAGAATATTTTAAATATTTTTTAAAGCATACAGTTGATTCAACACCATACAAATGTGTGAACACCATACAAATTTTCAGACAATTAACCTGCTCACTCCACAAGTCAGAGTTATTAGCAGGGATTTGTGACTCCCTCGTTTCCCAATTTAGCCACCTGAGATTATTATCTCTAGAGTAAATTAAAAAAAAATGCCGCACATCATTCAAGAACTCAAAGATAATATTCGTCAGGTAATTGTCCGGATTTCTCACAATGAAATACAGTGAGTGATGAATAATTTCCCAAAGGGATGCCAAAAATGTGTGAAGAAAAAGGGCAGGCAATTTCAACATCTCATTTGATACTTTGAAAAATAGTGAACGTCTTAAATTGGTTTGTATATTGTCTGTCTTTCTTTCTTTCTTTCTTTCTTTCTTTCTTTCTTTCTTTCTTTCTTTCTTTCTTATTGTTTTGCCCTCCCGACGAAACAAGCGGCGCGCTCACCCACAGGCAAAATACTGCGGGAAAAAACAAAACTGTTCGCACGGTATTATAGGAAATTAACTCAGTAGCTTTTCTTCGTCTGTAGAAGTAAATTCATAGAGAGAGAGAGAGGTGTTTTTTCCCCTTGCCCTGAATGGTCTTGTATTTAACCGAGTAGCGATACAAACTGCTGCAAGAAAGGATCACTGTCTTTTTTTTTTTTTTTTTTGAGTAGTGTTTAACGTCTGTTTTTACGACTGACGCACCACAGGCGGTGGATAATGATACATGAGATGAAATGATATATTGGGAAAGGATTTTTTAAGGAAGGAAACGTTCCAGGCCTAAGTTTAGGGTACCTCCCCGGCATTTGCCAGCTATGAGGACTGAGGAAAATCTGAAAAAACCTCAATCAGGGAAGACGGCCCTGGTGGAATTCGAACCCCAGACCTCCCGCTCACAAGTGCGCGCCTTAACGACCTCGGCTACCCTTGGCGGTTGGCCACTGTCTTCATTTACTTTTTAGCGAATCCCGAAGGAATTCTCTCTCTCTACACACACACACACACACATACACACACACACAGAATGAGGCATTTATACTTTCGCGGCCATTTTACTCCAAAACCAAGATGAAAATCAAAAAAATGTTTCAGACAAAATTTGAAGTGCTCTTAGGGAGGCATAAGATAGCAACCTTAACTCGTCCTTGAAATGCAATTCTCAAGGTCATTTTAGGTAAAATTGGTTTTTTCAAATGGAATGGCGTATTCCCCCCCCCCCGGGAATGGGTCGGTCCTGGTGGTGTAGTGGTAACCATACTTGCCTTCTAAACCCAAGATCGCAGGTTCAAACCCGGCCAGGGTCGATGGATTTTTTTTCGGGGCATAAAAATCCTAAGTATAGCTTCCTTCGGAAGAGAAGTAAAGCCGTGGGTCCCGTGTCGTACATTTACGTCACGAAAAAGAAACTCAAGCCTGAAAGAAGAAGCCTCCGAGCAAAATTTGTCGGCCGTTTCACGCCCTGAATTGAGTTGAATGCTGATCTGAGATGTTAAAGAGCGTACATAAATAAACAAATAAAAAAACCGGGAATGGAAAGAGCATTCAATTTTCAGCAAAAGGTTTAGTACGTGTATCAGCTAGGGGTGATAGGTGATGTGATATTGGACATATAAGACAGCAAATGTTTTACACTCTCTTTCACTTTACTGGCATCAATTTAGGTTCAGTACAGTAATAACCATAAATGAAACAATGTAACGTTCACGTTACAACAATTTCAAACACGTCTCAATATTTCTTCGCTGATTTTTGCGCAGACATTCCTAGTTTTTTTGACGTAGTTTACCACGTGTAGTTGGTACTTCTTCATAAACTTCATCCTTAATGTATCCCCATAAGAAAATGTCTGGAAAGTGAAATTAAGGGAACGGGCAGGCCAATGGACAGGTCCTCTGCGTCCTATCCATCGACCAAGATACTCTCTGTTGAATATTTCTCGAGCTACAGCTGAGTAATGAGATGGACAACCATCGTGCCACACCAAACGTTCACGCTCCATTGCCATTGATGCTCTACTTCCCGTAACCATCTTGGATTTTCCACTGGCCAATAGTGCATGTTATGTCGGTTCACTTGAACATGATTGGTGGAACATGATGTCGCCTCATCACATGAAGATGATGATGATGATGATTATGGTTTAAAGGGCGCGAAACTACTTAGGTCATTAGCGCGCAAACACACTAAAACCTGATCCAAGAATAAAATATCTACTCTCAATTCCAATGTAGAAAAGGGCATTGAGCACACTGGGCAATAACAATAATAAAAAACCCAAAAACAAACAACAAGGGTAAACTGGTCAAAAACAAACAAGACTGTTACTAAGACAAGGCTGCAGAGCAGAAAAAACAGTCTTATAATGGTCTATAAATGTAACATAAAAACCCCATAACAAATAACAAGGGCAATACTCTAGGGAAAGTCTAAAAGCTGCTAGATGAGGACATTCAAGTAAACTGTGACGCACTATAAAGGGGTGGTCACAGTGAGGGCATGTTGGAGCTGGTTGGCTATTAAAAAGGTGACGGTGACTAAAATGGCAATGCCCAATTCTCAAACGTGCTAAAATTACTTCTTCGCGACGAACTGCGCGAGAAGAAGTCGACCAGTTAAAAGGGGCGGTTTTACATTCTCGAAGCTTATTCGTAGGGATTAAATCCCACTCCTCGCGCCAGCGCGTAAAGAATGTTTAAAATCCCCGGACTAAAAACGTTACTCATATTCAGCAGGATCTAAAAGGGCTGATTTAGCTGCGACATCTGCGGCCTCATTACCCGGAAGTCCCACATGTCCAGGAACCCATAGCAGTGTCACCCTGACGCCAGCGTCAAGAAGCGTTAACACTGCATCCTGGATCTTCTGTACAAGAGGGCGGTAGTTGTACAGCTGTTTAAAAGATAAAATGACACTTAGAGAATCGGAACAAACCACACTTCCCCCAGCCGCTGTTCAGAAACAAATAAAATCGCCTGGTAAATAGTATAAAGCTCCGCCATAAAAAATAGATGTCGCAGCGTTAAGACCAAACGTAAAATTACCTCCATTAAAAACAAATGGACATCCTACTGCTGTGTCAGATTTCGAGCCGTCGGTATATATAAAATTTCGACCAGTAAAAGAAGAGATATTCTCGCTAAAATGACGACGAATAATAGGTGATGCGGTCGAAGATTTAGGACAGGATGCAAGCCCAAGATGAGCGGGGGCCTCTGCTAAAACCAAGGGGTAGCGGACGCTTCCCCAGCTAGGAAAAAAGCATCAACATCCAACGTCCTTAATAACTCCCGAAAACGAAACCCAGGAGGCCTAGGAGTAAAAGACCGAGCAGCATAGATTGGAGCGAGAGACACATTAAAAAACGACCCATTTGTGGGATGACGAGGTTGCGCAGCTAGTCGACAACCGTAAGCAGAAAGTAAAAGATCCTTACGATAAAACAACGGAGTTTCTCCAGACTCCGCACACAAACTGGACACAGGACTCGTAAGGAATGCTCCAATGGCGACACGGATTCACGGCGATGAATGAGGTTCAGGTGACGTAGAACTGGAGGTCGCGCTGAGCCATAAATCACAGAGCCATAATCTAGTTTGGATCGGATTAGTGAACGGTAGAAACGTAAAAGAACCATCCGGTACCTCCCCAGGGTGTGCCACTTAAAACACTTGCCTCTGAGTTATGCTATATGTGATGACCAGCATAATTTCCTATCAAATATTAAGCCAAGGAATCTAAAACTTCGTCTGCGAAAGCAAGAGCGTCTGGGCCAAGTTGGAGAGATGATGAAGGATACTCCTTACAGCGCCAGAAATTGATGCAGACGGTCTTCTCTGCGGAGAAACGGAACCCGTGGTTTATACTCCAAGCGTAAAGGCGGTCGAGACAGCATTGGGGGCGGCGTTCCAAAAGACACGTTCTCCGAGAGGAAAGAAAGATGGCAAAATCGTCAACGAACAACGAGATTGGATTTCTTGCTATAAACACTCATTGATTGAATTGATAGCGATGGCAAACAGTGTGCAACTAAGTACCAAGCCCTGAGGTACACCGTTCTCTTGGATAACACGAAAAGATAAAACTGATCCCACGAGAACATTAAAAACCCGTTCTTTCATAAACTCCCGAATAAAAACAGACATACGACCACGTATATGGCAATCGTGATGCGTTCGAAGGATACCGCCTCTGCAGCAAGTATCATAGACTTTCTTTAAATCATAAAATACGGCGACCGTTTGGCACTTCCGTATAAAACCGTTAATTATGTGGGTGGAAAGAGACGCAAGATGGTCGACTGAGGAACGATGACGCCGAAAACTGCACTGAACGTTCGTCAATAAGTTCCTCGACTCTAACCACCACACAAGTCGTCCATCAAACGCAAATGGCGAGGGAAGTCGGACGGTAACTGGAAGGAAGATGTGGGTTCTTTCCAGGCTTAAGTATAGGAATGACGGTGGCTACTCGCCAAACGCTAGGAAATGTGCCACTACACCAAATAAAATTAAAAATCTGTAACAAAAATGCCTTACCTTTCGCTGCTAAATGCTGTAACATAGCAACATGTATTTCATCAGGCCCCGGAACACAATGCCAAGAGAAAGGCCATGTTCCAATTCCCTGGTTTTCGGAGGCAAAGGAATACCCTCGCGATTCTATCTGCTCCTTAACAGTGAGAAAAGCATGGGGATAATTAGCGGAGCTTGAAATACCAGCAAAAGTTCGGCCTAAAATATTGGCGATATCAACAGGAATGGTAAGCACATATTGTTGCGCTCTTAGACCGGGTATGGAGGAAAACGCAGGTTTGCCTGCAATGCGGCGGAGCTTATTCGAGACCGCAGACATAGTCGCGGTGCGATTAAAAGAAGCAAAATCAATCCAAGAGGCCCTCTTGCAATCCTTATTAATACGACGGCATTTGGCGCGCAGGTGTTTGTAGCGAATCAGGTGTTCTGAAGTAGGGTGACGACGAAAAACACGCAAAGCACCTCGCCGTGCACGCAATGCGTCCCGGCATTCATCGGTCCTCCAAGGAACCGGAAAGCGTTTGGGGTTGGAGCACAACCGAGGAATAGCCTGATCTGCGGCTATAAGGGTGACAGTTTCGAGGTGCTTGGTCAGCGTTTATAGATGGGAAATCACACCCTAAAATATGGTTAAAGAACGGAAGAGAAGCCAATTTGCCTTTTCAATAAGCCACTTGCTGCGCGCAGAGAAATTGAATGTGAAATCATTACGTGTATTTGACACGGAAAATGGTCACTGGAGTATAAATCAGAGATGACGTTCCAGGTAAAGTGTAAACCAAATGAGACAAAGCAGAAAGATAAATCCAAGTGTGAAAAGCTATGTCTACTGTCACACAGAAAGGTAGGTTGACCAGTGTTGAGCAGAATAAGATGGTGGCGGTCTAGAAAATTGCCAACATGCTACCCCTTGCACACTCCGTGGGGGAACCCCATAGGGGATGGTGCGCATTAAAATCCCCCAAAAGTAGGACATGGTGTGGTAGCTGGAAAAACAGATAATCGAGGTCAACGGCTGTGACAGTAGCAGACTGAGGCTAGTAAATGCGGCAGTTTGAAAAACAAAGGCCAGAAAAGTGAATTGTAGCTGCTGCAGCTTGTAGAGGAGTCTGGAGATTTAATAAAGAACTGTACACGTCATCTCTGATGAGAATTAAAACTACGCCATGTGCGGGAGTGCCATCTTCGGGAGGAAGATCGAATCTCACCGAAGAATAACCGCGTATAGTGTAAGAATCTTGTGGTCGAAGTTTAGTCTCTTGGAGACCCAAGCGGAGAGTCAATCGATCGTAAAAGTAACTCCAGGTTAGATCTTCGTCTGCGGAGTCCACGCACCTTGTAAGGATAGCCATTGTTAAAATTAGATAAAATAAATAAAAAATTAACCACCTTGCTTTTTGGTCGGTCCGGAACGAATCAGCCGTCCTTTTTTAAAACGCGTGGGACTTGGTGTTTTTTCTGGAAGCAGACACATCCTGCTGCATCACATCCTCAGAAGCAGCGCTCTCCCGCTGAGAAGAATCAAACGACACCAAAACCTGGAATCGGGTAGATGTGGTGAGAGGCGGTGACGGCGACCCCCTAGCGGGCTTGCTCCCAGACCCATCATGGAACTTGACCTCCGAGGAGAAGGACTCGATTTCTGCTTATCAATCGGAGTGGACGACTTCAGAAAATCAGTGCGGGTTTAAACATTCTTAAATTTGATAGTTGGAGCAACAAAAACAATAGGTTTTGGCTTCGCAGTGGAACGCTTGACAGAACCTGGCGCACTAGGGACCTGTGTAAAAACCAAGTTACAGGTCTGCGTGCTGCTATCACGTTTCTGGATGGGAGAAGAAGCCACAGCGCTGTACGTACCGGTCTTAGGTATTACAGGTAGGCAAGATTGGAACTGCTTCCGGGCCTCAGTAAAGGTAAGCGTTTCCTTAAACCGGATCTCCTATATACAGCGCTCTTCTTGATAGCGAGGACAATCGCAGGACGAGGCTGGATGATCACCGCGGCAGTTCACGCAGACGGAAGCAGATGGAACAGGCTCCCTCATGACTTTCAGTACCGCAGGTGGCACAGATAGAATGGGCACTCTTACACGACATGCGAGTGTGACCGAAACGTTGGCGTTGGAAACATCGCATGGGCGCACGTCTATAACCTCATATCCAGGTTTAACTCTGTGCAGTAACTCGACTCGGTTAAACGTGAGGAAGAGAGTGGGGATGGGCTGCACTTCACCTTCCTTCCTGTACACGATAGACTGATATGACTCCTTGATCGTCCAAACAACCCTGTATCTTCGAGTCTGACATGCCATCAAGAACATTAGTGGTAATAACTCCTCGCGACGAGTTGAGAGTTCGATGTTGCTCAACACGGATCGAGTATCCATGGAGTATCGTCGCCTTGAGCAATGAGTTAGTTTGTGACAATGCTTGTGTCTCAACCAGAAGAGAACCATTACAAAGTCGTGTACAAGACTTTACAGATATGCCATCAATTCTCTTCTGAATAATAAAAGGGTTCACTCGGCTAAACGACTGACCTTCAGTGCGACTAATAACTAAGTAACGAGGATATGACTGCTCTGTTATTACTCTTACGTCCACTGTTTTACGTTTTATTTGAATAGGAGAGTTATTATTAACCATAGCGTATTTATCCTCCACATTGCAAATGTCTCCGATAGCAGGCTGCTTCCTGGGCGCCACCCCGGCTCAGGTGACCTGTCCTGGCCTAGACAAAGTCACCTCCGGGGCAAACCTCCCGGGTCCAGAGGTACCCGATTGCCTACAGGAAGTTCACTGCTCATGCAATGGCCTCTCCCCGGGCCTGGCCTTTACCAGGGGATACGCTCCTGTCCTACATGATAACCCAGTGCTGGGAGTTACGCCGTTACTCAGTCACTTTTTACCGTGTCAAACGCCGGGGCACACATCAGACAAAGAACAGGGAAGTAGGAAGAATAAAAAGTAAAATAGAGGCGAAATAAAAAGGAGTCAAACACGCGAGCGTGGACATGCGGGAGCAGCTTGGGGTCGCTACGCCCGTACCCAAGAATTGGGCCCCCGAGGGGGCGTCTCATCAGAAAATAAAATGTTGGAATAGTTATAGTTTTGAATTTATGGTAGAGCGCATTGGCAAAATTCAACACGCTTCTGAAAATCATCCCCATGAAGGGCTTGATGTAGGCTAATGTGATATGGATGGCATTTGTGAGGCTGAAGTGTTCGAAGAGCACTCCTTTGAGAATTCCCCATTCATGTTCCAGTTGACGGGAACTTGCGTGAAGATTAGGGGCCACTACAGCTAAAATAGGGATTTCCCAATTTTCCACAGTAGCACTTCTCATTCGATAGTGTTTTCTTGGTGCGACACCTCTTGTTTCGGAGAATGACTTTTTCAAAGTTATTTCAAGGTTAAATTGTAGGTATGTTAAAGGCAAAAACTATATTTCACTTTTCAATATAGTTACCCTTTATTGCAGTACACTTCTCACATATTTGAAGTAACATTGCAATTCCCCCTCCCCAAAATAGTCAGAAATCTTGTCTGCAAAATGGGCATAAACAGCATCCACCACTTCTTCGTCACACTTAAAATTCCTTCCTCGAGGTCCTTCTTGAGTTTTGAGAAGAGAAAATAGTCACTAGGAGCTAAATCTGGACTTTAGGGTGGCTTGAAGTTAATGGAGAGCATTCCTTCACAGTCCCAAAAGATTGTGGCAATGATCTTCTTGGTTCACTAAGTTACCTTGGCCTTCAGAGGCAGTGCGGAGGTTTACGACGCTCCATCGATTCTCTTTTGAACAAGGGATCATAGTAGAGGACCATAGTTTCATCTCCTGTAACAATGGTTTTGCAGAACTTCTCTTTCGTTGCCACGGCAGAGTTCCAAAAAGCCTGACAACAGATGACTCGTTGCTGCTTTTGGAATGAGGAAAAATGTCTAGGCACCCATCTGTCACTAACCTTATTCATGTTTAAATGTTGATGAATAATTCGAAGGAAATGCAACCTTGCTGATATTTCTGTAACTTTGAGCCTCCGGTCTTCCATAATTTGTTCTTCCACAAGAGCGATGTTTTCAGGAGTGAGCATCTCCAAGGGCCGATCTCCACGCTCTTCGTCTTCAATGCTTTCTCTACCCATTCGAAAAAGTTTGGCCCATGCTTTTGCGATAGAATAAGAGGGGATGCTTCCCTATATACACCGCCCAATCGCTGTTTAATATATTTGGAGTAAGTCCTTCTTTTGTAAAGAACTTAATTTAGGTCGATACTCCATTTTGAATATGTCACAATCTTCTACACATAGCATTCTTTATGCAAGTATATCTGAGCAACTGAACACAGCGGAGCGGAAGTTACAGCTGCAATTATTTACTTAACAGATAGAACCCAGGGCCCCCAAGAAAGCGCCCCAGACCAAGCTAAAACGTCATAACACCAAACATCCATTCATCCATCTTTCCACAAACAACTTACATACACCCACACAAGCGCAATTCTAACCAAACTTATTCCTCCGTCGACCCTTCATCTCTTCCGTAAAGCTACTCCCTCTGCCAGTAAAGGACTGTGCCCTGGAATGGCAATAGCCTAGAGCCACCCACTCCCGAGGAGCGGGCTGCCCTTCAACTGCATTGCTAGGTGGTATGACACCAGATAAGTCTTTTGTAAAGGCGATAATCCTTTTCGGCGAGACCAGAAACTTATGGACCTACCCTCTTAAATTTGGTTTCTAAAACTCGTACTCTTTTTTCTTTAAAAAAAACCGCTTAAATTGAAAAGGTTTTTATAAAGTGTACCACATTTACTACTTATTATAAAACTGCATTTATTGAAGGACTAAGATATTATTTCGTTGTGAGTACTTCCCTATGAGTGATTCATTGCTTCCATGGTGAATTCGAGCTTTGCTTCGAATAAACGCCAGCAACCCTCCAGAACGGTCAGACACCTTTAGTAAAGACACCAAAAATTATGTCCACTACAAAATATTTTCAACCATATATTATATAGGATCTCGAATAAGTCTTAATCCTCTATACTGACATTGTTACATTTATAAAATTTTGTTCTAGAAAACTAGTCCCTTAAATTTTATTCATTAAAAAGGTAGAAAAAGAAAGGCAAAATGACAAGTAACATATGTAATATGGGCAGTGAAATATGGCATTTTTACTGGTAAACAGCAACATTATATCCAAAGAAAAATTGAAAAAATACTAGACCCACTCTTTTAGTGCTGCTTATGATTTAGTACACATAACTACAAGGATTTTCTTAAAATTATGAATACTGAAATTTTGTCGTTTGTCAGGAAATGTAATTTTCAGAACAGAAAAACAACGTTCAACGTCCACTGTGGTAATTGGAACATACTTGAATTTGAAACAAGCAAGGTCAACGGGCCGTTTTCACAGAATTCATATTTTCACCACTGAGAAACTTGTCTAACATTTTATTGTTTCTAAGTTTGAATTGCCGCACATTACTCTGTTGCATTTATTTGTTCAGTTTGATACTTAAATATTCACATGTTTTCGGCATGGTGTGTAGTTGTGAGCTGAAATCTAACTGCAAGGCATTTATTAAGAAACTGACTTTTGTTCTCATTTTTGTATGAAAATTGAGCATATTGTAAAACGAGAGCCTATCCCTTGTCGGGTCTAAGAAAGGATGCTGCCAATAATGTTTTTAATCGGCATCTCAATGAAAATTTATCACAATCAGGTAGCGACGCACTTAAAACTTGACCACATTGTTAGCGCATTTCCTTTATATGAGGATGGTTTGATATTAAAAAGAACAAGTTCAGTCTTGCGGCGTACTTTCTTTTTTCAACATAGTTCCCTCGCAGTTCAGCGTACTTGCTCCAACGTTTCTCCGGTTGGTGACTCCCTCGTGAAAATGAATTTCTTTGAGGCCCTCCAAATAATCGTTTACCTTGTGTAATATCTCTTCAAGAAGCTTCTGCCAGCTCCCTCCAGTACACCAGATGCTGTCACTCAGACAAACCAGTTGAAAGAGGCCACTGCTAAGCTCATGACCGAAATATTCACGCTACTGCAGAACCTACAGAATCATATATCCCAATGCATCTCCGAACTGAAAGATTACATCACCATCAAGGACGCACTGTTCTCCCGCGTCAGTGCGCTGGAGTAGGTGCACATCGAACTCCTGGAACCCACTCCTATGCATACCCTCCATGAAGAAACTCAGAACTATGATCACACAACACCAAGACTCCAATTACTAAATCCTCCAGGCACTTTATGCAGCGCTAGACTATCCCACCAAGCCATCACGACCATTTCTCCATCCGGAGATCGGCCGAACGGATATGGCAAGAAACGTGCACAAAACTATGACTAAATCTAACTTATGATGAAAGAAATTAACTTCTTTCACCCTGCTTATCTCTAATACTGTCACCTCTTTTATCTCAACGGCTGCAGACAGGGCTTCGGCTATGCTTTAACTGCTGGCCAACAGCACCTCACTCTTCCCACAACTAACGAAAGCGTTCAACGCGGGACCACTTCACCTTTTATCTATTTATTCCTTACCAACTTCCATCATTGATCCATTCCCTTATTATTTCCCTTTCCTTGTCCCTCCGCCCAAAATCATTTACTTAAATTTGTAGCCAATTAGGAAAGTTTTCGGTTTCGGAAACAGATGCAATCTCAGGAGCGAATCCCGAGCGACGCGGTTTGAATGCATCTTTGCAACACTTTGTCATGATATTTGGCAATGCCCGGAGTTTTTCCGCGATCACTGTTTTCAATCCATATAAAAGTGTTGCATAGTATTCTCCAATAATAGTTTTCTATTACTGATTCTTGATTCTTCTTAAATGTTTCCAAATAGTCGGCCGATGTTCTCATGAGATTTCTATTTTGCTTCGGAGTGAGTGGACGCTGCACCCATTAGTAATGCAGTATACAAAGTAAAATGAACCCGCTCAGTTGAGATGGCCGTGGTTTCTTCTAACCCGCGCACGCACCCTTTCACTCTTCTGTCAACCAAAAGAATATCATGAACTTTATCCACGTTTTTCTGAACTCACAAATGCATTTGGATACCCAAGACTTAGTGCGTTTTCGATGCTGTCACTCATGAACTCATTTACCCAGAGTCGGTATCATAGGAAGGGATTGCTTCACCCAATGTACGTAAAATCCTATCATGAATTTCCTTTGCTATTTTACCTTCCAGAAAAAAAAAAAAAAAAAAATCAATCACACCACGAATTCTTATGTGGTCATTTTTCACTGTTACTAAAATGCTAGTATTTAAATAGCTGCCAAACAATGAATAAACATCAAAGCGGAAGAACACTCGTAACGCACGGAACTGCGGTTGCCGTTCGTGAGAGGATGCGTGACTGCAGCCCAAGAGCCTCGGTCTCTACGGGTAAGTTATTTCTGCAGACGGAAGAAACATTTCAGAGCAGTGTACTACTAGTTACGAACTCCAAAAATGCTTGACAACAAATGCTTTTGGATTGAGGAAAGGAGTCTAGGGATCCATCTTGCACTAACCTTATTCATGTTTAAATGTTCGTGAACAATTCGAAGGACTGTTGTTTTACAAAGGCCCAACCTTGCTGCTATTTCTGTAACTTTGAGCCGCCGGCCATCCATAATTTCTCCTTCCACAAGAGCGATGTTTTCAGGAGTGAGGACCTACAAGGGCCGACCTGCACGCTCTTCGTCTTCAATGCTTTCTCCACCCATTTGAAAAACGTTTGGCCCATTCTTTTACGGTAGAATATGAGGGAGATGCTTCCCCATATACATCGTCCAATAGCTGTTTAAGTTCATGTGGAGTAAGTCCTTGTTTTGTGAAGAACTTAATAATAGCTGGAAACTCCATTTAGAACATGTCACAAGGTTCTCCACATAGCCTTCTTTATGCAACTATATCTAAATAACTAAACGCAGCGGCCCAGAAACTACAGGTGCAATTATTTACTTAACAGGTAAGGATTTTGTGAAGGCGATAATCCTTATCAGCGAGGCCGGAAACTTATTGACCTGTCCTCGGAGGATAGGCCTTTGTTGAAATTTATTGATACAAAAGCATAATTGCGGAGCATCATGTTGTTCGTCGCATGCCACCTTCATTTTGGCTATAGGCGGAACTGAACATGTCTCAACTTGCACCCTTCTTAAACGCAGGAGCCGAAAGTGACAACATTGAAACTAATATCACGTGTACATTACGTGTTAAACTAACAAAATATTCCAAAATTAATTAGCAGGAGATATGCCTGTAAAAACTCGTGATCATTCTTTTATACAAACAGCAAGTACTGGGAAATTCGATAAATAACCAGAACAATACAATACATGAATCACACCTATGCACTGCAGAGACTAGAACAATTCAGAGTTTAATAGACTCTATCGACTTCTACAGTAACTGTATTATTAGTCATTACAGTACTGCCAAATGGGTGCGCTTTTCTTGTATTTCTTTTATGTTCGTAAGATAAACTTAATTTATTCCTGATTTATAATATAAAACTTTAAAGCTTCAAGTGTTTATCTAGAGAATTACTGCAGGTGTTGGAAACGTTTTATGTTCTGTATGTGAATTTCATAACATGTCCGTATTACTTTCTTAGTCTTATTGTTAGGAAAATGACGAGTTGTACAATGTGCTGGAAACATTGTGGTGTGTATGTCCTCCCCACGGAGCCGGCCTTTGAAGAAAGCAGTGAACAGTAAAACCTTAACAGATCACCTCCACGGTTTGGCTGTATCGTTCACGCATCGTCAGCAGCGGGTTTAGGAATGTTTCGGTTGAGTTATTTTTTTTTTTTTTTTCCTTTCAACGATATTCCCCTAGTACTTAAAATAAATATTTTGGAAACTTACGCCTCAAAGTCCCCTGTACTCTTCGGCGGAATCATCATTCACATTTTATCTCGAAGTTGCAGTGCCATGATCATGAACAAAACAAAACAAAAAATAAAAATAAATAAATAAAAATAGAGTACAATGCCACATGAATCCCCCATTTCGTGTGAAATGAATACAAACATTTTCTCCCAGGCTCTTTAATACATTTTTATTTTTAGACACCTAAATTTGTTTTATTTTATCAAAATAAGAGAAAATAGTAATGAAGCCTCAATGTGCATATCACCACAATATTCTTTCCCAGAGAACACCTAAAAACAAGAAATCCATGTTATCTTTGGAAACCTGTAAATATGGAATTCTAAAGGTATGTTGTATGGTATTTAAGTTTAAGAATCGGCCTCCTTCATATAAAAATATACAGCATGTTACTTGAAAAAGGGAGAGGGGAAAGAAGAAGAAGACAGAAAAGTCAACCAACTTCAGATTTGATTATATTAAAATCTATTTGGTTAATCCATTCAAACTAATCATACAGGGTTTCCAGAATATGTCCTTAACGCTCGCGCAGGCTTTTCGTCTCTGCAGATGGACATGCCATAGAGGCCGCGCCAGCACTCCGATAAGACTGCTTTGGTGGAACTACACCACGTCTGAAAATAACACTATCTGTGGATTGATTAATCCTCCAGTTACTGGCGAAAGAAACCATTCACAGTAAATCACATGTCCTAGGATTAACTAGTAGACAATGAAAACGTGTACACATGCAACTTTTGAGTTATACATTTTTGTTACTGTATGTGCAGAATACACTGAAACCCAACTTGTGTTAATTTCGGCAGTGCTTTTTGTTGGTGAACGTTTAAGATGGACACCAATTTGTTTCTGTTAAAACTGTACATTTTTCGCGTGTGTTTCTTTTTTGCTTTGGACCAGTAATATCAAATTTACTCATAAGACTGTGAATTGCAGGTCGTGAAAGATGCAATTGCCCGGCGTACTTCTGAATAAATTACTCACAAAAGCGACGAGCTGGTTTCTATTTATTTATAACATTTACACACAAACAAAAATACATTGTTCAAAGTCTTTATGAATGTAACTAGTGATTGCTCGAAAGTTCAAGGACAGGTACGCAGGAGGGGGACGTTTGTGGGAAGGGAGCCAGTCTTGACCGACATGCAAAACCTCGTGCACTTAGTAAGAACATTCTGGAAACCCCGTAATTCTGCAAGTTGTAATACATCAAAAAATTTGTATCAACAAAACTGTAGGTGTTATAAAGATATTTTTAGTTTTCTGGAAATATAGTTGCATGAGTATTCTACCGTTTTCCAGTCAGTGATTAAATTAGAAGCAAATGTATGAATATTTTTACGTTGCCCTTTATCCCATTGACACATTCACGCATGTTGGCTTGGGAAAATACATAGGGTTAAATAGGAAAAGATTCGCACATGAAAAAGAAACAAAAGTGGCTACAAAACGCTATATTTCGAATTTGGCGTATTCGTCATAGGCAGGAAAAGTAATTGCATACTTTAGGTTCATATGCTACATCTGTGCACGTGTATAATAAGCAGTGTTATATTTACATTACTTTCTATAAAACGCATAGATGCTCTAGTGTGAGCTGTTCGACCTGAGCACACGTGGTACTTTTGACGTTACTAGAAGTATTTTGGGTTGGACATTCGAGCCCCTCCCTCTTTAGCTGAACCTGCTGGACTTAGAGAGGAATCTTCAACCAAACAAGTAAAACTAAAGTTATTTATCTATATGATAATACTGTGTTTTTATAAGTGCTCTCCATTGCCGTTCGTGGAAGAAAGCGTGACTGTAGCCCAAGTTTTGACTCCAGTCATGAATAGGTACGCAACTCGGTCAGGATACAAAGAGCCGCAGCTGTAACATTCATATCGTTTTAGCCAGAGCTTGGCGAATGATTTCCAATCGTTTCTGGCGCAAGGGATGACTTGTCTGAACGTCTTCCCTTTCTCGTCTGTAGGATCGGAATCGACTGATTACGTTGAGGAGATGGTAGATACGGGTACTGCATTGTTCATTCTATCACGGTATCAGCAGCCTCTATTCGTTTTCCATGTCATCAGGATTTTCAATGCGTTTATTCCATTCATCAGCGATCCATGTTATTTCTAAAGCAACTAAATGCACAATTTAAGCCAATTACTGACAAGAATAGCTTACAACAAATGGCTTATTTCTACGGTAGTGAGAGCTTCGGCCTAAATTTTCGTATAGTTATCTTTATGTACCACATCTAGCGGTTCGATAAGATAACTAAGGTGAGCGCATAAGGCAATGGTTTTTACTCCCCATTTTGGAGTATAAAATAAAAAACAAACTTTTTTATAGAATCATTTTTAATTTAAAAAATTAGATGCCCGGAAGATGCGTTATTTTTGCCTTATATAGCTATTTAATTACAGATTCAAGGTAGTTGAAAAGTATTTTACAGGCAGGGTCATAGGGGAAAAAATGTATACACACTTTCACAGTAAATATCTATTTAATATATTTCAAAGTTGGAAAAACAACAGTAATGTGTAGTATGATATGTAAACAAACGTGACTCACATACATTATGATAGCGTTGCTACGTGACAGGTAAATCAACAATGAACAAATGAAGCCAAGATTATCGCGTGATGTTTTGTAAACAGATGTAACTCACAATACGTTATACTAGCGTTGCTACAAAGAAAAAAAAAATGGAGCCAAGATTATCGTTTGAACAACGGAAAGCAATTTTCAAGTTGTATTGGAAAACCGAGAATGTTGAAGTACAAAGGCGTGGAGACGTGTGTACAGAACAGAACCGCCAACGCGAGTAACAATTGCACGCATTCGAGACAAATCTCGTGGTATCGTATACCATAGAAAAACCAGCTACACTGGTAGCACTTCAGGAAGAACTTGAAACGACATGTGCTGCAATCGTTGAGGACACTTTCGCAAACGTTACTCAATCAGTAGTTCAACGTACTCAGAAATGTATCGACGCTGATGGTGGGTATTTTGAGCAACTGTTGTAACTGTAAATGTCTAAGATAATTAGTGGTCATCATTTTCTGTTTGTGTGAATTCAGTTTTGTTATGTTAACACAGTTTCTTCTTTGCTTGAAGTTGTATACATTTTTTCTTGGCACTCTCTGTATATTACACACACACGCTTAAATCCATATTATTATCTTAATTTCCCATTTTGAAACATTCGTTTAGGTTCAGATTTTCCCTAAACAAAACAATGTTGCGGGTTGGCAGGAAGTTTTAAACAACGTGGTTAGAAAAAATAAAAAACAATAAACCTATAAAAGGAGTGATTACCGTGCTAATTCTCACTACCATATAATTATAATGAACAGAGCGACTAATGCAGTAACAGGGTTCGCTTTCGGGAGGTCCCGAGTTCAAAGCCGTTGGGGCCGCAAATCCTAAACGTTGATTTTTTTCATGGTTTTCCCTGTTTGCTTAGGCAAATGCTGAGGTGGTAATTTACTTTCCAAGAATTTTAATTTCCTTGATTCTATTACAGGGTGAACATGCCAGGCAAAATGGGGTGGTAACTTAAGCTTTGGGAAAGTTTCTGTCCCCTGGGACTGATATGAAAGCGGCCCTTCTGAGGAGCTCAAAATTCCTTGGAGAGGGGTTCCGCCGGCGTCCGGGTGTTCTATCTGGAAGCATTGCTTGGGATACCGGTCTACGAGCCTCACTGCCCGTGGATTCTGGTCGTCAGATGTCTTCATAATTGCCATATTTAGGTTATTTTATAATTTCAAATGTAAATTTATTTTTGAGCACAATATCCCGTTACTCTACTTGAAACATCCCCTTCCCCCAAAATCTCTCTTAACAATTCACCTTACTAATCGCACCATACAACTAAAATATAACCAAGAAAAAGCAACAATTAGCTCATCGTGAAAAATTAGACTCGCAATACTCTACAGTGCTAATCATGAACTGAAATTGTAATTAGGAATTACAGAGCAACAGAATAATGAACGTAATCTGTTAAATAAAAATGCATTAGAATGTAATTACAGAGCTTGTAACCTTGTACACAATAATTCTATCTAAGCAGCTAAGCAAGTTATTTCGAATCCATAACAACGAAGAGTGCCTAGTACAGCAGGAAATTATAATAGCTATTAGTTGCAGTTTATATTTAACTTCAAGATTTTCCTCCCCTTTTTAAGATGTTAAAGAGCGTCCATAAATAAATCAAAAAATCTCCTTTTTAAAATCAACAATGACAGCTTAAGTTTCAAACAATCAAATATATGAATGAATTCATGATGTGCACTACAGTCTTCCGGATTTCCAAAGGGAATTTTTATTTGAAAGTGAATTCGCATTTTGCAATGTAATGGTTCACGATATCTTACGAGGTGGTATCCAATTCGGGACTGGTGCTGCCATCTGGTCAAAAACTTACTCTGAGACTAATGGTCGCCGTCACCCTCGGAGTAGTTCCCTTCCACACGTATAAACCGGTCCCAGCGATTCTGTCATTTTCCAAGTGCATCTTGGAAGTCATATTCTTTGAGGGTGTTTAGCACAGACAGCGTTTCTTCTTAAGTCTTCTCAATCGTATCGAACCGATGTCCTTTCAACTTGATTTTCAGTTTGGGGAATAGAGCGAAGTCGCAAGGTGCCAAATTAGGCGAGTACGGTGGGTGAGGGACAACCGTCATGTTGTTTTTCGTCCAAAAGCTCCTGGTGAACAAGGAATTGTGACAGGACGCATTATCGTGATGCAACAGCCAGTTCCCTTGTCGTCAAAGTTCGGGCCGTCGTCTCCGCACATTTTCACAAATTCTTTGTGCACAATCCCCTTGGTATCAAAGAAAACGGAGCATGCTATTGATTTTGCTCTTCATTTGTCTCGCTTTTTTTTTTTTTTTTTTTGTCTTGGTGAATTCGGGCTCTTCCACTAGGAGGATTGTTGTTTTGTCTCAGGGTCATAACCGTACATCCAGCTCTCTCGCCGGTGATGACCCTGGACAAGAAGGTTAGGTCATCGCATACGGCCTGACGAAGCTCGTGCAAACTTCATCACGCTGCGCCTTCTAATTAGCAGTCAGAATCCTTGGCACAAATTTTGCGGCGACATGATGCATGCCCAATTCATCAGTTAAAATTCGTTGGCATGTCCCGTAACCAATTCCCACTTCATTAGCAAGGTCTTCAATGGTTCGACGTCGATCCTCACGAACGAGGTGTTGAACTATGGCAACAATGTCAGGTGTTGTGCAGCTGACGGACTTACTGTGTGAGCATCGTCTTCAATAGCTGTACGGTCAGCCCTGAACCGAACATTCCACTCAAACACATGTGTACGGCTCATGCTTTGTCCCTCAAATATTTGTTGAATCATTGCGAGGGTCTCCGTAGCATTTTTTCCGAGATTTGTACAAATTTGATGCACACTCTCTGTTCTAATCTTGGATCCATCGTAAAATCTTCACACACTACACACAGAGTATAATGAAAAGTACCATAGAATCTCAACACATCTATCCAGCTGCATGAAACTTTAAACACTCATTCATCAGATGTGCCAGTGTTGCCACCTAGCTGTTAAACAGCGTTCATAAATAAATGAATCAATTGCCACCTAGCTGTACAAAGCTCTACTGCAACTACTGTCGAGATGGCAGCACCTGTCCCGAATATTGTGGATACCACCTCGTACATGGGTTTCACCCTCTCTGACAAATATGCTGCGTGTAAGTTTCATAATTATTGTTTGAAATAAAAGCCGGACAATAAAAGTGGCATTCTGCATCCATACACGGATGCTGACGCAGCATAAGTAATATAATTGCAGTCTAAAAAGCTGTTCAAATGATGAAATGCTTTCTTCTTGCCAACTCAAAGTATCAGATAGCAGCTTAATCTCGCTGAAGCCCTTTTGGGTGGTGGTGCTGGTTCTATTGTTTTAAAAGACATTTTGTGCCGAGAATCACGAATTATTACATTATTTTGGCTTATTTCTTTAAGGTAAGAATTCTTTCGGCGTTTCCATGATCTGCTGTATTTTTGAGGCTATGCGTTATAAGATCATACGATCACTTTGATACTTGTAGCGGAAAAACTAAATATACTTCTAATCAAATTCATAAATATATACATACCTTATAATATACAGTGTAACTGTAATCTGTAAATTGTATGTCAACAAAAGAGAAAGCTCCTTGGGTTTTGTTACGGAAGCTAGAAAAGCAAACAAAAGAGTCATAAAACCTCTATTTAGAGGAAGTCATCAGACGGTCACTGTGTGAAGTCCCAACTTTTTAAAAGGATAGTTACTGCATGGACTTAAATTCGTTAAAGGGCTCTGACTCGGACCAGTGGTGTTACAGTTAGTCCTTTAAATCAGTCAATGTTGACAAAAGTTTTAAACTTTCAAAAAATTGCGAATGGCACGCAGGGCAGATGAACTCAAACCAGCGAATTATAGATATGTATGTTTCATATTTTTAAAGAAAAGCGCGTGCTTTTTGGCGTCTCATAGCCAACCTTTTTTAGTTCGAATTTAATACATAGAGGAGGCGGTCGCTTTGCTGGAGCATTCAGCTCACAGAAGCAGTTCAAGTCAGTATTCAGTCCAATTCAGTTCGCATTTGCTCATTGATCAGGACAGTTGTAAGTTCGGCGTTGTTGAGAAACGCAGTTATAAGATCTACACGCGGCAAGATACACTCAGTTTCGCAGTACTCATTACAAGTTCGACTGTCAATATCACGCGCCACGCCACTCATCTATACGTTTCACACGCTGCAAATGAGTTCATATCGGCGTAGCTAAGTCTGTCGTAAGCAAAACACCAGAAAGGTTTTGGACATAAAATTATGTTGCATGATGTGCTCATTTACACCATTGAATTCTTTTCTCAGTCACGTTGAACAAATTAGCCGAATTATAGTCATTGAAGTGTGGGCAACACACCGAAGCTACCTATAATCAATCTACAAAACCACTTCAAAAATGGCATCACGACGTGAGACCATTTGACGATAACACCCACTAAACCGCTTCATAATTTGGCGCCCAACGTAGGGCTGCAATATCAAACCGCTTCAGTATCTGTCTGAAAACTTATAATGTTGACATATTGGGCTACTACTAATGGTACATATTTATACGTATTTCCAACTATACAACATATTTGAAGATAGTTACAGAAGGATAACGTTCGTGCAATATGCTTTGTTATTAAATGCATTGAATTATAGGATATTATAAAGTTCTATTTTAAGTTATACAATTTAAAACCGAAAATTGTTTGTTCATAAAGGAATACACATTTCCAACTTTCACGATGGGTGAACCACCAAGGTATAATCTGGTACTTCCTATTAACCTGTACACTTACACTTCTTCTTAACCTTGGAAAAACTAGCTGTTTGTCAAATCTCGCTATTTAATAAACTCCTTATTCTATCCCCTGAAAGTTCTTAACATTTATCTTGTCTTTTGTTAGCTGGTGTTTACAATAAATTGGAAATGAGTGTGTATCTAATGAATTTCCTAGAAATGGAGCAGATATGTTTTAATACCGTATCATTTATTCTAATATTCACAGGAATATGCTACGCTCTTATTTGACAGTAGTTCGGTTTTGTATTTATCTCAAGTAAAAATTCAACATTTGCGAATTTGTACCTGGATGGTTCCAGTTGCAAGTTCTTTAGCCGCGAAACTACGATCCTGAATAACTATAGACGATGCTGTTATTAATGAAAATGTGTGTCAAGTATATGACAAAAAAGTAGCCTGTACAATGAAATCTCAATTGGAATAGCTTCATAGCAAAAATAAACAATTGCATTTAGTTAAAAAGCAGACTTAGATGCATAAAGATTCATCTGAAAACTAGTTTCATAAAGATTTGTGTAAAGCCATGATCGCAGAAAATGTGCCCCATATCCAAATTATCACCATTTGCATTCTTTGATGTCAACAGATAGTTTGCAATATAATAATATATGTACTTTCCAAAGTCGACAGTACCTAACTCCCGAAAATATGGAGAAATGTCTTGATTGATTTTAAGATTGCCTCAAAAGCACATTAGGCCCCATTCACAATGAAAATTAAACGTAAATATAATAAAATAAGATGTAACACGTAAAATTAGTAGTATGCAGGCATTCACAATGAAAGACCCAAACATAAGTATTGGCCATTCAAAAATAAGAACAAGCGAAGATCAACTAACAGCTGGTTGAAAATGGCTGCTTCTGAACAGGGGGCAGTAGCGTTTATGCATATGCAAAGTGCAATAACTAATTTGCATGATGTAATTATGTAAGGAAAGCTTTCGTATAATGTAATTGATCTTTTGTCCATTGACGCCATTCTGCCTACAGAGCCACTGATCATTAGCTCTATCACAGATCACAGGTACATCTATGTTGTACCTTGCAAGCTTCTAAATTTACGTCTAATTGTACGTTTATTTTTATGCTTACGTGATTCGTTGTGAATGGTTCCATTACAATGCATAGTATCTAGCTTTTACTTTTAAGTTTACGTTACGTTTAATTTCCATTGTGAATGGAGCCTTACGTGTATCACGTTTAAATGTGTAATTTGTGTGAATTAATATTTTTTGTAACTTTAACAAAACATTTTGGAACATTTTTAAGCTACTGTGCAATTATATTACATATTTAAAGTTTTTGTTACACATTTTACGGTAAATAACCGGACTTTAGTATGAATGAACATACTTTCTTTGTACATACAACTAGGCAGCGTGATAAATTGATTACCGTACAGCAAACAAGACTTGATTCAAACAACTGAGCATCTCAAGACCAAGAGTGGGGTACTTCACTACATCGTATATGCACAATATAACATTTTAATGCCATTTTGAGGCGAGGACGCTAATAGGGTATTAATCCCTGCAAATATTCCCGGGAAGAGCGGAAACAAATCAATTCGCCCTATAGTTATCATAATTAGCAGGAGTTAAGAGAGTAAACGAAAGGGTGTTTCAAAGTGCCTAGGAATAGGTAGTGTCCCTTTTTTTAAGTACAGAGGGTACCAAATATATATACACTTCAAGAAAAGAGAAAACTGTGTTAACATAACAAAACTGAATTCACACAAACAGAAAATGATGAGCACTAATCATCTTAGACCTTTACAGCTACAACAGTTGCCCAAAATGACCACCATCGGCGTCGATACACTTCTGAGTACGTTGAACTACTGATTGAGTAACATTTGCGAAAGTGTCCTCAGCGATTGCAGCACATGTCGTTTCAAGTTCTTCCTGAAGTGCTACCAGTGTAGCTGGTTTTTCTACGGTATATGATATTTGTCTCGAATGCGTGCAATTGTTACTCGCGTTGGCGGTTCTATTCTGTATGGATGTCTCCATCGCCTTTGAACTTCAATAACATTCTCAGTTTTTCAATACCACTTGAAAATTGCTTTCCGTTGTTCAAACGATAATTTTGCTCCATTTTGTAGTAGCAACGCTAGCATGACATAATGTGAGTCACATCTGTTTACAGAACATTATACGATAATCTTAGCTTCATTTGTTGATTGTTGATTTACGACAATCTTGGCTTCATTTGTTCATTGTTGATTTACCTGTCATGTAGCAACGCTATCATAATGTATGAGAGTCACATCTGTGTACAGAACATCATACTACACATTACTGTTGTTTTTCGGTCCAACTTTGGAATATATTAAATAGATATCTACTGTGAAAGTGTGTATACATTTTTGGTACCCCTCGGTATAGTGAACAGCACGGCGGCCAATCGGGATCTGCATCGGTCGACAGTTTAGCGAACTCCTATGTTGGCCTTGAGCCTCGCGCCACCGAGTGTTCTTTTAAACAGTGAAAGAAACAACAGGCATCTAATCATAGAGAAAAGTCTGTTAAAGTACTAAATGACAAATACTGGGCTTAATTATTACACTGGTGTACAAAAATACTTTATCTTGTTTATTTATTTTTCCATCTGTATACTACATGTAATATGAATATCCCGAATTCAAATAGATTTTCAGTTTTATTCTATCGGGCGAGGTTTTGAAACAAAATCACATCAAATGTAATAATATAATTATATTTTTTTTATGAAATATTAAGTTTTAAGACGTGTAGCTAAGACAGAACTGTTTAGGTAGGTTTCATTTTAACTTAAATATTAATAAATATGTTGAAAAAAGAAAGCTATATGCTTTCAAAATTTTTTTTCATTGTTAAGGAGAAGAAAGTGTTATTTTTTTCGAAGTTGTATGTCCTTCATGAGTGTCTCTTTTCAAATACCAATAGTAATCAGCCAATATTGACGCAATGTATTAATGTCTTTATGAAGCTGCTTACCTTGTTCTTCATTCATTGGACCAAGATTCGCAGGGAAGTAATCAATAAAGTTGTTGAAAAAATACACTTTGACACTGATTCTACACCCTAGATTTCTAAAATGTAACACTTCCCCCACAATTTCTTTATAGTTATCAGATATCTTGTTGCCAAGAAAGTTTTCCGTTACTTTTTTGTATGCTAACCATGCTGGCTTCTCTAAACTCGGACATCAACTTAGGAAAGGTCTCATCCTGCATAAGCTCACGAATCTGGGGTACATCGAAAATACCTGCTGTTATCTTAGCTTCTGTTTTCATGAACTTTGTAACATGAAAGTTGTAACAATCACTAACCTGATTCAGAGTAATAACAAATTCCTTTGTCATTTAATATGGGATGGTTGAAAAAGGATAGTAGAAGGAGAAACCAATGGCTCATAATTCACATTTTTTTCCGTCAGGAACTAAATTGATGCTTTGTGACCGATTTTTTTCCGGTTCAATTCTCTGATTTAGCCCTGTGGCAAAGTAAACATTTTATTATTTTGTTTAAATATCAGAGAATGGTTATTGTATTTATGTACCATGAATAAGTAATAAATACTGTTATTTTTTATAATACCGATTTCTGAAAAACTATAAGCCAATGGGACAAAACTAAAGCTGATTTGAGAGATTCTGTGTGCAAAGGAATCAGAAAATATGAAGTACTTTGGAATTTATTGGACTGTCCCTTTAGTGTTTCTGCTTCCTGCTCTTGTGCTGCTCCTCCTACCCTGGCTATAGTGTAGCCGACTGGCCGTGAGCAATGGACTTATTGGCCGAAACAGTCCTACCCTGCCTCGTCGGCCATCACATAATTGGGTAATCTAATATATAGCTCGCGCGCCTATAAATGCAGACTTTACCGCAGCAAAATACATTCGGACTTCGTTTTCTCTATTTTCACGCTCCAGTAGCACGGCAAAAGCTTCGATCACCAAAGTATTTAATATAGACTCGTTTTACACTCATATGAACAAAATTGATGTGTGTCAACATTTGTTGATGTCAAAAAAATAAGGAATATGCATGTATCAAAACCGTTTGTGGGTTTGTTAAACCCAAAAATAAATGTCACTTCTAACCTTACATAAGCCAGCGAATAAAAAGCTTCATTAATTCGGTAAATTTCAGATATTTATTATAGGATAATAGGCATTAGTTTCGCAGTGGTCTGTTTGCATGCAAGGAAATGTGAATTCTAAATTTGCCAATTGATTTGTGCTTTAAGTGCCCATTTTCTGATATTCGTTTTTTACAAATGCTATTTAGATAGTCCCTAAATTCATCATTGTTGTGCCATACATGGGGATAGTGAAATAAACCAACACCACAGGTACTCGTGGTTTGAAAATTTGTGTTATTTTAAATAGATGATTATGCATGGTTATTAGTATGGGTGAAATAAGTTGACCCAATAAAATTCAATTGCAAAGTGATTGGAGAGGATCAACAAAAAGATAAGAATGTTAAACCAAAACTAATGAGAATGGTAGTGAATTCTCATCTTTTGCGTTGGAATCTAAGATTTTTAAATTGGCCATAGAAACTAAAATAGTCATATGATCCATTTAGCAAACCAGTTAGGCCCAATGAACTCTTCTGATAGTAATTTTAATGATGATGGTTGCAATTAAATCTATAGCCTCCTTAATTAACTGTCTTAATATTTGTCTATATGTTGTATTAAACTATAATCTTACTACTGCTGAACAAAAAATTAGGTTTTATTAAGATATTTGTTATTTCTAGTCATCAATGAGCCAGGTTAAAGGAAGGCATTTTCACTGGTCTGCAAATAGGAAACTCTTAAAGGATCAGCATTTTGACATGAAACTGAATGAACTAGAACTGTATGGTTAGGAATCATTCAAAGTACCAATTGCTGGATTTCTTAGGAATGTGTGTTGACTTGCTAAACAAACTTCTAAAGAACTATAAAGACTTGGGTTTACAAATATCTTAATAAGAACTAATAATTTGATGAAAATGAAAATCTTCCAAATGCTGTGAAAAGTTGACTACATTCCAGGTGACCAGTTTTATGCACAAGGGATTTTCAAATTGGTATATAAACCAAGAAGAATGCAGAAAAAACATGCTTCTTGTGTAATGATTTTTAACCATAATTTTTTAACAAGGTGCCACATAACAGAAAAGCTTCTGGTAAACTTGGATTATTTTCTGTACTTTTGAGTAACGCCATAACCAAGAAGAATGCAGAAAAAGCATGCTATTTGTGTAATGATTTTGAACCATAATTTTTTAACAAGGTGCCACATAATAGAAAAGCTTCTGGTAAACTTGAATTATTTTCTGTACTTTTGAGTAACGCCATAGCACCTACAACTAATATTACATCACTTCCTTGTCCCCTGCAGCTTGATAAAATTGTACCTATGAATTGCTATGCTATACATTTAATTGTTATCCATCTTTATGTAATAAATGTATATTCAATTCAGCATGTTTCTAATTACGCTCATTCTTTGTAATTTCCAATTAAGGTTGTGCTGCACCTTATCATAGGCTCATTGGAGTGTATAAACTCTGCTAGGGCACTCTTTTTGCTATTGAAAGCATACTTAACACTCTGGATGAATTTTATTAGTTGGTGGCTTGTTGAGAATTTTGAACTTATTCTGCTGTTAATAGTTGTTCTGTTTCCTGGTACGATACCAATTTAGCTTGCCATAACCATTCTTTTCATATTCTTGGCTAGTTCAGATGATAGTGATGTCATTGTAACACTTTTCTTAAGCAGGTTTATTTGATTTTAAGATTTTAAGATCTTTCAATGAAACATAGCAGGGCTATTCATAGTTTACATAGCACGGTTATTTTATATTATTGTGACCACTAAGGTATGAGTTTGTTTTGCCTATATTGCTATGCAGATTTAACAGAGTCTGAGAATGTTTATACACCATTGAAGATCCATTACACTGTTTTCTTGCTGAGTTGTTAAAATTGCTATAACTGAATTTGCCCAGTTTTAATTATATTATTCTTTAGTGAATCTTTCATCCATTCTTAATTACCCACATTAAAAATTAAGTATATAGGTATGCATCTATGTTTGTGTATGTATGAATGGATTCGGAATTTTAAAACTTATTGTGTTTCTAAAACTAAGTACATTGGTTTATAGGCCATGGAGCTGATGTAAAATGTGTCCATTGGCACCCGCAGAAAGGCCTCATCATCTCAGGAAGCAAAGATAATCAACAGCCAGTTAAACTGTGGGATCCTAAGTCAGGAAACTCCTTGGCCACACTGTATGTATATTTATATTACAAATATCTATACATATAAACATAATATTAGAGCAGCATTGTTTGAAGAAGCAAAAAAACTAATTAGCATATAGTTATACATCTAGAACAAAACAACCAGTGCAGATTATTGTATATTGATGGCATAGGTATTAATCACATTCTCCAATGTTGCGCAGAGAGGAGAAAAAAATCTTGTAGTCACCTTCTGGCAGAATGTACAAAGACATAAATTTCAGGTGGCAGTAAATAAGGTACAATGAATATTGTACTTAAAAAGTTGTAGACAATGGATGGTAATATATCCTAAACTTAGAAATTAATTTTTTACACTAAATTCCACATAACATAAAAATGAGATGCATTTCGGGAAAATCTCCCCCATCTTCAGTTGCTCACTGAACTGCCATTACTGTAAACGATGCTAGACACCCGGATGTTCCTGTGGTGGCATCTGTTGGCTTGCTGAAATCAGCAAGTAGGAACTTGCTGAGTTCATCCATAGGAGGAAACTCGAAGTTCATTCTTTATTTTTTAATGTGAAAACTTTTTCCCAAGTGGATAGCTCCATTCAGTTGTGAAGATGTTTCAGCAGTAACTTCCGGTTTTATTTCATGATTTTAGGTCCAAAAGTGAGCTGCTACTGATGATTTATCTACCTGCTTAAACAGAATATTTCTAAAGTTTTCTTTTCTCCAAATTTGTAAATTTCTCTTTGTTTTGTCTGTGTAGCTCTGCTCACAATCTGTGCACTTGATTTCATAAATTCCTGATTTCTGTTCTGTTGGTATGGAGTCTTTTACTGTAATAGCAGTTCAGTGAGCAACTGAAGATGGGGGACATTCTCCTGAAACATATCTTATTTTTATGTAAGTAAGTGGAGTTTAGTGTAAAAAAGAATACCTAAGTTTAAAGTACAATGAATTTGCATTTTTTTTCTTGGGTTAAGCCACTTGGTTTATGTTTTTATTTGGAATTTTTAATTAGTCTAAAGATACTATTCAGATCCCTGGATATTTATAGTTCTGATAATAGCAAAAGCTCACATATTATAAAATATCTTTTCTTTATAGGAATATCACATAGCCTAAATCTTTAAGTTCAGGTGCTAATGACAATAATCATCAATCTTTTAGTTTTGTAAAGTGTTCAAGGTTTATCACATAAGCATATGCTTATTTATGTTGTGACTTTCTGTAGTCTTTTTGATGTTGATCATGTTATTATAAAATAAATTTGCTGAAGCATTTGCATTAATCTATATTATTAAATTATTGTTTTACTGTTAGCTCTTTAGTCAGAAAGGAACCTTAAAGGTAAGATCAGGTTGTAATGAAAGCAGACACAAATAGCAAATATTTTGCACATTAGCAGTTTATATAACTTATAAATAAGCTGTTGAGATTGCACCTGTAATTTAAAAAATTTATGACTTTAGAGAGTTATAATTCTGCAGTAAATATTTTAACACTATATTTCTATTTTTAAAGTAACATTTGATAAAAACAAGCATTAAACACAATTCAAAAAAAAAAAAAACAACAAAGAGTAGCATTTGATGTAACTTTAGTTTGTGATATTGATATAAACAAGTTTTAAGTAGTGGAGATATATGTAGTTAACTATATAATATTTCTGTCTAAGGTTTAAGCATTCTAGTTAACAGGTCTGATTAACTGTGACTGCTGAAGTGAATAAGCCATTTAAAAAGTAAAGAGAGTAAAAGAAGTTAAGAGTATCCATGTATGTTGCAAATGTGATTTCTTGGTGTTGCTGGCCACTAATGAATAGAGCTTTTCACTGCCATCTGCCATTTCATTTCTGGAGTGTGATTTGGAAAATATTGTACCTCTGAGTGCATCATAGAACAACTACGAGTGTAGGTCCATAAGTTTCTGGCATAACCATTTTTTACATATGATAAAGACAAAAACTACATTTCACTTTTCAATATAGTTACCTTTTATTGCAATACCTTCTCACATCTTTGAATTAACATTTCAATTCCTTCCCCCCTTCCCAAATAATAGTCTTGTCTGCAAAATGAGCATAAACAGCATCCATCACTTCTTCGTCATGCTTAAATTTCCTTACTTGAAGGTCCTTCTTGAATTTTGAGAAGAAAAAATAGTCACTGGGAGTTAGATCTGAGCTGTTGGGTGGATGGTCGATCTCCTTGAAGCCACATTTCTTTATAGCTTCCTTTGCAACAAGAGCTATGTGCACAGGTGCATTGTGGTGAAGAAGATGCACACCACCACTTAGCTTTCCTCGCCTATTCTCTTTTATGGAAGCACATAGTCTGTGCAGTAGGCCAGCATAGTACTCCCCATTTACTGTGGTGTCCCCCTCCTTGAAGTCAATGAAGAGTATTCCTTCACAGTTCCAAAAGATTGTGGCCATGATGTTCTTGGTTGACTGGGTAACCTTGGCCTTTAGAGGCCGTGCTTCGCCAGATTTACGCCATTCCATTGTTTCTCTTTTGGACAAGGATCATAGTAGAGGACCATAGTTTCATCTCCTATAACAATGGTTTGCAGAACTTCTCTCTCGTTACCACGGCAGAGCTCCAAAAATGCCTGACAACAGATGACTCATTGCTGCTTTTGGATAACCTCATTCATATTTAAATGATTATGAATAATTGAAAGAACTGTTGTTTTAGAAAGGCTCAACCTTGCTGCTGTTTCTGTAACTTTGAGCCGCCGGTCTTCCATAGTTTCTCCTTCCACGAGAGCGATGTTTTCAGGAGTGAACACCTCCAAGGGCCGACCTGCACGCTCTTCGTCTTCAATGATTTCTCTACCCATTCGAAAAAGTCTGGTCCATTCCTTTTGCGGTAGAATATGAGGGGGATATTTCCCCATATACACCGTCCAATTGGTGTTGAATTTCATTTGGAGTAAGTTCTTCTTTTGTGAAGAACTTAATAACAGGTGGATACTCCATTTTCAACATGTAACAATCTTCTACACATAGCCAGCGTTCTTTATGCAACCATATCTGAACTGAACACAGCGGAGCGGAAGTTACAACTGCAATTATTTACTTAAAGATAAGGTATAACACCAGATACGGCTTTTGTGTAGGCGATAATCCTTATCGGCGAGCCCGGAAACTTATGGACTTACCCTCGATATCACATTTAATGTTATACTTTTCAAGAGCGGCTAACATTGTCAAAAAAATTATTGCAAGCAACCCTCAAAGGACAAACGTAAATATAGTATTAAGCAGATTTTATTAGAAATCATTGTACTTTCATCTACATTATACAGAAGTTTGTATTTCATTCTATAATGAATGAGCAAGCTTTTTTTCATTTTTTTCTCTCTCTTATAAACGTAATATTTTGGCATACATGCTCAGAATGAAGCATATTACCGACTGATACACCATTCCAATTTTGCAGTTCGATTACTGCGGGATATGTTTTGAATGATAACTTCTATTTAGCTGTTATTCATGAAAAACATTATAAATTTATAAATATGCACATTTCATACTTTACACCTTAAGTTTACGAATCTCCGAACATACTGTACATATTACTAACTTGACGTTACACCCTGGACAGAGACCGATGGAATCTGGGCACCTGACTGCAGTCCCAAGTGACAGCAGAGAAAGCCCAACGCAATTGTGTAATTGTTTTTAATTCACTGTGATAGGTGTATTGTTGCTGTCTTTTTTACAAGAGACGCGAAAGCATTTAATTTTTCGGGAAGTGCTATAGAAACATACTTTGCTAGATGTTTATTTATCAAATTCCCTCCCACATTCCAGGTATACGAATTGCTTTGATGCACTCATTATTACACAAATGTTACATTGAGGTCACAGAAAATGCGGTGGTATTCAGTTCAATTGTATGGGTTTTTGCAAAGGGAATGCGATGTTTTTTTTTTTTTTAACCAAAGAGTCTTCTCTGTGGAACAACGCTCCTCTTTTGGGACATTTCTTTAGTTGGGCATGGGTACTTGTTCATTTTCGTTGCAAACAGCGACTGTTGTTGCCTTTAAGGATGCCGCGAGTTTCTAACTTCAAGTTCCATTGATGTCCGTAATAACATCCGAAAACACTCAAAAAACATTTTCTTTTTGTTCTGAACAGAGCAATTGGGACTTTCTGGTTTGCTCACATGGGCTAGTATTTCCTCCTTTTCATTTAGAACAGAAACATCTTCAGTGTCTATTATCAACTCATTAATATCTTCAGAATGTCATAAAGAGTGTTCATTTCGGACCTGAAATTGACATATGCCGTGTATATGTTTACACATATTCCATTTTATGCTGGAATCAACATATGTGCAAGAGTATCTGTGAATGGATGTATTACTTCACCGAGATTAATTTGCATTTGCACAAAATATATTTCGGCCGCTGTCGATGAGGACGGAATTTTCCAACAACCATCTTCCTTAATAATGCTGTTCCTATTTTTTCCCCTGCTGTACACCTACGACGTCTTTCGTTTTAGAGCTTAATTTTCCTTCCGTAAGCACAATTAGTCTGTCAAACAGCTTGTCTTTCCATGCAGAAACATCTAAAGTACACCCCATACAACAAAAAGTGGATACCACCGCATTTTCTCTGACTTCAACACCACACTACACTCGTAGTGAATGATAAGTTATGTATATTTTCCATCTCTCTGTTTCAGTGCATTGTGAATAACGCAATTATTGCGTGCGGACAAAATATGGGGTTTCTAAGGACCAATTTTTATTATTAAAATAATTGTAGAAATAACTAATCATCCACCATCTATCTACTTGATTTGATATTTCCTGCACCTTTGCAGTCGCTCGGGACTGTACCCAGCAGCCAGTTGACTTTCTGTGACTGAGAGAATAATCGTTGAATGCATAAGCTCAGCTCTCTCATGCACTGCAGCCAGCAGCCACGTGCTCCGTGTGAAGTGAAAACAATCGTGCAGCGTATAAAGTTCGGCTTTCTCCGCTGTCGCTCGGGACTGCAACCAAGTGCCAGGGTGTGACGTCAAATGTTTTCAGCATTTACAAACAGCCAATGGCTTAGTCTTATCCCAGTTTTGAAGACCTGATAAAGCAACACAATTCTCCACCATAATTTCATCTCCTTACTGCAACTCCCCTTTCCACCTAGATTCGTTTTATTTAAGGACGCTCTTTAACATTTCAGGTCATCAGCGTTTTCCACTTAGAGATTTCTAATAGTTTTCGTTCACCTAAAATTTACTAACTTCTCTTATTACGGTTTTGTTTCTTAGATTCGGAGTCTATTTTAACTCTTTTGGTGCCACTGCTAGTGTCCTGACTGTCACTATTTGCACACGTTTCCGGCAATTCACTGTTCTTGAAGAATGTCGAAATTTTACTTTGTTTCTGAGACATATAGAAATTCCACACAGGCCTAGAGCTAGACCTACTCAAACTAATGTTTTAAATGGACGTTTTATTGTACCAGTTTTAAAATACATTCAAGTAAATACAACTGTTGCATGGGCCTTAGGGCCATACATGCTAATATCATCCTTGTAACAATCAAAATGGCCATATGTACATACATACATACAGGTCTACATGCATGCATACAAATAAACAAACACAATGATATACTTACGTTTCTATCAGTAATTTTATATATAAATGCATAAACATGAATGGAACCCCTCTTCACTACGTCCATTAACCTTCTTTGTTGGGTCTTTTCTAGAAATATTCCGAAATATTGTATCTCGCATGCACCAACACTTCCTGGCAACTTCTATTAGCATTAAAAATTCCAATGATAAATGCTCATTTCCTAAAATTTCAGCTTCCCTGCATTCTGCCAAAATATGCCTCCAGGTATTGCTTTCTCCACACAATGGCAAATTCTTTCCCCAAGAGCATTAACTGTTTTATTTCCTTTCCAAGCCCCTAATCTGAGCTATGCGAGACCACTTCTCTCTTCTCTGCCACAGATATCTCAAACTATAACTGCAGCTTGCTCTGCATGAATTAACAATGACTGCACATAGTAATGGATTGTAACATAATGACAGTGATAATGACACAAAGAGAATGAAGATTCAGTTTGAAATGTTTAAACACATAACATTGCTTCCAAAATTAATGAGCAAGGTTATGGGCCGATAATATATTTAATATGCTTTTTAAATACTTTTTAATGTTAAAATAGCTATAGAGCATGTATACTTTTTGTTTATGGCTCCACAAATTTAAAGTAAGCATTGTTATATAGTTTATATATTCAGTGAATGGGAAATAAGCATCCCTGGATGGGGTGGGCCATTTAAAGTCAGAGGTAGAGATGGTTCGATTTACAGGGGGCAAATCCCCGTGCAAATCACACACTGGAACGGCTAAGAGAAATTAGAGATAAACTAGAGAAAAGGCTGAAAAAAACTGGAAATAATGAAAATTTTCAAACCTAGAGAAAAAGGCCACCAACCTAAGTAATGAAAAAATAAATTCCAAAAGAAAAACGTTCACAAATTTTCTACAAGACCTAGATTACAGAAATCAGTAGTGATATAGTCATCAAGTATATTAATAACTTGAGTAGGAAATAAAATCAGGTAGACCATTAAAATGAGTGGGAGGAAACTTGGTGGAGACAAACATATAGATAATGCCTTTACAGCATATCATAATAAAATTAGCTCCATTTATCTGACAACTAGACATGAAAGCAGATTATTAAGGAAAGCAGTATACAGTATCCATATATGAAACATTTTAAATACAGAAATTTTACAGAGAATTTTAACTTAAGGAACTGAATGAAGCATTATAAAACTAAACAAAACTACAACCAGGACTAGATCATATATTTCCAAAGTTTTTAAAAAAACCTAGGAAATAGAGCAAAATTATTTCTACTAGATCTGTTTAACAAAATATGGCAAGGGCAAAACATTCCATTAAATTGGAAAAGGGTCATTATAGTACCTATAAAAAAACAAGAAAAACAAAAGAGGACATGTCATTATATGCTAATCTCTCTAACCTCTATTATAGCTAAAACCATGGAAAGGATAGTAATGACAGAATTCTGCAATCAATGGAAACACAGAATATATATGGTGATCTGTTTGGGTATGAATAAAATAAAGGCACTGTAAAACATTTACTATTAAACTACATTTTGAGATTTGATGTATACAACATTGAAAGATGGGAGATTTCTCAGAATGCTACATGGCCTCCATTGTGCACTCTGCAATCCAAAACCGTGATGCAATTCAGCCCATGTCCATTGTAGCATCAGATGGGTGATTTTTTGGAAAGTTTAAGAAATTTTTAATTTCTTTAGATAAGGATGAACCTCCCATGCCCAATGAGGGGGTGCACCCTTTCTGAAATACAATGTTCATATTGTCCTAGTTGGTCCTGGTGGTGTTGGTAACCTAACTTGCCTTCTAAATCCAAAATCGCGGGTTCAAACCCGGCCAGGATCGATGGATTTTTTTGGGTGTAAAAATTGTAAGTATGGCTTCCTTTGGAAGGGAAGTAAAGCTGTGAGTTCTGTTGTACATTTACGGCATGAAAAAGAACCTCAAGCCTGAAAGAAGAGGCCTCTGAGCAAAATTTGTTGGCCGTTTCATGCCCTGAATAGAATGGGATGCTGATGACCTGTGATGTTAAGAAACATCCGTAAATAAAAAAACCAAAAAAAAAACATTGTTGTCCTCATTAAGTTTAGCAACACAAACAACTGCAGTATATACAAATAAGATTCATAGAGCTATCTGTTGATTTGTAGTAGCCATTTCGATCATCTACAATTTTCATTTGTCATTATGCATTGTTGATTTTTATATTTGCCATGTACGAAAACTCCCATCTTTTAAGCAAAATATTGCCAGCAAGAAATGTCACCTACTCTCATATTAGCTTTTATAATAATATTTAATATTATCCATTCCCAAACGGATCACCCTATACTAACAAATACACAAACTAGCTTCAGATCAAGCTCATTACCAGTACACCAAGATACAGCTAACTGAACACATTAAAAATGCCCTCAATCAAGTAAGAAGTGCAATGGGATTATTTATCAATTTCAAAAATGCATTCTATTCTGTTTGAAGGGACAAATTATTTAACAAAATTTAAATATTGGATATTGAGACTAGCAAGTTTAATTAGATCAAAGATTTTATCTTGGAAAAATAAATAGCATCAAAATGGAAGGAAAAACCTACCTCTAAGCAGAAACAGACACAGATACATGCAGGACTACCTCAGGGAACAATATCCAGTCCAGTACTTTTTAATATTTCTATAAACGACTTACCAGTCAGTAATGATCAGATTAAAAAATTGTGCTAAATGAGAATCTATGCAGATAATGTAATTTATCCAGATAGAAAATAAAAATGGAAAACCATATCAACTTAGTGCCAAAACAACTAGGCAAATGGGCTGATGAAAATTCAATGACTATAAACACTGAAAAAATGGTTTATCAGATATTTTCATTAAAACACAAGACAGAGGGATCTATGTATGTATAAAGATCAGTGGAAATTATATCAACTGAAGTAACTGTGCCAAATATTTTGGAATAAGCCTAGATGATGATAATGATGATGATAAATGATCATTAATCAGCATATAAATAAGCAAATTGGGAGGGAAAAAAAATTCCATCTTTTAATCAATATGTGCTTTGCTTAAAATTTATTTTTACTTTTAAGATGCTGAATTGTTTCTGTGGGACTTAAAGCAGTGGATAAAGAATGTTATCTGTTTGTTTTTCCATAGCACAGTCATCTAATATAGGCAAATGACAAAAGGAATAATAAAAAAAATATGCACACAAATGCTTCTTTCATCAGTAAGGAACAAAAGACTTTCTCAGAACATTCTCCACAGCATGGTGGTTATGTAACTCCCATTTTATTTACAGTTCTTGTGTATATTCAGAATGATGTCTTTCAAGAAAGTGGATTAGTGGTGGAGAATGTGTGATAAGTACAGCTGAAAGTTAATATATAATAAAAGTTAAAATTAAAATAACATAATCATGTTACATTATCAGATGTTGCTGTTGTTGATACATATCTCCCAGGTTATCAAGGACTGCCATGGATGGCCCAGGTCATTAAGGCGCGGACTCGTGAGCAGGAGGTCTGGGGTTCGAATCCCGCCAGGACCGTCCTCCCTGACTAAGGTTTTTTCCAAGTTTTCCTCAGTCCTCATAAATGGCAAATGCCGGGAAGGTACCCTAAACTTAGGCCTGGAACACTTCCTACCTTAAAAAAAATATCCTTTCCCAAATTATCATTTCATCGCATGTATCACCAGTGTCCACCGCCTGTGGTGCCCCAGTGATAAAAACGGGCGTTAAACACTATTAAAAAAAAGGTTAACAAGTAAATCTTATTTTACTTTCTTATAACATATAGGTATAGATGTATGTACAGTTCATCCATTGTGTTATTTAAGGAGGCGAAGTTATATTTGGTAAAGCTTTCATAGTACTGTATAACCAATTTTTTCTCCCAGAGTGTTTTGCCTATGGGTGAGTGCACCACTTATTAGCCAGTTATCCAGCCAGCTGGATTTTGGTGATTAGCATGAAGGTAAAACAAACCAACCAACAATACACAAACCAATTTAAGAGGCTCATTATCTACTAAATTATCAAATGAGATATTGTAATTGTTCCCTTCATTCTGGACAATTTCCTGATGAATATTATCTTTGAGTTTTTATATGGTGTTTGGGTTCTTCTTGTACACAGCATTTTTAAATTTACACCAAGGGATAATAATCATGTTAAATCGGGGAATGAGGGGACCACATATCCCTATTAATAACTATCTCTTCTTGTGGGAACACATTGTGAATTGCTCTTATGGAATTATATGCAGCATCAGCAGTGGCAGAGTCCTGTTGGAAAAATGCATGATTATGCTCTCTGTTGGTAATTCTCTAAAAAAAAAAAAAAAAAATGGGGGGAAAGGGTTAGTATGGTATTCATATAAGTAACAAAATCAACTGTATGTTCAAAAAAAAATATCCTATGATTCTTTCATCACTGATGGCAGACCATAACCAAGTTTTTCATCATGGAGGGGCACTTCTTATACGAAATCAGGTTTATCAGTACTCCAGTAAAGATTGTTTTAAGTACACACATAACCATGGAAGGTAACCAGGCCTCATCCAAGAAGAATATTAATTGTGGGTCTGTTTGTCCATGGTACACATTTTCCAGAATCCACTCACAAAATGTGCGCTTATGTATGGGGTCACCTGGCTGAAGAGCCTCACAGACCCATATGAAATTCCTATTTGTGTGCAAAACAATGAAAGATTTTCTAGGGGAATTTTCTAAATGATTACCAATGTTATGTAATCTTCCTTTGGTGAGAACCCTGTGGTACTTTTTTGATTTCTTAGGCTGGGCAATACCAGTTTCCTGAAATTTATCATACAAATTATGGACTGTTTTATGATCTGGAGTATCTACACCCAGGAATCTTGCTTGAAACAGTCTTTGAATTTTGGGAGCTGACTGGTTAACACATATGAATCATACATAAAAACAGCTGTGCCTGTGTAAATATATGAGGCACAATACACTTAATTATGCAGTCAAATTAAGAAACAAACAACACAACAACTGTAACAGTCAGCAAGATCAACAAGTAAGCGAGCAGGCTTGCTACCCCTTCTATGGCACAGCAAACAAGTGGGAGTTTGCTCATAGGAAAAACCTTATGCCGTTGGGGTAAAGCATCATGATAGCATGATACAACATTTTGTACATTATGAGGATTGTTAAGAGTTCATAATTTTCATGCTCTGAAGATTACTGAGTCTCAGACCTGCTTTAATGATTATTTGAACCAGAGCAAAGAGATGGTAGTGTATTTTGATTTCTTGTTCAGCTTGTGAACCTATGGTTCTGCAGATGTGTTGTACTTCTGGTCTTAAGAAATAAAATGCATTTGGAGAAGTTTATTTTACTATCATCTTCCTTAATAATGGTAAATTTTCTTCTGAAGTTGAAGTGATAATACTTAGATTCCTTTTGCACGGTTCAGTTTCAATAGTTTCAATGTTAAAAAAGCTCACTTCCTGATTTATCCAAGTCCATCCTGCTTCCATCTGTATAGATAATGTTTCAGTCCTTTGATTTATTACAAATTATTTTCATTTTAAATTTTTTTAGAAGTATTCAGTTGTTGCTTTTTGCTATTAATGGATGTGTGAAAATTTGTGAAAATGTACAGTTTTTAGTGTCTCAGCAGTAGAGAGAAAAGTTCATGAGGCCATTTGCTATATATTTGTTAATGTCACTATTTACTTTTTAAAAAAGGGAAACTCTTATTTAACCTTTGTTATTAATCCAGTTGTTAAATATACAAAAAGTCTGTGGAATGAATTTGAACTGTTTTGTTTGTGAAAGCTTTTCAGATTTTTTTTTCTGGCACTGTGATTATTTTGGTAACATTTGTGTGTTATCTGCCTAAAAAGTTAGATTTGTTTCTTTAACTATATGATAAAGGTGGATATATTGTATAACTGGCATGGCAAGGGAGTGCCATTTATCCTAGTTTTTCCAACTTCTTCCTGTAAATATTTTATTAAATTTAGAGTATATCTGACTTGGTAACAAATTATTTATGAGGATATCACTCAAATTTCACTAGTTTTGTTCCCCTTAGTTGGACATGTTTCAAAGGCAAATTTGCTTCATCTCGGTTCCACTAAAGCCGATAAAGATGATGAAGGAAATTTGCCTTTTAAACATGTCCAAGTAAGTTGAACAAAACTAGTGAAATGTGAGTAATTTCCTCATAAATAATTTGTTATATGATACTATATTGTACTGTGAAAATCCCAAACTATTCAAATCTATATATCTGACTTGTTTATGATGTGCACATTTGATGATAGTGTGGCTGAGAATTAAGTAATCTAGTCATTTAGCACATCCATTGCACTACAGTTATTAGTTTTAAGTAGAATTGATCTCAGAGATATAGCTGGTTATTTGTAGTAAAGAGGCAATTTTCTGATTTTGTAACAATGAATGCTTTTTTTTTTAATTGCACTACCTGCTTTGTCTTACAGTGATAGTAGTTCACAAACCTGCAGGGCCTAAATAAAACAGCACATATTTTTTTAATATGTAAAATAATGTGTAATAGATGATGCATTCATTTCTCTGTTCAGACATGCACACAAGAGCACTGTGATGGACATCAAATGGAATGCTAATGGCAATTGGGTTGTCACAGCCTCAAGGGATCATTTACTCAAGCTCTTTGATCTTCGTAATTTATCACAAGAAGTACAGACATTCCGTGGTCATAAGAAGGAGGCCAGCAGTGTAGCGTGGCATCCTTATCATGAAGGATTATTTTGCAGTGGGGGCTCTGATGGAGCCATTCTTTTCTGGCATGTTGGGTAAGCATTTGCAAATAACATGAAGTAATGAATATTGTTAAGCTCAATTCAAAAAATATATTGCATTCATAGTACTTTTGGTTTCCATGTATTCTGCCATCTACCATCTGCAGAAGTCTCAGACAAAATTAGATATATTGCATATTTGAGAACAAGAGTCTTAATTTATTGTGGTTTTTCCATGTGTGATATAATAAGAGGGAGTGTGTTCAGTGTACAAGCATATTTAGCTTTTGGAGATAAGACATGATACGATGAAATTGAAAGAATTCTTCTACACTTTCACCCTGATACATTTTTTTTTATTTGATTTATTTACGGACGCTCTTTTATATCTCAGGTCTTCAGCATCCCATTCAATTGTGGGCGTGAAATAGCCAACAAATTTTGCTCAGAGGCCTCTTCTTTCAGGCTTGAGGTTCTTTTTCGTGCTGTAAATGTACAACATGGGACCCATGGCTTTACTTCCCTTCCGAAGGAAGCCATACTTACGATTTTTACGCCCGAAAAAATCCATCGATCCTGGCCGGGTTTGAATCCACATTCTTGGGTTTAGAAGGCAAGTATGGTTACCACTACACCACCAGGACCGACTCCCCCCTCCCTGACACATGCTAACAGCTCACCACTTCTGAAAATGCATTGCACTTTCCTGGAGCCTTTCTTCTTTCGTTATTGAAGATTCTGTAAATTGTGAATTTTTAGGAGACATAACAAAATTATATTAAAAAAGATCAAACATAGCAAATTAAGCATGGTGATGGGATCATAACCCAGGAAGGCACTGAATGATATGGACTGATATCTTGGTTTGGACTCTTTTTATGTTTAATGTCCCTCAGATTAAGGAAAAACTTTTGAAAAAATTTTACTCCGGCAACTGACTTTGCAGGGTTTGAACCTAGGATTTCCAAATTTTCAGCCAGATACCCTGACCACAAGACCATGGTCCTTGGCTTGTTTGACCAATTAATTAGAATTCCCAATTCTTTTAAACAATAACATTCAATTAACAATTTTAGAGCATAGTTTACAAAGCAAACAACATTTATATTCACCAAATATGGTACGCAATACTTTTAGAAGCTGAAAAAATTGCCCCACTTAATCATGGGAAGTACCACCGTGCATACCATAGGTATTACTAGTTGCCAAGCTTGATGTGCAGCCATTGTGCTTTGAGTATGACATAAAAAATAGAATGGTGTGAGACCTTACTTCAATGGCAAAAGAAATTAAGGGAGGTGTGACATCACAGCCTTCTCTCAAACTGGCACCCAAAAGACCTTGAATATGTAGAGAGCATCACAGAGCTGTCAGATAAGGATAGCTTAAAATCAGCGTCTAAAAACTAATAGGCTGCTCAGACAAGAGATTTACTGGTGTAATGGCAGCATAGTTGGCACCTCACCTGCAAAAGCAGACAGAATAGTAATAATAATACGTCTTCTATTGATTTTTTGCAATAACGAAGGGTAAGGCACATACGTTTCAGCTGTAAATGAAATTCAGTTCAATAAAAAGATAAAAAAGGTAAAGATAGCCTATTAAAGATAGCAAAGCACTCCTAACAAGTAGGGAAAGTTTGTTTTTTCCTAACGTGGTGAGCTATTTCATGCTAGTTGTTTGTATGTTGTTTAAGACTCTTTTTGATTTGTTCTTTGGTTACTCTTTTTTACTGCACTGTTTATTCATTGCACTAGTTGCTTCTCAAGAGATTTTCATTTTTATTTTCCTCTTGCTACTCTTGACCAATCTGGACTTGCATGTTCCTTGAAGAGGTCTGTCCATCTTCTTCTGGGTCTGCCTTGTGTCCTTTTTTCTATCCAGGAGTCCCACATGGAGATCTTGTAGGTCCACCTATTGTCCTGCATTCTTGCAACATGACCGCCTCATTGCCATTTGCTTCTGGTAACTATTTGGGCGATGTCTGTTGTCTGAGATAACTGATTTATTAATACTATAGGTATTTTGTCCTTCAAAGTCATTCCCAGAATCTTGCATTGCATTTTTCTTTGGCATATTTGAATTTTGTTCTTTTTTTTTTTTCTGTTATTGACCATGTCTGGCACCCTTAGGGTAATACAGGATATATATAGGTTTCCAGCATCTGGAATCTGATTTTCTAAGTTAGTGTTTGGTCTAACAATATAAACTTAGGAGCCCAAAATGCTCTACAGGTTAATGAGATCCTTCTTTTTCCATGTTATCTTGGAAGAAAGTTGTTCTAGCTATGTAGTAATGAATAATGAATACAAATTAGTAAATAAGCACGTTTACTAAAAGGAATCTTGAATAGTCAAAATTATAAATTGCAAAATAATGTAAAAGAACCATTCATTAGAAATATAAAAAGGCATGCTTATATAAACAGTTATAATAGACTTGGCACAGGAATACAATGAAACATGTCTTACAGAATGACTTCAATTCAGAATAGAGAACATTCCTTTTATGTTTAGTTTTTGGATTTTGTAAGGTAACAGTAACCTGATTAAAATATCTGTAATTGAAAAAACAAGATCTTTAAATTCAAAATTTGGTGCATAACTTGATCTTCAATCTTAAATTTAACAGGTTTACTATTCTTATTATATTTATCATGCAAATGACCATGAATTCAATAAACATTTTTAAAAGCCCAACGGTAGGCATACAATAGCATGATGGTAATAATTTAGTTGTTTCTCACAAGTTGGACAAAGGGGAACTAGTTACATAAACAAGCAATAGCTCAAAAAGTGTAATTGGTGAATTTTGTGATAGGAGGTGTTATAAATCAAGTTGGAGGCAATTAAAGCAGCCTTAAGCTTATGAGTAACTGAGCATATGATGTGTTAAGATAATTCAACATTATGAGCACACTTAATATGAAAATAAATGGATTGTGGTCCAATATGATTGAAGTTTTTCCTACACCAAACAAAACACCCAAGCCCCAATTCATAGGCAGAAAATTTCCTTTCCAGTAATATTAATGTGGAAGAAGAGTGTGACAAATCTATGACACTCTGTAAAAGTTTGCAGCAAAACGACAACCAAACAATGACTGAAAGCATCAGTTAATAGAAGATTTGTTAAGTTGCCCATCACCAGAAGGATTCATATGGCAGGCTTAATATCTTTAAAGGCACAGTTTGTTAATCTCCTCACACATATGACACATCTTAATGCGCAAATTATCAAGGTACCCACTAAGTGCCATACTGACAAATCTCGCAATGCCCTTTTGATTAGATGGTGAAGGAACTTTCCTAGTTACAGTAATACAATTGGTATTGATAGCAATTCAAGAGAGAAATTAAATGTCCTAAAAAGAAAATATGTGAGAATGGCCTGCTGTAAATGGTGGAAAATGCCTAGATGGGAAGTAAAATCTGGGGAGTAAATAATAAGATCAATAAGTGTCGGAAAAGATCTTCTGAATCAGTGTATTAGCAATACAATTGGGTTGTGTAAATCCCCCTGGAGAAGGTTGACAGCTCTTGGGACAATGAACAACATTATGACACTAGATGGAAGCAGTGCACCAGGACTTAAGATGACCATAATATCAAAGATTAAAACCAGAACACATATATACACACTCTCTCTATCTTGCTCATGCATATGCATACATAAGAACAAGAAAATAATAATAGTAGTAGTAGTAGTAGTGGTAGTAGTAGTAGTAGTGGTAGTGTAGTAGTAGTAGTAGTAATAATAATAATAATAACAAGAATAATGATACTAATGATAGTAATAATAATAATAATGATGATGATGATGATGATGATGATAATAATAATAATAATAATAATAATAATAATGTTCCCATCCTGACTCCCAAGCATCTTAAGGAAAAATCAGGGGCTACCTCAGACAAAATTGCGTCAAATGCACAACCTGCAAAAACTTCTCTCTCTGTAAAATTTAACCAAATTAGGGGCAAATTGGTAGCCTTAAGCTGACTTTGAAAGGTAGGCAAATCCTGTGCATCAGCATTCTGGCTGCAAACCCCTAAACTCCATAGCAAATCAGGGTAAATTCAAAAGGATGCCATACTGTTACTTAAGGCTATAAGTGTAGTCAAGAAAATCTTAGCTAGAAAAAAAATGACAAGGGGACGTAATATCCTGATTCAATTTAATGGAAACATAAGATCAATCAATGGTGCTCTGCTACTCTAGCCATCATGTAGGAATTTAAGGAGCAGGAAAGAATAACATTTTGGTGGGTACTTCATAACACAGAAATACTCCAAATAATGTGGATTCATAACTTGACTTGGTTGATGGTTTAATTAGAATGTCCATTACTATCAAACAATAAGAATTTCAGTGCTTAATGTAACCTAGTATGCAAGTTACAAAGTTGGAAACTTTGGCAAAGTATCAAATAAAATACAAGAGAACAAGTCTCAATCAATGTATCTTATGGAGGAGACCAGAAGGTAAAATTTTCTATGTTACACAACATAATTAGAATCTGAAAAATGAACCTAGTTATTTAATATGCTAAGACTTATTAGGAAGCATGCTGTGCCTGCCAGAGATATTACTAGCTGCCAAGTTTGGGTCTGCAACCAGTGTAACCTAAGTCCACAGGTGGAATGGCATCAGACTCCACTCAGCAGTGAAAGGAATCAGGAAGTGCAAAGTCACAATGTTTTGTTAGGAAAACTGAACTAAAATTGAATAACTATGCTTATCAGTGAAAGACTGAAATTTGTTTTACAGATTAATAGATAAGGATCAGATATTTTCATTTTAAACTAAACTTCCTAGAATAATATGTTTATAGATAAGATGCAAAATTTTATTTCAGTAGTTACCATATTCTTTTAAAACAGTTTTATAATAGAAGTAACTCACATCAAAATTAAAACTGCAATTATTCTTTTATATAATGTGTGGCATTATCATTATTTAACATAATATAACTACAGTGTCAGCATTTGGAAAATTCCAATACATTGGTGGTGAGACACTGCTTGTATTTTCTTGCATATAATTGCAATGTTCAAGCACTTCAGCATTTTAAAACTTTGGTACAATATATTAAATAACAGAATTTGGTGCTCACCCTCCTTACAGTAGATGCTGGAAATGTTGCCTATTTTATCTGATACACAATTCCATATCTTAGGAAATTATCATTAACACACCTCATTTCCCATCTAATGGACCTAACTTCATTTCAAAAGTTTGTTTTTAGGTTCCTTCGGTGTGTGAGGATTAGTTGAATATCCTTTTATTTTTCACTGTCCCCCAAAGATAAAAATCATAAATCATAAAATCTGGAAAACAAGGAGGTCATAAGCCAGAACCTATACTTCTGGTATCAAATATATGGCACAGTTCCATCATGGATAAATAAGTAGTCTTCAGTTATTTTTTTCAGCAAGTCTTAAAAAAATAAAACCTGTTTCATTAAGCTTCTATACTAACTTTAATATTGCTTTTTGTAAATTCTATCTAATCTGTTGTTTAACACACTCTAATGCTTCACTTGCTTTCAAATACGGTGGTACCGGTTTCAAAGAGACATCCTCTCCAACTTCAACCAACTTGACTACTGATAGGATAAACTAACATCTATGAGGACCTGCATCTCTGCCATGGTGGTGTTTTTTTATAAACTGGAAATTTGTATTACATTCTCCTGTAATGTCAAAATTCATAAGATGAACCCTATGTTTATGAATGTAAATCTTCCCGCAAAAATTCACCTACCATCCAGTAGCTATGAATAAATTCCAAAAAATTTTTAAAGATATTAACATTAAATTGGCACCTGTTAACAGGTACACTCTGAAAAATGCTTTAGTGGACAAACTTTTAATAACATTCCACAGGAGAAAAAGTCAGGCATCTACAAAATAACATGTAAAGAATGTGATAAGATCTATGTTGGAAAAACTAAAAGGAACATAGGAACACAGTTAAAAAAAAACATCTCAGGAACGTTAAATACAAACAATAGATAGATCAGCAGTGGCACATCATTTTTGGAAAGATAATCACGACATAAAAAATAAATAAAGTTAATTAAAGAAGCACATGGATGTATAGAATTGGACACATGGAAGAAGATTTACATTCATAAACATAGGGATCATCTTGTGAATTTTGACATTACAGGAGAATGTAATACAAATTTCCAGTTTATAAAGAAAAAAAACACCACCAGGACAGAGCCACTGGTCCTCATAGATGTTAGTTTCTTCTACCAGGCGTCAAGTTGGTTGAAGATGGAGAGGATGTCTATTCGAAACCAGTCTCACCATATTTAAAAGTAAGTGAAGCATAAGGGTGTGATAGATGACAGATTAGATAGAATTTACATTTAACAAGCTTCACTGTGTGAGTTTCAACAGAATTTTTTAAAAATTTCTTATTTTTCGAAAGTTCTTAAATAAATTGCTTTTTGTGTTGGAATCAGACTGCCAGGAAATTTATACCTAACTGCTTGTCTTGTTCTGCTACACAACTTTCTGTACCAGAGTTATGCCTCATCATTGCACAACACTATAGTGTTATTTAATGAAATCTCACTATTGACTGCGCAACACAACAATTCAATTCTGTTGAAATCTTGCTTGCAACTGATGGGAAGAGAGAGTGGTGTCACACAGCTGGAATCTCAGTGATTGGAGTGGGATAAGCCAGCTGGTCAGCTAATCTAAGTTGTGGGAATTTTAAACTGCTCTTACTGCATTAATAAATTGGCACCTCAGCTTCTAAAATGAGTTCATCAAAGCATTTGGTGTAGAGTGCACAAGGTTATATTTTTCAAAAGACAAGTGAGATCAATTTTGATCTTTCGATTAACAATTAGCTCAATCCTAGCATAGTCAAACTAATATGGAAGCACAGATGTCCTAACATGACATACTAATAATGATCATGTGTTAAGTGCAATACCGACACTATAAAGGTAATACAAAGTGGAAAGTGAAAAATTTATTTAAAGTTCCGTTAAGAGGAAGATGTGATTGTTCATTCACAATGTGATGTTTTTTTATTTTATTTTCATGTTAACTGATTGGTTGATGTAGGGCTGACAAAGAAGTTGGAGGAATAGAGCAGGCCCATGACAGCATTGTTTGGACATTGGCATGGCATCCTCTGGGGCATATTCTGTGTTCTGGTTCAAATGATCACACAAGCAAATTTTGGACTCGTAATCGCCCTGGGGATCTCATGAGAGACAAGTATAATCTTAACACTTTACCTGCAGGACTTCCTGGATTTGAGGATCAAGATATTGGTAAGTCAAGTTTGTTCATGTATTTTATGTATTCACTTTTTGCCATCTCTTTTTTCATTTTATTTATTTATTTTTTTGTTTTTCTGAAACCTTTCACATAAAAGTTAAGATTCTTGACTGAATAAGTAGGTGCAGTAGAATGTGTTAGAGCCATGATGAAAATAGATTTAAGTTGAAGGAGAAATAATTAGACCTTTTAGTTTACAGTCACATGACTATGCTGAGAATATTTATTATATTCTATATTGATGGAATTTAAATACTATACACTGATTTTGAGTTTAAACTCAGACCAGAAGTGCCAATTTGAAGAAAATATTGAGGAAGAGTGTAGGTAAGTTCCCATTCTATTGTTTCTTAGGTTTGGTTTCAGTTCAGGCAGAAATAGCTACTTTGACATTTGCCTTACCTATTAGATATGAAGTCATTAGCAATAGAATCCATGTTCAAGTAATTTATCTCCTCCATAAGCTTTCAGAGTTGCTTGCAAGATGGTTAAGGCACTTTTAAGTGATTATTGATCTCGGGTAGTTTTTCATTCTCCTCAGATTCTAAAATGACATTTCTACTGTAGAGTTGGTATTGAGTTTATTAGTAGGTGTTAAGCTTCAACAACTCTGGAAGCATGGCTTTCATTTGCAGGAATTTCTACAGAATATCAAATACATATGCCATACTGAGAACACTCCTTTTTGAGATATCTAAAAGTATTTCTTGGTTTAACATAACCCATTATTAATCAGTATCATCATAGTGTTCTCTGATCTCTGAAAATCAGTTTTTGTGCCAAAGAGAGATTGTCCTGCATTTATCATGAAGCCAAAATTTTGGACTTGAACTGGGTTGTAACTCAATTATCACCAAATTGACAACTTCACTGAAATTTTTATGGTAGAAGTCTTCTGGGATGTTGTCCCTTCTGTTTTTTGCATGCATCAAAAGGATTTCTGGCTCTGAAATACAGACTTTTATTTGTCCTTGATTGTTGTGCCCAGAAAGGTTTTGCTGTATTCTAAGATCTCTTAGAATTTGAAGCAATATAGAGATTATTGCAAAGCAAAGAAAGGTGAAAAAATTATCAAATTAGTCTTCTGAATGATGAAATATTAGCCTTTTCATCAGCATGTAACGTTCTACTTATTCTTTCTTTAAGTTTAGGAGTTCTTTGGAAAGGTTCAATGACAGAGAATAAAACTAGGCTGTTCTTGGAGTAGGACAAAAAGGACAAAATTTGTAGAATGTTCTGTCACTGATATAAATTTAAAGCTGCTAAAGGATACTCAGCTTTTCAGAAAGTTCTAGATGAAAATGATTATTTCCTGAACCAGGCTAAATGCAGTCCAGCATTTATTAATTTTTACAAAAAATATGCCATGCATTGAGCAAAGAGCTCTTGTTTCCTCTCTCATCATTCTGGTCTGTATGCCACTTAAGGCATCTTCCTTATTCTCCCTATGTTGAAACTTTGACATTACCATCAGTAAGTGAAATCTACAAAGGCCATCATGATGATAAGAAATAGTGTCTCAGATTTCATATTTGTTGCCGATTGGAACCTAATTTATAAATAGCAATTCTGCTATTTATAGTCATCCATGACTATTCTGACTATTCTGAAGCAGGCTCCTGGATAGTAAAATCTGAAGTATTGTTCATCATAATAATGTTGACTTGAACCATCTAAGAAAGCAAAATACTTGTTATGGCTCATGATCCCTAATATCTGTTGCAAGTTTTGTAGCAGCATTATTTAAGCAAATCTTGGTTCATCCACTGCTTTAAAATTGGAGAATCTCAAAAAGTTAACAAACTTGCTTGATTCATCAGGTGCCTGAGAATGGCAAGTCCTTGAGTTATTAGATGTTCCAAAGAACATAATATATTCATCAAAGCTAATCTGTTCTCCAATCCCATTTTTATAGCATTAGAAAGTTGACATACACCCACATAAGGCTTCATTACCCCCAATTTTAACAGTTTGTCATTGCATTCTAATTATGCTTTTTAATTTCTTCATTACCTTGTTTCCAGTTTTGGAAACCTGATTTAATGAAATTAAATTTTGATTTTGAAGGGAACATCACACATTTTTAATTGAATGCTGACTGAAAACTGTATCTTTTAATTGCTCATATTCCAGCCAAGTGCACCTTTGTAACTATTAGGCTGGAGATTTCTTTTATATGTATAATCTGCTTCTACTCTCTTTTATGCATGTTCCCTTTGTTTCAGTTTGGGATGAAAACTTTTTTTTAATTCTTGAGCTTGAACTTGTCTTCCTGGAGTTTCTGATCATTACTTTTAACTCACTTTCAGTTGAGGTACTTTTGCCTTTTAATTAAATATCCTTCCATTTGAGATTTTAACATTTAAGTACTCACATAAGAACAATAAACATGTCCAAATATGAAGTCAAACTCTAAACTGGCTTGCTGCTTTACCAGGCTTCCATGCTATAAAGGCATTGAACTTGATATTTCTAGAAATATCAAGCAGTATATGATGTTCCCCTGTCCTAACTGTTGGATTCCACTTGTCACCACTTCCTCACTGCATTCATCAAGCTCACAACCATTTGTTTGCATATTTCTCATTTACTTAATGTTTATTATCTGTAGCATACTCAACCGACTTTATTTAACTTCAATTCAACATAAATAATGTTAAATTAATGTCCAGTTTTGGAGGAGCCCCACCCAAGTATTTTTGAGAACCAAAACCAGAGAATTGGCTCCCATGCACAGGATAAACTAAATGAAAATCAGAATTATTCTTCCTATTTTTTTGCATTGCTTATATGATATACAATGTGTATAGAGTATGTTTTGCCTATGCAGTTGAAAGTCATAATGCATTCTCTATTATCAGTGCAAAATGGAGAGATTATTTTGAGATATGTTTAACTGGAAATCATCTTAAATTATTGGAAATGGTGATAGATAATCTCAGAATATCATTTAATAATCACCAAATGATCTCATTGAGAATATCAAGATAATTCTTAAGCCCAATGAAAAATGGGCATGCTTCAAGATCAAATGTGTTTCAATTGAATGGATAGAAAATTATTCAGAAATACTATCTGAATTAATGGTATACATTTTTAGTTGTTATAGATGATGATCTATCAGAAAAATCAAAAGCTTTATTTATAAGAAAGTTATACAGAGTCTGGCAGAGAAACCTGACAGTTTTTAAATTGAAATTATAACCAAACTGAATAGTTTGTAAGGGCGTGTCATAACTGACCTTGAAAATACTTATGCATCAGCTCAAAGCCTTTCAGTCACCATGGACTGTTGGTCAGCACAACATTGCACATTCGTTTTTGAGATGTTTTTTAAAAACATTGAATCAGTGATTGTCCTTCAGCATGCATTCCAGCAGTATGCAGTAACTACTCATACTGTTAGATCTTCAATGAAAGAATTAAGAGGGATGTTTGGTGCCCAAGTAATCGCACACTGAGGGGATGTTCAGTGGCCTCCAAGATTGCCCCACCTCAGTGCTTGCAATTTCTTTCTTTCTTTCTTTCTTTCTTTCTTTCTTTCTTTCTTTCTTTCTTTCTTTCTTTCTTTCTTTCTTTCTTTCTTTCTTTCTTTCTTTCTTTCTTTCTTTCTTTCTTTCTTTCTTTCTTTCTTTCTTTCTTTCTTTCTTTCTTTCTGTCTTTCTCTCTCTCTCTTTCTTTCTTTCTTTCTTTCTTTCTTTGGGGGGTATCTGAAAAGTAGGGTGTATTAGGACTGATCAAAGACTTCAGCTGACTTCAAGAGGAATTTTTGGAACGAAGTAGTGGCAATCTCTCTGCAAGTTCTGCAGTGAGTAATGCGAAGTTTCCCATTATGGCTCCAAGAATGTGTTGGCAATGGGGAGACACCATCTGAAGAATACAGATTTAAAAATAATTGATGTAATTGATTAAATGTAAATGCTTTGAAATGTATTGTAATTCTGAAATAAAAATATATACAAACTATTTGGTTTGGTTTTAATTTCAATTTAAAAACTGTCAGGTTTCTCTGCCAGAACCTGTATAAAAGAAGTAGAAAAGCATGTACGAACACCATAAGAATAAGTGTTATGAATTCATTAGTTTGATTTGTATGGAAAAATAATTACCTAAATCTCTGATTTTAATGACGTAATTAATATATAAGCAAAATTGATCTAGAGCAAAATAAATAAATAAAATAATACAATTTATAATTTTTTGCTCAAGAAAATTACTTGAAAAAAGAATGCTCTCCAACTTGGAAATTCACTTGATGCATAGAATGTTTTAATTTCAAGCAGTTTATGCTGGAAAAATAATTTATTATTCTGTAGATGTACAAAATGTACAAAGTGAGCAATTTATTGAAAGACATTTAAATAACTAAAAGAAGAAAGAAAGCAAGAAGGGAGATAGGAATCACAAGTCCATGATCAATGGTGAACGTGGAAAATGCAGGAAAAATATGTCAGGGAGCATTTAATTGTCTTTCTCCTGACACAGTTATACTCGTAGATTCCCCTTGTCCTCAGGAATTGAGTACCTAATTTTGAAAATATGTTTGCAAACGTTCCTTTTAGGTACAAACTAAGTTTGTTCTATAAATATGTACATCTATGTTCCTCTCATCTGTGTTTCAAAAAGAGTAGGATGAAGATGTAAAACCATGGGTTTTGTTCAGAATACATGCACATTAAAGTTGTAATTTTTTAATAAAATTGTAAGCTCATGTGACAAATCATCCTTACAGATGACACATCCATGATACCTGGAATGGGACCTGAAGATAAAGTAGAAACAGTTAGTAGTCCTGCAGTAGCTCAGATTCCTGGGTTAGACTTTGATGGTGTTGATGAAAAGCATCGCCCTTATCACAAGAAGGTAAGCAAATTGATGTGTGCTAACATAAGTTATTGTATATTGTCTTGTGTAATAGTTGTTTTTATTGAAAATATACTTATATTATTTCTTCTGTGACAATAATGTTACAGCAGAAATAGAGAATGTTCCAGAAACATTCACACAGACAGAAAATATGGAACACATTAACACTTTCCAATCTAACTACGGGCCTTGCTTGTAGTGCTGTCACAACTTCTGACGATATTGACTGGCTATGCTTGCAGTGACACTTAAAATTTTGTTGCTTATACATGGCAGGCTAAACATGCACTTTGCCTGCTCCATTGAATAGCTGGACATTATAATTAGTGTAGAAATTCACTAGATTGCAAAATTGAGCAATTGTAGAGGAGAAACATTTTCTGTGAAGCCATGTTTCTTTTAGTAGATTCTGTCACTTCCATGATACAAAATAGCATAATTTAGGAAGGGCCCCACAGAGAAAGAAATGCTCAATATTTTATTTAATGGCTCTGGCTCAGAAGGAGAAAGGAATGATGATTTTGATCTATATCACTGCTGTGTTCTAATGGTAGCAGTGGACCCAGGTTTGAATAGCTTAGATCAGTTTCATGGCTAAGGTTTTTCAGGGTTTTTTTCCCCTCAGGTCTTGAGGTTAATTCTTGTGAAACTTAGGTCACAAAGTTCCCTACCTCATTCAGCCAAATTATCATCTATTTATGTTATCTTGGGATAACATAGCCACACCCTCCAGGTGTTCTTCCAACCTCAGAAGTCCAAATTCCAAATGGACAGTAAGAAAAATATTTTGATCTTGTTGATGATACTGAAGATATGTATTACTGGAATATTTACTTAATAATAGTATGGCATTAGTAAGAATTTGTATTCCAGCCATGATAACTACAAATACTCTGAAATGTTTACATTTTCCTTCCACAAAAATAACTACAGAATTATACTTTGGGATGTTATCATTCATGAGAGACCTTAACTGATTTTAAAACATATGCAGGATTACTAACAGGAAAATCATAAAAAAAATCTTAAATGTTATTATATAAATAACATATGTTACCTGGTAGAACAATTACAAGAGTATGGCTACAAACTATACTTGTTAAAAATAAAGCTATACATAAGTTATAATATACCGAAAAATTTGAGCAATATATATATTTAAAATGTAGTTTAAAGAAAAATGTTAAAAATAAAGAAGAATTATGAATTTATCTAAGACCATTCTAATGTATGAATTTTTTAAAAACCCATAAAAACAGTATAGGGGTGAAAAATGACATTCACAGCAGCAAACCAGAAACTGTTAAGGGATTAAAATTGATAAAAATTGCTTAATCTAACAAACTTGTTAAATGACACCTTTATTATAGAAATTAATAAAAATACCTATTAAGATAAACCAGGGGATGAAATGAGGCTGCATGTGTCTTCAACATTTAGATGAACAAGTTATACAGAAATGAAAACAGTTAATCCTAGGAGTAAAGGTTGGTACAACTAAAACAGGCTAATCACATCTTATTTGCAAACAAGTAAGTACTCTTGAAGGGTAAAGGTAAAGACAACAGTAAATCTAAAGTCAATGCAGTAACATGTAATGAAACAAATTCATCTATAATTATTTAAGTTGCCATATATTTAATGTTTTTTGTCTTGCAGTATGCAATTGCATATAGTGCAGGAACTTTATTTCTTTTTTTACTGCTTCTGCTATCCCAAGTAACTTTTATTAATGGAAAATGAAATTAATCATAAATATAGCAAAAGATTATAATGACTGCCTCCATGGTCTAGTGGTGAGCATATCTGCCTGCAAATCCAGAGGTTTGAATCCCATAAGGCCAATTGTTTGGGTAAGGTTTTTTCTAAAGTTGTCCCTTACCCTGAAAAGGTTAATGCCAGGTAACTTTAAATGTTGCAGACTTTGGGATTATTACACATTCACTTTCATCAAACACTCATTCACTGTCTCGATAGATCTTAATTATTATGAGGGATTGTAAATTCCATATCTCAAATTACTTGTCTAAGACCCCACTGTACACAGTGAAAATATTTAAATGTTGTTCATTAATTCTCTGTGTGTACATGGATTCCATGCTAAATAATTTTTGAAATTTTCTACATTTATACATAAATTTCATAGCATAACTAGAATGCAAATTTCACAGACTTAAAGCTGCCAGCACTAATTGGCCAAGTACCACTAATTGGCATATTTACAAGATTTTAATGGATTTTGGTGGTCGTTGCTTTGTCATTGCTTCATTAAAGTGCTTCTGCTGCTAAAATTATGAGTACATTTCTTTAGTTATTCTCTTCCCCTCTATCAATATCTTGATAAGCAGTGCTTACTAAGCTGTGATGTCATGAAATTTAATTGCAAGCCTGGTAAATTTTAAAAAATGACTTAAAGTTCATATATATGTAAATTGTTTACAATGCACCAGGGACATGCTTTTTTTTTTAACTTCTTAAAAGAAAATTTATAGCAGTAGGATGCACCCTAAGATGCAGACATTGACATGATTGGTGAGGTCATATTACTAAACAGTCAATAGATTTCAAGATTAATAGAGTAACAGTCACTATATCATCACTATAGAAATGTACCTGTATCTTGAGTAGATTCATCTCACAATCATGAGATAACACTGCCCTCCCTTTTTTTTATGGTGTTAAATGCCTGTATTAACTACTGAGGCACCACAGGCTGCGAACATTGACGATACATGAGATGAAATGATATATTGGGAAAGGATTATTATTAAGAAAGGAAACGTTTCAGGCCTAAGTTCATGGTACCTCCCTGGCATTTGCTATTTATGAGGATTGGGAAAAACCTGGAGGAAATCTCAGTCAGGGATAATGGTCCTGCTGGGATTTGAATCCCAGATCTCCTACTCATGAGTCCGCACCTTAACGATTTCGGCCACTAGTGGCGGTGAGATAACACTGCCAAAAAGTCAATGTGAAGGTTATAAATGTTCATGGCTAGATGATGATTCTGCTAGTACACACAATTTGAACATTCAAGTAATTTTTTGTGCTTTTGATCACTGGTTTCAGCAAAATAAATTTATTTGTACCAACTATTATATTATAATGATGATGTTTGTATGAGTAAAAATTTGCACTTCAGACAAACAGCAGCTCATTGACCATATAGGAGGGTAGGTTCATAAGTTTCCAGCCTCGCCGATAAGGATTATCACCTTCACAAACACCTTATCTGTTGTCATCCTTATCTGTTAAGTAAATGCTTGCAGCTGTAACTTCCATTCATCTGTTGTCAGACATTATTGGAGCTCTGCCGTGGCAACGAGAGAGAAGTTGCAAACCATTGTTACAGGAGATAAAACTATTATTCTCTACTATGATCTGAATGGAATGGCATAAACCTGGTGAAGCACTGCCGCTAAAGGCCAAGGTCACTCAGTCAACCAAGAAGATCATGGCCACAATCTTTTGGGCCTGTGAAAGCATACTCTTCAGTGACTTCAAGGTTAGAAACACCAGAGTAAATGGGGAGTACTATGCTGGCGTACTGCACAGACTATGTGCTTCCATCAAAGAGAAAAGGCAAGGAAAGCCGAGCGGTGATGTGTGCCTTCTTCACTACAACATGACTGTGCACACAGCTTTTGTTGCAAGGGAAGCTGTGAAGAAATGTGACTTTAATGAAATCGACCATCCACCCTATAGCCCAGAGCTAGCTCTCAGTGACTATTTCCTCTTCTCAAAACTCGATAGGGACCTTTCAGGAAGGAAATTTAAGTATGATGAAGAAATGATGGATGCTATTTATGCCCATTTTGCAGACAAGACTTCTGACTGTTTTGGGGGGTGATTGAAATGTTAATTCAAAGATGTGAGAAGTGTATTGCAATATAGGTAACTATATTGAAAAGTGAAATATAGTTTTTGTCTTCATTGTGCCTAGAAAATGATTAGACCAGAAATTTATGAACCTACCCTCATAGTTCCTTTAAATACTTTCTATAAAAGTATGGGAAAACATAACCCCTAGACACACCATTGAGCTAGTAAAATAAAAACCAAGTTGTCAATTACATGCTTGCTTTCAGGGTTTGTAATGACAGCAGCTCATACAATAGAAATGTAATCATTAACAAATCAAAATAGTTTTGATTTGTGTAAAAGTGGGGTGCAGAGCTAGAAAAGCAGCATAGAGCTGTTAAACTCTGTTTCCAAACACAAAAGCATGCTATTAACCATTATTGTGCATGCATCCTTCATCACCACATAATTAATAAAGATAAGTGAAATAATGTGGCGAAAGTACATCTCATAACCAGAGAGCATTAAATGGGTCATAGTTATTGGTTGGCTTGGCAGGATTCTTAATTCTTAAATTCAAAAGGTATATATTGTTTATCAGCAAGGCTGCAACTTCTCACAGTAGCTACAGCTGGGAATAACTATATAGAGTGATGTCATGAGAACAGACCAAGAGAGAGACAATATCACAGTCTTTCTCTCTTCCAAAGACAAGCCCATCAGGAAGCATGAAAATAAGATGAAAAATGGCAGAAGGGGACATGCAAACATTGAGAAAATGAGGGTGCATTTGCTGGAGAAAGTATTCCTATTACAATCTACATATTAAAGGTGATATTCATTTATTAATGAGTTCATGAAGTCATAAAGTAATTTTATATAAAATGAAAAATAGATAATATGAAACAAAATATTTCTATCAAACATATTATCTGATGAAGTCATGCTTCCATGACCACTGTCCAACATCTTCTATGAATCTCATATTAGTTAAAAATCTATGATCAAATTAAGATCATATGATAAGCTTCACTGTACAAGTCCCAATTAGCATTTCAAGTCTGTGGTGAAATTTTGCCCCTATTCTTGTGCTCCCCAGAGTCCAAAAAGTTCAATATAGTAGGGCAAAGTGTTGGCAGTAGATTTTAACTTTGAAACATAGCATTCATTCAAAAGATGAAATAAAAGATGCAACAAATAATTTAATAGTACACTTTACTTCTATCAAAATGAATTAAATCAACATCTTTGATAAAATGTATAATATTAAATGATGTATACATAAAGTAGCTAAATAAGCTTTAAGGAAAAGCAGGAAAATAAAACTACTAGCTAATAAACAACAAAATTTGTGATGAATGCCATGAGTAGAAACTGAAGTAAAGAAAAAGAAACAGCTATACTTAAATGGATGAGTGTTAAACAACTGTTTGATAAGATAAACTTGGGAGTGGAAGCAAAATAGTAATGGTGTCCCCAAGCAAAAAATAAAATGTGGGAGCAGATTTGTGCCGATATACTCAGAGGCATGGTCATTTATAAATTAAGTGAGAAATATATAATTCCATAACATAAATGGGAGAAGCATTAAAGGAATATAAAAAAGAGCATTCCCGCCTGTAAGTGCAATGATACATAGAGAACCAGTTTAAACACCATTTGAGGAGGTAAAGAAAGCCATAAAAAATAATGCAAAGTCCTCAGGAGTAGGTGGCATTGTCCAGAACTAATATAATCAAACACCTAAGAATTATTTCTGTTAATAAAATCTGTTCAATGTTACCTTACTGAAGGAGAGGTTCCAGAGGAATGACAGATATCCGTTATCTCATCAATATATAAGAAAGGTAGCAGGTGTGATTCTGATAACTGTCTTATTTTGGTTCTAAACTCTTTAAAGAATATATAGGCTATATCTTAAAAGAAAAAATTGAAAATGAATATCCAGATATGGAAGAACAGAATAGATTTGTGCAGGTAGTTGTAATATGATAATTTATTCCCAAATAATAAAAATAAGAAGCTACTAAAAGGAATCAACAATTAGTATTCATAGACTTCCAAAAGACCTATGATAGTGAGCCATTGAAGAAATTATTTGAAATAATGGAGGCATTAACAATGAATGCCATACTAGTTCAAGCTTTAAAATCATTATAAGAAGCAAGTGGCAAAAATAAGAGTGGGGAAAATAATATCTAAAGGTTTTCTTGTAAATAAAGGATTTAGACAGGATTGTGGATTATTGCCCAGTTTGTTTGATATGTATTTAGATGAGTCGCTGGAAGTGTGGAGAAAAAATGTCAAGGGATGGGAATCCCAGTTAGAAATAAAATTATGTATATCTTGCATTTTGCAGATGATCAGATTGTTTTAGAACAGGATCAAAATTATGTAGAATATATGGTAAGGAAACTTAAGGAGGAATATGAGAGATGGGGGCCTTCAAATTAACATGAAAAAAACTACCCATATGTGTTTCGACTCAAATTCTACAGATATGTTAACTAAAAATGATATCATAAAAATTAAATTGTAGTGTCAATATCTATGAACAATAATTTGCCAGAAAGATACCAATTAGGGTGGCCCTTATTTTTCAACTTTCTAAAAGTTTAACTCCCACTCCTCTATCTTGTTTCAATCAACAAAGAGCGATCTGTGCAAATTTTTAGCAGAATCAGACAACTGCTTGGTTACCCTCAAATGCTTTGAAGTTGGAATGTAGTATGCATAATGATTATAATTCCGTACAAAAGTAGTATATACTTTCCTACCTTGACCATTCTTTTTTCTTCTTAGAGAAATTTATGTGGACATCCAAGAAACTTCAGCAGTTATTTAAAAACATTCTGAATAAGATTTCCCAAAACTTAATTTGAAAAATTCCTGCAATAACATGAAAAGTTTAAGAAATAATAAGTTGTTTTAGTAATGCATACAACTTCTGTAAAAGAAACACTTTTTTACAACAATAATTTCTATAGAATCAAAGCATTATGTGAACAAACGAACATTGAACATTATATTTTCCTAAGAGAGGATTCAGTAGCAGTGGGGTGTTTTTTACGGTCTCTGGAATTGATCTGTAAAAAAAATTCTTTCTCAGTTTCATCTTTCATGAGAATGTTATTGTAATCCTGAATGAGTTTGACTCCTCTTTCTGCAACGTCATTCACAAGAAGATTCACATCTTCTCAAGTTTATCAATTCCACTTTTACAACCAGGATCATTCTTCCAAGTAGAAGGGTCTTTGTCGAGGAAATCGATGCTGATAGAAAATCTCATGAACAAAATATTTGTACGAGGAGTTACAAAAGACAAAAACTTGATGTTTCTAAAGGAAGAAAAATCATTTTGGTGCAGAATTTACCTCTTCAGTTGAGTTTTTCTTCTTCCTCTTCTTCATCTTTATTTGCTTCCAGTATAACTTAAGCCATATTTGCCTTAACAGCTGTTGGAACATTGTCATCAAATAAGTATAGAGCCACAGTTTTGAGAACCAAGTATCATTGATATGTTACTGATTTCTGGATCAATATCATGGTAATTTGTGACTACAACTACAGGCAAGGAAAAAGAAAATTAAAACTTTTTGTAGAAATTATATGATGATCTCTTTGACATATGTCATTTAGATGCTTTTGGACAGATGCCACAGGAAATTTTCACTGTCGCCACCACCATCATTGCTTTGGCTGCCTGATGTTAAATCATCAATTTTTGTTGCAGCAAGCTGATAGAACCAAAATGTTCCATTTCTTCATTAGTTCTGTGTTTTTCCTGGCAGTTTCCATTGCAGTGCTCCAGTGCTCTTCCTTGTGTTTTAATTTATGACCTCCATGCAACCTGGTCATTGTTTTTGGCTCTGAAACATTAAAAATTCTTATCCCTTCATTTTTCATCTGTTTGATAGCATCTGAATGAGACATGTCAAATAGATCATCCAGAATTTCCTCAAAAAAGATATCTTTTTTTCTTTTTCCTTGCCAGAAGTTCTGGTCAGATTTTTCTGTAAATCTTTCCATTCATAAAGTTTAAATAAATTATCAATGCATTGGTTAGTTCTTCTTGTAGGAATTCATGCTTTTTGCCAAATAATGGTAACTTCTTGAATCACCAATGCTACACTTTCCTTTGTAGTAAGATTTACAACTTTTACATTGTAGATAATATGCTTAAAACTTGCTGGTTTGAAGAGGTAGGTTGGCTCTGGCGATTTAATTGGAGACAAGAGACACATAAAAATCTTTTCTTAATTTGTGTGACAAACTACCTGAAGAAGTTGATGGCATTTTACAAGTCATGAAAGTCATGTCATAAAAGTCACTTCACACCAGCACAGGCAATAGCACAAACAAACAGTAGTTTTGAAATAATAATTAAAAAATCATTCGTGAAAGACATCATCTTTAGTTACAAAATAAGACAATGAAGTACATATAATAATAATAATAATAATAATAATAATAATAATAATAATAATAATAATAATAATAATAATAATAATAATAATAATAATAAAGGTTTCTCTAATAATATTAGAAAAAACTACTTTTCAGGCTAAAATTTCAAACCTTCATGGCTTATAAGGATCGTCTCGCAGTTGTCCAATTGAGTTGAAAATTTGCACAGATAATTTTTTTGTTCATTGGAACAAGATAAGGGAGTAGGAGCAGCACAATTTTAACTTTTGGAAAATTACCTATAGCTAAGGGCCACCTGATACCAATGAAGCAGAAATTAAACAAAGGACACTGAAGGCAAAGAAATGTACTGTGCTTTAAACTCAATTCTTTGGAATAAATATATTACAAATAAAAATTATCATATATAATACAATTATAAAAATAGTTTTGATATATGGTTGTCAGGTATGGCAGATCCCTGAATCTGTACAGAAGAAATTTAGAGTTGTAGAGATGAATTTCCTTCTAATGTCAGTGAGAATTTTTAGATGGGATAGAGTCCCTAAAAAGAATAAAAGAAATAACGAAGGTAAATAAAGATCTATATAATGTTAAGTATCTGGAAAGGAAGCAGTTGATATGGTATGGGCAAATCCAATGTATGGAGTAAAAAAGACTACCAAAATTAACAATTAATTGGAATCTATCTAAGAGGAGAACTAGAGGTTCATCTAGATGAACCTGGCTTGAAGGAGTGACAAGTACTATGGAAAGTGGAGAATGGAGGTTGGTCAGTGGTATGATAAATGTGAAAATAAATATTCCTTTCAAAACGTCTAAATGTTTTTAATTTGTAATTAAAAATGTTTTATTGTGGTAATAAAACTTAGGTATTTAAACATAATACAATTGTAAGTTAAAATTTTCTAGTGCCAATTTTTATATTAACATTGATTTTATACACAATAGTTAAATTATTCACAGATTGAGTAATATTTATCCTAAAATATAAATCAAACAAATATTCTTTTCAAAAACAAACTTTACAATGAATGCATTAAAAGAATTATTAATGATGGAAAGCTGTAATACCATTCCAGATTGTTTATTCATGTTTATATTTGCTTCCTTTGTATGCATTTGCACACACATACATTCATATAAACTTTGTTTATATCTCTGGTTGCTAGTGATTGAAGAGTCCTTCTACATTCAAGCAGTTGTGTCAAAAACTAATATTTATGACCCTTAAAGTCTATTATTTTATTTTCAAAATATAACTTGTTTAATTTATAAAAATATTATTCTGGGTCCTAATTTTTGATGAACTAATTTTCTATCTATCAAGTCACCAGACTTCAAATTCCAATAGGAGTTACTCCCATGGAATCAGTTTCTGATTTTAAAAACTGTACTCAAGATTTCAAACCATTGTTAGTATCTTAACTGATTTCCTATCTGTCAAGTTCACCAGAAGAAACATTTCAAATTCAAATAGGAGTTGCTCCGTAAAATGTACCCAGTTTCTGGTTTTAAAAACAAAATTCAAGATTTCAAACCATGCAAAGGCAATTTACTTTATTCAATATCCATTCTACTTTAAGGGACAAAGATTAACATTCAAATGGAAATACTCATCTGTTCAGATGTAGTATTAAAAACGAATATAAAGATTTTGGAATAAAAGAGTTCTTATTCATGTTGTTGTGACCCACTGTAGAGCCATCTGCATAAATATCATATTGTATTCAGTCATCATCCCTTAGACTGGACCAGAATCATAGCTGCATCAATTATCTATAAGAATCCTGCCCATCCTTACCAAAAATGAGATAAAACTAAGGAAATATTGGACCGAGATAAACTATGCAAACTTAAATACTTACATACTTTATTTACTTAAAATAATAATAAAAGATGTGCAAATCTTGACTTGTCTGTCATAACGATGACCACACTAGAGACAATTTTGAAGAGTTCACTCATTCCAACCTCTAGCACTTGACTCTCTGAAAACACCACACCATCCCATCTGTGCATGTGCAGAATCTATATTTTTTTCACCTACAAATTCCCAATTGTCACTTCTAAATACTAACCATCTCATTGTTACAATGCACATACTATTCCTCCACATTATCACCCCCTCATATGCCACAATGTTTGCTACTCTAAAATACACAATTTAAGCAAGAATCTTAGTTTACATGTATAATTCTTGAAGCTGTTTACAGTGAAGTCGTCATATTTAAAATGATACACTATGGGTAACTTATTAACACACTTCACTCATGACTGGGTCACCGGCTGAGGTAACTTATTAACACACTTCACTCATGACTGGGTCAACGGCTGAGGATGGGAATGCTGGTTCCCGAAACATTGTTCCAACTTAGGAAAATATAGTGAGTGAAGTGTGTTAATAAGTTACCCATAGTGTATCATTTTAAAGAATCTTAGTACTTATTTTAAATTTTGACAAATGCACTTTTTACAATAAAAGAAATACAATGGTGAACAATGATAGTTCACTGAAATGCTACATTTTAAATGGAAATGAATAAACTGCTCTATATTGGGCTACTAGAAGGAAAACAGTGTAATTACCACAGATCTGACACTGGAAAAGAAGAAAATTTTTCCATTGTGCATAGGTATTTTCACTCATAAAAGCTAGTCAAATTATGCATATATCAAATTTGATTTTATAAAATGTTTAATGACTATTTTTACTACTGTGCCATCATAGATTTAGGGTACCTCCGGAACATTTGCCAATGATCAAGAATGAGAATAATCTGGAAAGAATCTTATTTGAAGGATGGTCCTGGCTAGGTTCAAATTGCAAATCTTCTCTTCATGAGTTCATGTCTTTTAGCCATCTGTGTTGGTTCTCATCAAAATTGATGACAGAGCATATTTATACTTGCATCAAAACTCTGAAATATAAAAACTTGTTTCTCCGAAATAGTGTTAGGTATCTGGTGAGAACAGTTAAAAGTTGGATCTTTTTAAGATAGGATTTCAGTTTTTACATGGAAAGAAATTATTTTTAGTAAAATTACAGCATACTTAATACTTATCTGTGTATAATTGCACGTTTCATCAATTTGCAATATAAGTCATATTTCAGAAGCTCACATTAAATAAACAGAGTTTGATTAAAAACTGCTGCAATTAGTTTGATTTATAGAGTAGTTTGCAATACAGTCTTCAACTGTGGTTTACTCTTGCAACTTGAGTTGATATATTGGATGTAGAGTAATAGTATGACAAATTATTGTTACAAAATCACTCAAATTTCACTAATTTTGTTCCACTTATTTGGACATGTTCCAAAGGCGATTGCCTCCATCTTCAGCTTGGCCCCACTGGCCGCTTCCCAGTGTGTTTTCCCATACTGTTAATTCTATGGGTTTTTGAAGAGCTTTTAATAGTTTTGGTTCCTTTTGGAATTCATGATTTTTTTGCCAAAAATGATCTGCCACTGCTGATTTTTCTGTGTGCTTGTATTTAACATTTCTCACGTGTTCCTTAAAACGAATGGAATATTTCTTTTTGTTTTTCCTATGTGTTTCATGTCACAGTTTTTGCAACCGATTTCATAAATGCCTGATTGCTTACCGGGCAGAATTTTGTCTTTTGTGCTGGTGTTTAAGTGGTTTTTAACTACTTAAACACTTTGATCATTTTTGGCAAAAAAATCATGAATTCCAAAAGGAACCAAAACTATCAAAAGCTCTTCAAAAACCCATAGTTACTGTTATGCATTGCAAAAGTGTAAAACTGGTAATAGCCTTTTAGTATTCAAATCTCAAAGCTTTTCCTACTCTCTTAAATTCTCAGTTTATCATAGAATACATTCAATCACCTTCTATTTCACTATGGTTTAATCACTAAAAACTTCAAATCAATGGTTTCTAAATGAGGAAAGTTCAAAACTGCTGCTAGAAATATAACTGCAATATATTTTGTCTTCCACAACTTTTCACGGTAGAACATTACATGTTACAGTAGGTAGAAGGAATGTTGGATACTTAAAAAGTCTACTCACACTCAATTATTAATATAAAGTTTGCATTTGTTATATGATACAACTAGACAACTGTAGCTGCCTAGCCATGGTGCTATAATGTATATATGTTACAAGTAGGTAAATGAAGATACCTAATTGTAGCATTATTAGTGCTGTTTTGGTAATATGTATTTTTTAAAACCAAAATATTTAGAAATAACTTCACATATATAGTTATAGCATATGAAAAGGCTTAACTTAAGCATTTAGGAAATGTATATAACTCATTTTAATGCAAAAATGCAGTTACCTTGTTGTAGTATTTAAGGTAGCAATAGAGTGTTGGCCTGGGAGGTCTCTCTGATTGACTCTCTGCGTGATCATCCTGGAGAGGGAAGTGGGGCAGGTGGAGAGCCAATCAAAGAAAGACCCCCTATATAAAATGATGATTGCAGCATGTAACACATTTCTGCCAAGGATACTACAGCAAGATGGTTGAAATATTGGCAAGAAAGGATGCAAGGTGGCATCCACCAGACAACAATAACAAAGCTGTTTACTGAACATTCTGGTCATAATGGACTGTGCATGTGTATACATTGTTCAGTATTTTTTGAGACTTCTTACAATCAAATGAATGGACACATAGGCTAATATTCCAGAGTTCACATTCATTATCTTATTTATATTAAAATTCTAATTTTATAAATTTGGCCACCTACATTGAAGTACAATAAAGTTAATTTTTTATAGTATAATCTATAACAATGAAGTTTAATATTCTTAATATACCTAATTTTTTTTCTTCTTCCTCTGCTTATGTGCTTGGCAGGTCCCTTACTCCAAGCCCATTCCACGTAACTTCCAAGCACAATGGAATGAGACAGGCAAAGCAAATAATGAAGATGGTAAAGGTAAACATGCTTCTTGTTTTTATTCCAAATGATTTATTTTTAGTTTTGGTAAAAGAACTTTGCTCTTGAGAAAAGCAATAATACACAGTTTTAATACATGTTGTTTTGTCTGTAGATGATGATAGTGACGATGAGGAGAATTCGTGGAGAGGGCGCAAAGGCCTCGCATTGGGTACTGATCCTATCACAGAAGTGATTACACAGTTAATAGAAACTAATCCACCACCAGGAGTGATCCCTCTAAGTCAACTTCAACCACAAGCCATCATCATGTATGGAAAATTGATTCCTGTTGAAGGTAATCTATAAATATAAGTGTAAGAAGTTCTTACACTTTTTTTAATAACATATATTTTTATCTCATAATACAGAAATAAAATTATGAATTGGGAAAAGAATTTTGGGAAAAACATATTCCAGGTGTAAGTTTTAGGGTATCCCTTGCATTTGCCATTAATGAAAATTGAAGAAAACAAAAATCTCAGTCAGGGAAAACCTTGCAGGATTCAAATCATAGGTTCTGTACCTTAGCAACATCATTCATTCATGTTCAGCTTCTTACTCTTATTTGTGTACTGTTGTGACTGTTAGATTCTAATAAAACATGCAGGTCCAATGTGGGAAACCAGAACAGCAGCAGAACCTTGTGGAAAGATTAATGAGAATTTGGAAACATTACCACATAAATCTTGGGTTGATTTAGTGAGATTTAAGTTCACTAAGTGTATATATTGGTTAACATATCTCCTCTCTTAAAATTAAAACATTTTTTAAAAAAAAAAGAAACTTGTTTTTTAAAAAATATATGGAACTAACACAGTGAAGCTTAAGTCATATGAATAAAATCATGTGATATACGTCATACTAAACACTCGTCATTTGACATATATCACATGATTTTATTCATATATCCTCTCACTGAAGTTCATGCAGAAGAGAATTGTAATTGCTTGCCTGGTAAACTGTAAAAAATTCCCAAGAGTTATGGTGATCTTGTTGCTTCTACCCTGTTAGCAGATATTTAGTTCTTAAGCCACAATAGATAATCTAACTAACTTGCTGAATATGAGGAGTTAAAACTACATTGTTCTATTTTCTTCTGAATTATCTATCTTGGTGTCAGCATTGAGAAATATTTTGGTAGTGGTAGTGCAGTAGATTGAGAAAAAATTTAAAATGTCTTTAAATAAGAATATTTAGTTAATCCAGGTTTTTTTTTTACCCCCTTTCAAGAATAAAATGAAACACTACCAGCTATTGCAAAAAATAAAAACAGCATTAACAAAGGGAAAAACAGTAATGAGAGTGATAAATATTTACACATAGTATCAATATTAGAATAAGTGTAATTAGACAGATTTGTATGATATAATTGAAAATGAGAGAAGAATATGTCAGGTAGAGGAAAGTGGGAACAAATTAATGGAATACTAAAAAGATTATGCTGGATGTCCCATAAAATACAATTGATGGCAGGACCTTTGTTAGAATGAGGGAGGGTACTAAAAGAGGAAATTTGACGGAGAGTATTGAAGTATTAGTTTAGATTGCAGTAGTTACCTGAAGAGATAATGGAATGGGGGATATATGGCTAGAGGGAGTAACATAATAGTAAGTGCATTTTAGAGGAAGGTTAGGTCTAAATTTGAGGATATGGATGAACAGACATTATTAGAGATGGATTCTCAATACTCTTGATACTCAAGAAGTATCAATATGCACACGAACTTGATATTTTGTTAATGCAACAAGTTTTACTAATATTGTCACAAGTAACACATTTTAAAGTGGTTGCAAAAAATATGTGTGTCATTAATAAGCAACTAAATAGCAGAAATCAGGTATCAATAAATTGGGTGCACTTCTAAGCTTGAATGCTGACCTCATAATAAAAGAGGCTATCCCTTCCTTAAATTTTGCAATTGATCTGACAACAGCAAATCTGAGCTACAAATTTCATTAAAAATTAATTACCAGGGAAAGAAAAAATTTGAAATAGATATTTTCAAATGTACTATTGCATTAATTTCTAGGATGTTTTTCACTTTTCATGAATATGGAAAAACCATGCTCAACCATCAAAATAATTTGATCAGAAATTTTGGTAAACATGTGTAATCATTAAACTATCTATCTAATCACAATAAGAGACAATATCATATGTCATTATCTTTAGCATGAAATTTGATGATTACATTACTAGTTAGTTGTCATTTTGAAGTGACACAAGGTAGTATACTTCATGGCCTACCTTTTTTGGATAGTATGAATGATTTATTTGAATAGTGTTTAACACCCATTTTAACTACTGAGGCATCACAGGCGGTGGACACTGATGATGCATAAGATGAATTGATAAGCTGGGAAAGGATTTTTTTTGTATTTTTTTAAAGGAAGGAAGCATTCCAGGCCTAAATTTAATGTACTTCTCTAGCATTTACCATTTATGAGGACTGAAGGAAATCTGAAAAAAACCTCAGTTAGTGAGGAAGGTCCTGGTAGGAATCAAATCCCAGACCTCCTGCTCACTAGTCTGTGCCTTAACGATCTCAGCCATCCATGGCAGTATTGTATGAGTAAGGTTTGGAACTACATATTTTAAATTGGATCCTGTGAGTGATGATCACACATTGTGCTGCATTTGTAAAAGTAGTTGTTTGTGAGTGGAAAATCTGACAACACTAGCAATAATTGTAAAGTTGTTAAATGTCTCATAATAAAAAATACATTTGATGGAGTAAGGAAATTCAATCTGTTTGTTTCATAAATATATTAATGCTCTCAAACTAATAAAATGAGAAAATGTTATTTTATTTTGATAAAAATATGAGAATTTATCAAGACTAAACCATGTAAAGATATCCGGTATCAAGACATTTTGATATCAACTATCACCAATTTTTAAGCATGCTGCTTTCACCTATCCCTGATAATTTGCAACAAGTTATTGAAGTACTGAATATTTCAGAAGACAAATAAATTTAACCAATAACTATATTTTTTCATAAAAGAAGGTAATGATGTATATTTGTTATTACAGGTAAGCCAGCATTGATTGAAGCAATAGTGTCTGGTCCAGCAGCTCTAAATCGTTTTATAAATTCTGGAGAACTAGAGGAACTCTCAGATGTAATCCCTCATGTTGATGATGCAGAAGACTATGAAAATTATGAGGATTATGATGAAAATGCAGAAACAGAAAATAGTCAAGATGTGGAATTACCACCACCGCTACCTTCCTCAACATTTGCACGTAACAAGACAGGTGCACAAGAAGCACAGCATCAGCAGCAACAACAGTTCCCACAGCAGCAACAGCAACAACAACAACAACAACAACAACAACAACAACCACCACCACAACAGAAACAGCAACCAACACCAAGAAGGAGTCGTTTCAGTGATCGTGATGATCTAATGTCTAATATAGTAGACGGCAATAGCTCCAGCAGTGACCGTGGGTTTTCAAGGTATATTCAATTTCATTTCATGATGACAACAGATTCAATGTTGTCTAACTTTGTTTACTTTTTTATAGAGATCAGGTATTATTTCCTTCTTACAAATTCATCTCATTAGATATGCCTGGGTGATGGTTTTGGACTTGCATTTTACATGATAAACTGACCCAAGTTCTCAAAATGTTAGCACTGTTAATTATTCTAAAGGGGAACTTCTTAGAAAATAGTTTCTGAAAATTTGAACATTGTTTGAATACATTTCTTAATAAAATGAGAAAAAAATTCAGTTATTACAGAAGATTACCAAGAAATTCTAAAAACAATACCTATTATTTTTTAATGTGGTACCTTTACATCTAATAATCTTTTACAAATATGCAATTTAGTAGCATTAGCTGTATACATTTTTGCATTTAGACAGATTTTATTATAAGTTGGATATGATAAATTTCTGATTTACAGAATAGAAAGGAATTTCAATGCACCATAGCATCATGTATCAGAAAAAAACAGCTTCAAATCATCTTCACATTAGAAAATATTATAAAACATATAGCACTATTCTAAAGAAGGTTATTTATAAAGCATAATTAAAATCCAACTCTGATGTTATTAGGAATTCAAAAAATAAAGGGATTGCAATATGGGTTCTAGTAAAAAGAGAAGCAGGAAGTAGTCCTTATATCACTAAAAATAAAATTAAAATTTTAAGCAATGGACAAATGATTAATTACCCATTTGATGTTGTGGAAATGTTTAACAATTATTTTGAAAGTGTAGATGAACCACAATTGCATAATCCATAGCCATACAAGAAGCTCTAATTCTATTATTTTTTAACTTCAGTAGCTGTTCAGAAAATACTTAAAATAAAAAAGGACTTGAAAAACACTCTAACATGTGGAGTTGATGAACTGCCAGCTATTATCATAAAATGATGTGCTTCCCTCCTAAAAATTCCACTATATGACATATGTAACAGCTCCCTGATTACTGATAATTTTTCTGAAAATTTGAAAGAAGCAAAATATGTCCAATGTTAAAAAAAGATGGTAATCAGGTAGTGAAAATTACAAACCCATTGCCCAAATTACCCAAAGAAAAGGTAAAGCTAAAGGTTAATCTGGTAATTTATTACCAGATTAACCTCCTGCTGGCTTGCAACAATATATTCTGTTATGCAGAATCCAATTTGGATTTCAGTAAGTTAAGAGAATCAACAATGCTATACTTGCCTTCTTAGAATTCATTCTGAAAGCTAAAGGCGATAAGGAGTAAGCAATTGGTATCTTCTGTACCTCAGCAAAGCATTTGACATGTTAATCATGAGATTCTAATAAATAAATTTGGCAATTTAGGAGTAAGGGGATTATTTGGAAATTGGTTTGCTTCATACCAGAGTAAGAGAAAACAGGTGGTAGAAATTGGCTCAGTAAGATAAGTTTACTCTTTTAGATCATAGAATACTTCAGGGGTTAATCCTTGACCCAATATTATTTCTTATATATAGGGTGTTAATGTATAACAATCTTGAAATTGTCTGGCTACAGAGACATCAGTGTTAAACAATTTTAGGGAACCCATAGTCCATAGATTCAAAATATAAAGTTATGGATTAAGATTTCTAAAGGTTCAGCATGCCCTGATTTATTTTGCTTCAAATAGAAAAGAACACCAAGGCCCTGATTCACAAAAGTATGGTCCAATACATTACTAGTGTACAGACTGGTAACTTGTAGCAATTAGTAAAATTCTGTTCCACAAAGATTTCTGCTACACTTGTATTTTACTGCTCCATACTTACAAATGTACAAGTGAATTTTCATAGTTCTGTTCCATGAAAATATTAGTATTAGTTGGCCACTGGTAGTTTGCATAAATTCTTATACAAGTGTAGGAACATTGGTAACTTCAAATATTAGTACAAAATTTATCATCTTTTTAATGATTTTGGGAGCCAGTGGACCCAAATGTGCTAAGTATTAGCATAATTGGTGATCATAATGAGTAGGAACATGTATAAAGAAAGAATAAATATTTGGTATAATGATAAAGTTAGGTAAGTGCAAATAAAGTACAGCTTATGATTGATATTGACATATCTTATTCCAAATGCACATTTCAGACTAGCATCTTTGTTAATGAATTTTTAAGGTTCTTGCTACTTGCCAAGATAATTTCTTTTCATTCTCTTTTAGAATAATTTCTTTTGGCACAATTTTCCCAGGTGTTTTTTTCCCCCTTATGAGAATGCAGTGTCAAGCAATATAAACAAATAAATAAATATAAAGGATCAAATGAACTAATAAAATTATCTGAGAGCAATTCAGAAGCGTGATTCTTCTGCCATCACTCAACTGCTGAAATTAATGCTCCTAAATGTATCCTTATGGGACCATTGTCTCAAAGTGGATTATTACGCTTGAATATTGATAAACACATAATAAAGTATTTAAATATAATAATGTCTGAGAAAAAAACAAGAACTGACAATAATCAGCTTCATGCATTAAAAATACCTAAAGAGTGGATATAACCTATTTCAAAATATGGCAATGTATGGCAAACAGTGTTCCTCCATTTTGCTTTTATATGACATCCACATGACGTCACTTGTAACTTTTTATTAATACTTTATTAGACCATACTTTTGTGAAACAAGGCCCAGCAATAGAACTGGCATTCATGAAAAGCCTGTTGCTGCTACATAATGCTACAAATGTAGAAAAATTAAAGAAATAGGTTCAAGTTCCATTAGAATTTTGCTTTTTTTCTTTTGTTAGAATTATTGCCAAGCACTTGTGATATTTAACTATTCAAAGTAGTTACCTATTCAGCTAAATTTTAAACAAAGTTCATTCATTTAATTACCCTTCATGCTCACATGATCAAGGAGTACATAAAATACATTACAATGCAATTAAAGAATTAAAGTTAGCAATTTATATTCAATGAACTGTGGAACAGTAGCAATTGTTGAAGGATAGTCTTTCAGACTACAAAAATGTTGTCTTCAAAGTCTGGGATGTAATGAGCACATTTTGTACTGCAATTGGCTTTGTTGGGTAACAAAGGTTCCTGGCAAATGTCTGTCTACAGACTTGAAAATAGATCTATGTGAATGCCATTTGAGGGGATATCTTTCTCTGTAAATCTCTGCATATACTGATGTATGACTTCCAGCATCTTCTTCATACATAAGGTGCATATCAGTAAGTTCAACAATCATACTAGAGCTCCATTTTATTTTCCACATTGCTTCTTTTTTATGTTATTGTGCATTGTAGGCAAAGAAATGTCATCAGATGTTAATGAGCACACCAACAAAATAAGCAACACCATATGTATTAACTTGGTTTATAAATTAAAAAATAAATAAATAAAAAAAATTAAAAAAACGCAACTCCGTATCAGAACTTGTACATCTTTTTCAATCAGCACTCATATGCACCTTAGAAACAGTATGTTTTAACCATAAAAACATAAAATACTTCAAATTAAATGCCATGAATATAGTGCTAGGCCATCCAACAACATACATCTAAACTACCATAGACTTACCAGAAGCCTTGTCAGTCCTGGTGGTTTAGTGGTAACCATACTTGCCTTCTAAACCCAAGATCGCAGGTTCAAACCTGGCCAGGATCGATGAATTTTTCGGACATAAAAATCCTAAGTATGGCTTCCTTTGGAAGGGAAGTAAAGCCATGGGCCCATGTCGTACATTTACGGCATGAGAAAGAACCTCAAGCCTGATTAAAGAGGCCTCGGAACAAAATTTGTCGGCCATTTCACACCCTGAATAAAATGGGATGCTAATGACCTCAGATGTTAAAGAGCATCCATAAATAAACCAAATCAATCAAAACCAGAAGCCTTAATAGTGTATCACATAATGATATGAGCTTGTATAATAAGCTGCAATACACATTAAAGCATGTAAAAAACTGTGTTTAAAAAGTTAGTTTAAAACTTATTATTGATGCATATGCTATATCCACAAATGAATATCTAAACATTAAATTCTAATATTAAGCATTAATGAAGATTGTACATATATGTATGGTTATTTTTATTCATATATACTCATATATGTTTATATTTTTTATATTCATATTTTATAGCCCGATGATTATTTTCATAATTTAATTTATTATAAATCTTTTTGATGATGTCATAAATTATGTAATTCCTAAGACTAATTAACAATCTATTCTAATCTAATTCATTGATATGGCATATCATAGTTTTGTGGCAAAATTTATGAGTATTGTTTTGTGTTCCTTAACCTATGTAAATCATGGATTTACATTTCAAGCTGTTATTTATCTAACTATTAATATAAGGCACTTAAATCCTTCTCAAAAGGTGTCTTAATAGTGCTATATCGTAACAATTCCAGTAATGTTGAAACTGCTGTGTATTTTCACTAACTCAAAGAGTTTTACCTTGTATGCATATATTGTATGAGACAAAAAAAGTTATTTGTTCCAACAGCAAGAAATAATTGATATAATATTTTTATGGATTGTCACATGTTTTATTTTTTTATTATTAGACAAAGCATTAATAGTAAGTGTAACAGCTTCTTTAATTTCATACAAGTATATACAGGTATGACAAAAAAATACAAACACACATTATGTATGTGCAACATTTCTCTATGGTAGTTTCTCATTTTATTTAATAGTCTTCAAATAATTCTTAAGGAAGAATTGCAGAGTCCTTCAGAATTTATCTAGGAAATAAGCTATCATGCATAAAGTGGAAGAAAAGTAAAGAGTGAAATTGGAATATGTATTTGTTATGTGATTTTTAATAGTTAATTATTTTACGTTTGAAAATGTACCATTTTAATGGTTAAAGATTTAATTAATTTGTACATGTCTGTATGCTTTATATTTTAATGTTAAATGCTTAAAACTGAAGCAGTTTTTGAATTAATGCCCAATTGATCTGAAAAAAATATCTTAGATTTGTTTGTCACTTTAATAGATCTTTGTTTTCTGCAAGAAATGCTGCTATTGCTGAGGATAAGGATATGCGCAGTTTGCCAATGCAACCTGGGCTAAGGTCTAATCATGGACCAGACCAGGATATGCGATTTTCAGGTATGTCATCTTCACTTTCTTTTTACTGTTTAAAACAAAATACAGAGTGGAAGTAGACCTATGATTTTTGATTAAATGTAAGAAGCATCATATTATTTATATTAATATTGAATGTGATTTCTTTACTCAAGTCATATGTTAGGCTAAGCTTTGAAATCTCAGTCATATAGGACAAATTCAAAATCATGACCAGAACTCCAAACACAGATCTTCAGCTTACCATGTTGATAATATTCCACATGATCTGCAGTGCCCTGTCTGACCACAATTGCAGACTTTCCCCATCTGAGTTTATATATCCTGGAGATCTCTAAGGTTATCTCATTACAGTACTTTTATTACTAAGATATGACTCAAAGTCTGAGTACTTATGTCCTGGGTTTCATATTTTACCACACTATCAGATTAAATGGTATTAATTTCATACAAGCCATGAGTTAGGCTAAGATTTGGAATCAAAGTCAGATAGGACCAAGATTTTTTCCTGTTTAACCTTCACTGCAATTTATATTATTTTGAAATTTTTCATTTAAACAAATTATCTTAAGATAGTATTTTATGGCTTAATCTGTTAAATTCTGACATAATAGAAAACAAATATTGTTTGCATGGGTGGTTACCAGACATTGTTGCAAACAGAAGTATTTAATAAAATTTTAAGTGATCCATCAACCTGGAAAAATTTTACATAGATGATCACATTATACTTATGTGTGAGCTGTAATTATGGTGATTATTTTAGGTCATTTTAGGGATATGTTGAATAAAAACACCAGTTAACATATGTCATTCAGAGTTATGCAAATGTAATTTAATAACACAGATGCTTGGAAAAAACCAATTATTAATTGTAATTTTGATATATGTAGTGTTTTTTCACAACTTCTCAAGCCTCTAATTATTTAACAATCCTCATCTTGAACACGAATAAGGTAAAACTTGTTTCTGCACTTCTACATGGCAAGTTAACTTGTTAGTTATACAAGTGGATACCTAAGTTAGTATCCTATCCTTTCCTCCCAGAACATGGGGGCCTCCCATGAGGAAGGTTCAATTACTAAGGAGAATTTTAAGCACATATACTTACCAACAGAGCACAGAGTGACAGTTGGTAGGCCCATCACTCCAGCACCATCAGACAGGGAATTAAGGTATTTCTTGGACATGAAATGACTAATAATTTTGTCTAGGAACGTCTTTTTTTCAGGTATCGAGTGCTTTAATGTGCTGTTAATCTATGACATGAGACCCATGTCTTACAGTTCTTCCTGGAGGACTTGCACTCGAGATTGTTATGCCCTGAAATATTTATTGATTCCAGTCAGATTCGAACCCATAATTCTTGAGTCCAGAGGATCCCCAGACCACTGGGGCCAACAAGTGAACTTGGTTATCAGATAAAGAGTCTTTTTATGTGCATAATCCTCTTTCACCATTAATAATCAACATAGAAAACCGAAGTCACAGATTGTTGATGCAAAACTGTGTTGATTCTAAAGCATGCCTGTTATGATTATATTCATACAATCATCTTCACTGTTTTCTGTTAGAGATAGTTTTGCTAAACTATGGAGAAGTGGATAACTTTTTAAAAAATTTGGTTTTAGAACCCACCAGAATAGCTATCTTTTTGAATCAATTTAGAAAAAATGTATCAATGTGTCTTTGAGAAAAGAATATAGAAAAGATCTGCATTCAGTCAACAATAGCCGATGATGGGAGGAACCTCTCCCGAAACTAGTCCAAAGTTTTAAAAAAGTAAGTGGAGTTAGTGTTAACAACTGAACACATTAATGTAGTATATAAGTAAAGAAGAGTTTAGAAAAGAACACAGGAAAGTAGAAGAAATGGCAATTTTAAATGGCTTTAATAAAGATCTGGTACATAAAAAGGTGGACAGATTTAAAAGGAAAAAAACTTATTACAGATATCACCACATTATGAGCACATATAGAGAAATCAATTTTTAAAAAATTCACATATCATCCAAAAGCAATGAAAAAATTTCAAAATAGTCTTAAAGGTTTCAATATAAAATTAGCACCCATCAACAGATTTAATTTAGGATACATCTTGAAAGATAAAACAGTTGTAAACACCCCACAAGATAAAAAAGCAGGGATTTACAAAATAACATGTGCAGATTGTGAAAAGATCTATATCGGAAAAAACAAAGAGAAATATAGGCACATGTTTAAAAGAGCATTTCAGGAACATAAAATATAAACAGACAGATAGATCAGCTGTGACCTATCATTTCTGGATTAAAAACCATGAGATTGTGAAGAAGGTGGACTTATTAAAAGAGACTCAGGGACATATAGAACTGGATACATGGGAAAAAATTTACATTTATAAATACAGAGATCGATTGATGAACTTTGATATTCCAAAGGTAGAAAACACCAATTTTAAGTACATAAAAACACCACCAGGATGGTGCTTCATCTCTACTAAGCCATTGGATTCTCCAACCATTCGTACCCTTGGCCGAAGATGAAGACAAAGGTCTTCAAAACCGGTTCCAAATATTACACAAGAAAGTGAAGCAGTACGAGTGTCTAGTATGACGTATATCACATAATTTTATTCAAAAGGAAAATTTTGTTAATTTTGATCTCCCAAATAACAGCAGCCTCATCACAAAGTTCGTAAAAATCCACAGAGCTACATCTTAATATCACTCTGAAAAACTGACAGTGGAACCATGCTGATGATGAGGTCAACAGTCTTCAAAATATGTCCAAATAAGGGAAAAAGTTTTAGTAAAATTTGAGTGTTTTCCTCATAAATAATTTGCTATATTATACTATATTTTACTATGAAAATTCCAGCTATTCAAAACTACTAACAAATATAATATTACAAATATCAATGAATGGAGAAAATAAAGGAGAGTAGAATGTTACAAATATCAATGAATGTATAAGAAGAGTGGAGAATGGTAGAGTGGAACAAACACATTGATAGGATGGTATTAAACGGAAGAGACCATATTCCTGTAGGGTGAAAAACAACCGGATGTCTCTGAAAATGTTGGCATGATAATCTGATCGAGGAGCATTGAAGAAAAATAGGCAGAATTGCCTATATAAGAATATTGGATATGTAAACCATATTCAAGTATGGCAATCTAAAAGCATATTTTTTTCTTACTACCAGTTATTTTACTTTTACTACCAGTTAATCACCTGTCTGCTTCAGAGAGAACTTGGGTTCCAGATTAGTTTGATGTTTTATCATCATTTACTGATACAATAAGTTTGCATGATGGCAACTAAGGTTTGATCTTTTCAATATTGCTATTGCATAGATTAACAACATTATTGACCCCAATTTAGTCCACAAGGAAATTAAATTGGAATAACACTTAAGAAACATAATATTTTCTGAATTTTTTTTTTTAATTTTACTTGATTACATCATAAAGCTTCTTCCAGTTTCCATATTTACTGGATCAAAATTTACATACAAAACATTTAGATTAATATCTGAATTGAATTGTTTATACATATAACTAGATAGACATAGATAACAAAGTATATTTAATTTGTGTTTCTCTAGGTTTAGGTGTTGGAGGTGGTGATCTTGATTTACGTCAGATTCCAAGTGGAGGGCCACCACCCCTAGGTGGATCTCTTCCACAACAAGTAGCAAATCCCATGAGTGACAGACCCACTTCTCTTGGTATGGCAGACCAGGATTTCCGTAGATTGGAAATGGATAGCGATTTTCGGCATCTTGGTGAGCCAATGTCACATCATGATGAGGATCTAAGAAATCATCAAGGGTAAATATTTTCAATTATGTTTCTACTATTAAATTAAAAATATTTGAGATAACTTTTCTATTGAAATGATATAACTAGATACTGGTAAATTTCAATTTTATAAAAAGCACTAAGTAGATATAAAGAAAATATTATAGCCTTTATTAAGATAAATTTTTCTTGTTTTGATTTTTAACTCTAGCTATGTTGCACTATATTGTGCCCTCAAATGAAAAGAGTTTCTTTGAAAATGGTTACAGAAACATTCAAATTCTCTTCTTGGTTTTAAAATCTGTGAAAACAACAAGATATATTAAATATTGAAATATTGAATATTGGGGATCTTTAAATGCCTGAAAAAATTTAGCTGCAACAGCATTTCAATGCTTCTTGAATAAAAAGGTAATAGTGATTTTCTGTTGTTTTTAAATAAATAGATTCTTTTGTTATAAAGGAGCAATTGCTGGAAACTGTTACAACAAGAAAGAAATATAATTTGGTTGAAATTATTGTTTAATCAGTGTCAAAATATGATAATTCAATTAATACTTTATTCTGCTATTTGTTCAACAACCATGGATCTGTAGTGGATACTATTCCAAAACTATTTCTTTAGTGATTTTCTTTGTTGTATTCCACTAAGATCAATCTCTTCATGTGAACAAGTTTCATATATGGGGGTCGTCCAAAAAGCAATACCTCACATTTTTTTCTCAAAAAGCATTTATTGCACAGAAATAAAATTCACACATATTAAAGAATTATACTTTATCTACATATTCCATTTTTCTACATAATCTCATTCAAGTAATATGGCCTTCCTCCAGCAAGACACAAGGGCATATATGCTCTGTTGATGCCAATCCTTGCTCTGGATATGTAACCATATTTACGTTTGCAAATTGCTTCATCATCCTAAAAATGTCTTCCATGAATGTCTTCTTCCTTTAATGTCCCAAACAAGTGGAAGTCCAAGGTAGCCAGGTCAGGGCTGTAGGGTGGATAGGCATCACTGTTGCAACAAATCAAGAAATGTCTTATCTTTAAGATTTGTGTTACATTGTATCAAGGAACCCATCTTATACACATTTTTGAGTATCCAAGAGTGTAAATAATTGCATCCATACTTCCTTTACTGAATGACAGCATCAATGCCAAATGCCAAGTCATAATGTGTGGATCCTTTCAAATGATAGCATCAGCTTGCTGCAACATGTTAACAGCAAATCTACAAGCTCTGCAGAAATATCTTTTGTTGCTCTCACCCTCTTTATTTGGCAACCAACAATACTCCTGTCAACTGCAGATGTTCCATAGACTTTACACAAACATTTGTGAATTCTTCCCACCATTTCTTTCTCCACAATGGGAAATTCAATGATGGCACATTGTTTATAATGTATATCATTTACAGATGCTATTTTGAAAGCTTCATCAGTTATGCTATCAGTAGGAAGAAACTGAAACTGTGCACACATATGTGGGATACTTCAACTCATAATTTGCACCCAAATTATCATATTTCCAACATTGTTTTTGACTGGAAAAAAAAAAAAAAAAACATGGGGCATTACTTATTGGGTGATCCTCAAAATAATGTTCTATGGTACATCAATTCTGTCATTATCAGCTTTAGGGTATACATATGTAATGTCATATATGAGGTGCAAGTGATTCTTTTGTGAGATGAATATACTTTTGAGTTTGTTAAGAGGTTCATATACTTTTTGCATCCTTTCAAGGGAAATGCTCTATATGAACAATACTCAGAATGTTTCTAGATAGGGGCCAGATCTTAATGATAATTAAACTTACCACTACATTTCTTAAAATATTCCCTCTTAGCTCATCCAAGAATTGAGCATTGATGCCACTCATTGTCTTCAATGGGGCTAAAGCTACAGTGTCTTCAGGGCTTGAAAATTACTTCTCCCATAGTCTGTTCTTCCCAAGGGGAACAGAAAGAAGTCACGTGTGCCTTAGAGCTATTATGAGGATAGATCGCAAGCTTCACAGGGATATTTTTCAGGAAGTTAAGTATGGCATTGGTAGTATGAACAGAGGTATTATCATGCATGGCACAGCCTCATGCCTCTAAGTCTGGTTTTAAGCTGATTATCGCAAAGCTCTTGAAAAACTTGGTTGGCTCTTAAAGCAGATGATTGAGATTTCATTTCATCATATTTCTGGCATTTCAATTTATTATGGCCAAGTTTTTACAATGCTGTTGGTTGGGATTGAGTCTTGAACACATAAGGAGGTGATCTTAGTTCATCACTGAACCCTATGCTAGCCACTCAGCTGAATCATGCGGTTCTATTTTTTGGAAGTGTGCTGCCAAACAGTCATGACCCTTACCTAGTGAGAATTCGCTGTTATCTGCTTTCTTCACTTATCCTTGTTTCTGGGTCATTTGTTTAGTTTTTCCATTACCTTTTGGTTTGGTTTTAATCTGTATCTTGTAATTGTAACCGTAGCATTTTTGAGGATTATTCTTTTAATTATATGTAATGCTAATAGAGTTATTATAGCAGGCAGTTTAGCTTCCTTTTTAGCTAGATTGTATGCTCTTATGTTATCCTCAAGTCCAACATTTTAAGGCACCAACTGTAATACTATTGTTTTATTCACATAATTTAGATGTTTGAGACCCTTTTTGGCATCCTTTACACTGTTTGTTTGTTATTCTTATTGCAAATTAAGGCCTGTATTGCAGCTTGAGAGTCAGTTAGTATGCCAGCTTTTTGGAAATTCTGAATTCTTGTAATAGTTGTTGGAGAGCGATACAGATGACTTTTACTTCTTCATCTGAGTTTGTCTGTTTCTTCCTTCTGATTTGTAATGGGAAAAGAGTGTACAGTGTACTTCTTAGCCTGTTGATTTTGTCTCATCCATCTGAGACCTGTTTGTATGAAGTCTTGGCCATTCTTTATTAGGGTATCTTTGCTCTAAGGTTTCCAGATTAATCTGTTTAATATTTGTGGTGAGATGTCTTGCTTTTTTGTATTCTCATTCATATAAGGTCATATTTGATTTCTTGATATTCTAGTGTGTTCCTGGGTTTGCTTATTGGTTCTAAATGGCAGAAGCTTTATTTATCTCTTGTAGGTTTCTATCGGTAAAGTTTGTGTTTTCAGGGTTTGATTTACATCAGTTGTATTTTTATCCCATTTTAGGGGATTTGCTTGAGATTTTGTGTATATATTTGTTGATAAACATTTTATTTATGTAGTCATTGGTAGGTTATTTGTATATTGTTGCATGGCAGTATGGGAGTAGATTTTAATGCCCTGCATATTAATATCAATGCATTGTTTTGTGTTATTTCAAGGTTTCATTCTGCAGCAATAAGTAAGACTTCACTTCCATATATCATAATAAGTTTAATTGATGCATTGCCAGCCGAACTTTTTTCCCTTCTTTTTCTTTTCTTTTTTCTTTTTTATTTCCCCCCTTTTTTTCTTCTCCCAGTGATTTTAGTTATATGGCTGTGCCAACTGAGTTTATTGTCTAAGTATATTCCAAAGTATTTAGTTTTGTTGCACTTTGTATATTTTCATTTCCTGGCTTGTATGACATAAAGTAATTAACTGGTAAACAATTTTGAAGGTTTGATACTCATATTGTTTTCATTGGCCCATGTCATTAAGACTGTTAAAGTCGGTCTTGGTGGTGTAGTGGTTATCATACTTACCTCCTAAAGCCAAGATCGCGGGTTCGATCCTGGCCAGGACCGATGAATTTTTTTCGGGTTTAAAAATTCTAAAGTATGGCTTCCTTTGGAAGGGAAGTAAAGCCGTGAGTCCCATGTCTACATTTACGGCCTGATAAAGGACCTCAAGCCTGAAAAAAAAGGCCTCTGAGCAAAATTTGTCGGTCATTTCACGCCCAGAATAGAATGGGGCGCTGATGACCTGAGATGTTAAAGAGCATCCGTAAATAAATCAAATAAAAAAAAAAGAGTGTTGAGGTGGTGTTCATCTGATTTGCTATGGTTTTGCCTTACTAATCTTAGTTGTTGTCCATATGATGACATCATCTGCAAACATGATACTTTTAAATATTAATTCTATTTTGAATCAAACACAGTGAAACACCCATTAATAATATCTTCTGAGTAGGATATTTAGAACACTCTTTATGGTTTGACTTACATGAGATTTACTCAGTACATATGTTGCATGGAACTTTTTCACATTATCAGCTGTTAAAGAACTGTTGGATCATTCATAGAAATTGGATAGGTAGGTATCCATGTTGACTCTGATGGTTTAGTGATAAAATTATATAAAGTGCTGTCTTCTTCCAGGATGTCAAAATTCATAAGGTTATGTTCATGTTTTTTTATCTAAATTCTTTCCCATATGTTTAGTTCTTTCAGTTGTTGAACAGTTTTTAATAACATGATGCCTTTTTCTATTTCATGGTTTTCATTCCAAAAATGTGCTGCCACAGTTGATTTATCTATTTGTTTGTAATAGATATTTCTCCAATATTCCTTCAATCTAATGCTTATGTTTCTCTTTGCCTTTCCTATAGATTTTTTCACAATCCTTATAATTAATCTAGTAAATACCAGATTTTTTCTCTTTGGGCTTGAAATCTGTTTTGTTAATTTCAATAAATTTTTTACACTGTATCAATTTTGAAGTGCTAAGATGATATTGTACTGCTTGAAAATTTTTTGAAATTTCTTATTGGCTGATGGGTGGTATGTGAACTTTTTAATTGTTTTTTCAGAAAGCAGGACTTATAATGGGTAGTTCATAACACCTTTCTTAGTCAACTTATTCATGAGCTATTTTGAGACACATATTACTAAGACTTTCCCCACATTTTTAAGGTTTGACACAGATATATAGATGATGTATTTGCTATTATAAACCATAAGCTTGTGGAAGATGCACTAAAACTTTTAAACCTGCAAGAGCCTTCAGTTAAATTCACTGTCGAAACAGAAAGAGATAATATGTTGCCATTTTTGGATCTGAAGATAATAAAATGTAATAATAAACTTGAATTTGGCATCTACAGAAAAGACACACATACAAACAGCTATCAAAGTCCATGGTTTCAATCCAAGATCACATAAGGAAGCAGCATTCAACAGCATGATATACAGACTATACAGACCACTGAGTAAAGAAGAATACAAAAATGAATATCTACACATAATAGAAGCAGCTAAATCCAGTGGGTTCACAAACAGATGATTAACCAAAAAATTAAAAGATTCCAGAAACAAAAAAAATTAAACAAATAAAACTTTGTGATTTATCAGGGGGGGAAAAAATTTAAAATTTCACTTATCACCCATCAGCCAATAAGAAATTTAAAAAAAAATTTCAAGCAGTACAATATCATCTTAGCGCCTCAAAACTGATACAGTGTAAAAAAATTATTGAAATTAAATAAAACAGATTTCAGGCCCAAAGAGAAAAAATCTGGTATTTAACAGATTAATTGTAAGGATTGTGAAAAAATCTACATAGGGAAGACAAAGAGAAATATAGGCATTAAGTTGAAGGAACATTGGAGAAACATCTATTACAAACAAATAGGTAATTCAACTGTGGCAGCACATTTTTGGAATGAAAACCATGATATAGAAAAAGGCATCAAGTCATTAAAAATTGTTCAACAATCAAAAGAACTAAACATATGGGAAAGGATTTATGTAAAAAATCATGAACATACCTTATGAATTTTGACACAGAAGCAGACAGCACTTTATTTAAGTTTATCACTAGACCACCAGAGTCAACCTGGATACCTACCTACCCAGCTTCTACAAATGATCCAACAGCTGATGATGTGGAAAAGATTCCATGAAACATAATCCTGAGTGAATCTCATGTAAGTGAAACTATAATGAGTGTTCTAAATATCCTACTCATAGAGATTATGATATTTTTAATTCTTTTTGCCAAGTCATTAACATAAATATTACATAAAGTGGTGCTGGTTGGGGCACACCTATGACCACAGAAAAACGACAGAAAAACTTTAAACCAATTTCACTGTTTTTTTGCCTTTATTTCACTCCCTTCCAGTTTGTTAATAACTTTGTTTCTCCAAATTGTGTCATAAGCACTGTTGAAATCAATGAACACTGCTAGTGTGCTTTGTATCTGGTTGAAAGCAGTTTTTATATCTTGCACTATCCACAGTTCAGGAATTTCTTTTAAATCCTGCTTGATCTTCAGGAGATTCTGTAAATTCAGGTAGCAATTTAAATGAGAAGATATCATTCTCTTCAAGATTTTCACTAGAGTTGAAAGTGCTATGGTCTGATGTTTCCATTTTGGGGATTTTTCTGATTTTAATAATGGTATAACTATAGCTTTTGTCCATTCAGAAGGTAAATTTATATTTGCTGACCAGAATTAGTTGTATTTCTGGTGCAATATGTTCAAGGCTTTTGGTCCTAGATTCTTTATAATTTCTCAGACAGTATCTTCGGTCCTGGTTGCTTGTTACATTAAGTTACTTTGATTGCTTCCTTTAATTCTATTAATTTGAAGGGTTGGTTAAAATATCCTCTAAGGAAATATCTTTCATTTTTGTTTAAGATCTTAAGAAGGTTTATGTTGTGTAATGTAGAAAGTGTTGCAGTGGTTTGCTATTTTTGCTTACCTATTGTTTCCTTTCTATTGGCATTTAGAGGATGATTAAGCATGAGCATTGTTTTATTGTTTAGTGTGTCAAGTAATCTGTAAACTTTAGAGCCATTTTGTCTGTAATTAAGTTTATTAGCATATTCATTCTATGCTTTTCTTAATTTTATATCTTTTAATTCTTCTTTCTAAAAGGCTTGTATTTTTGTCATATTGGGTATTCTTTGAAAAATTTTGGGAGATAAACAGTTGTATAATGCACTGAAGTAACTAATTGTCCTTTGATCTTCAAGGGAATTAATGCCACTTGATTGCAAATGGAAAAGAATGTCATCAGTTTATTGCACACATTTCTTGCTGTCTTAAGTTATATTAGGTGTGTCTGGTAAGATGTAAATCAATGATTGTTGTTCCATTTTGAGATCATATTTAACCCTTTTTCATGACCTGTTACGAATTCAGAAACATTATGAAAGGCCCAGTTACTGTATATTGAAGCATTTTGCAACACCATTCCACTTGAGCAATTTTCTACCCTTCAACATGTTGAGTGCCCAGCAAGAAGGAATTTTCCTGACATTTAAATAATGTAAAATTTTTGAGACACTTCCCAATCCAATATTAAGGAATTCCTCTAAATTTTTATAGGTCACTGGAGGGTCCTCGTGCAACTGCTTTTCCACAGCAGTGATGTTTTCTGCAATCTCTACCATCAAAGATCTTCTGCTTTTCTCTTCATCTTTGTTGTATACAAGTAACAATGTTCCTTAAAACCTGTGTAAAACTCTCAAGACACTGTTCCTTTTTTAAATTGGTTTTAACATCATAATAAATCATCGCATGATAATGTTCTTGTCCCAGCTTCATTGTGTGACACTGGGCTATTGGCATATAGATGTTCCTTTCAACTCACATTGTTGATACTGCACAGGTAGTAACTGACAAAAGTTATGTGGATATACAGATAATACAGACTACCATACAGCACATATATTTACACATTATTGTAAACACTTTACTTAGATTTGGAAACTTTTGAATATTCCTTATATAAGGATTACAAATTGTATGCCTCAATATTCAGTTTATCTTCTATAAAATATAAGCCTTCAGTTAGTTTCATTGCATGCATAGTACACATGTGCACACTCAGTCACACCCGAAATGATCTGTTATAAAACTTTGAAATTGAAAGCCTATTAAGTTTCATTGCATGCATAGCACACATGTGCACGCTCAGTCACACTCCAAATGATCTGTTATAAAGCTTTGAAATTGAAAGCCTATTCTAAGCTAAGGACATGAACCTCTGAAATAAAGTATGTACATACTAGGCCTCAACCATAAATAAAAGATTCATGTAAGAGTTTAAGAATATTGTTTCACTACTGTATTAATACATTCATATGATTTATTTGCACACAAGAGTCAATAACGACTGCCTCCATGGTCTAGTGGTAGTATTTGCAACTACTAATCCAGGGTCCTAGATTTGAATCTGGTAAGGTCAAGCTGTCTGGGTAAGATTTTTCCAGAGTTTTCCTTATCCTGAGGAGTAACAGAGAAACAAAAATATGGCTGAACTATGTAAAGATCTTCATCATGGGAAATTGTACCATCTCCCTAGTCAAGTAGTTAGCATTTTTGACTGGAGCTTGAGGCAGTCCCCCAGTACCTGCTTGGATATTTTCTAAGTAAGGGAGATCTGGCATAGGGTTTTCCCAGTCTCATGAGGATAATTCTGAAGCTGCATGATGTATTTTTCTTTTTTTACTTGTTTGTTTATGGATACTCTTTAGCATCTCAGGTAATCAGCATCCCATTCAATTCAGGGTGTGAAATGGCTGACAAATCTTGCTCAAAGGCCTCTTCTTTCAGGCTTGAGGTTCTTTTTTATGCAGTAAATGTATGACACAGGACCCATGGCTTTACTTCCCTTCAGAAGGAAGCCATACTTAGAATTTTTAAGTCTGAAAAAAGTCCATCGGTCCTGGCCGGGTTTGAACCTGCGACCTTGGGTGTAGAAGTATGGTTACCACTACACCACCAGGACCGAAATGCTTGATGGTAACTGGTGGAGAGAGGTTTCTGGTCACATGCCTCTTTGCTATACTGTCCACTACCAATAAAGTTGTGTACAACAGAGATAGAGGATGCAATGATGTTTGCAGCTGGCTCTGGCTCTTTGGTGCTGTCATGTCAAAAAAATGAAAGTAGCAGTTGAGATGCACAGCTGCAGCTTACATCAAGGAGCATGATATGTGGTGGAGACATGACTTTTCTCAAAATAAATAACTTTTCATAGGCTATAAGTAGTTTTTTGTTGTCCCATATGTATTACTGACATATGTTAATATAAATTTTCTAAAGACCTTTCTCAGGAAGTGGTCCATGAGATGAGTTTTGAATTGACTGTTTATTCATTCTGATGTATAAAAACACTGAAAAGCAAAATAAGGAAATGAAACATAACAGGTAAATAACATCATGCTAAATGCTTCCAGAATAATTTAACATCATTCAGCAAAAACATCCTGTTTCCTACCAGATCCCATTATTTGTGCATGAAGATTGTCAGTGTTGTTAACAAAGTTCAATAAGTTCTGCTGAATTGGTGCTCTGGAGCCAAGAGTTAAAAGAAGTGTGTGCATATACATGGTTTTTACATAAAAATTATCCTGCTTGTAGGGGAAAGAATGGGAAGCAGCATGTAGATAATTCTTATGTGAAAGCCCTGTAGTACATTATCATATTTTTAAGGACATCAGTGCTTGTATATATTTTAACAAAATTGAGTTTTGTTTTAGCAATTAAATATCCTTTTTAGTTACTTTAAGTTATCTTACTAAAAATAAGAAATGGTGTTTTAGTGGGATTGAAATTGGGTTCAAAGAGATTGTATGCTAAATTATACTGACATCAATGCACATTTCTATATACTACTTAGACAAAATAAATATTTCAAACCCAATAGCTTAAAGGAAAATAAACAAAAGCTGATTTTTATTGTTATCACAACTTATTTCGTATATCTTAAATTATAAAACCTGATCTGGACGTGCTTTGTTATTTGCATCTGGGTTTTGCACAGCTGTTGAATTTATTTCCAAACTTCGAAGATGTTCTTGAGATTATGTGCATATAGTCATTTTTAATAGTATTGTGTAAACATATAATTTTTGCTTTGCAATTTTTATGAACTTCATTCTATAGCTTGCATTTGTGGTATCAAAAATATGCCGTAAAATTATATTTTTCTTAAAGTTATAATTTTGCTTATTGTTTCTTCCAGTGTTATACAATTTTGACATTTTTATCATATGCTAAATTATGCCTGCAATCCTGTATAGGTTTGACCAAGATTTGCGTGCGGGTGTTGGAGATATGGACCTTCGGGCTAACCCAGCTGGAATGTTTCCTCCTCCTCAGCAGCCACAACCTCTTCTAGGCAGCCATTTTGATTCAGATTTCCGGCAGTTGGGCAGATCTCACTCAGAGTCTCCACATAGACAGAGACCAGGTTCAATGCCACCACATCTAGAGCAGTTTGAACCAGAAGAGGAAAGAGAACAGGAAATGGCAAACAATGAAGATCGGAGTTGGCAGTTTGGTGGCCCTCCTAGAAGCTTATTGGAACAGGAACCTTGGGGAATGGGTCCTAGAAAGCGCCGTTGGGGTGATCTTTCAGCTGACGATGAAGAGACTGATCACAATGAAGGTGGCAGCCGGTTCAATAACTTTAGACCCAGGCCCTTACTAGATTATTATCCAATGAGTCCAGGAGGCTCAGAACATAGCCCCAGTAATGGACGTGGATTTGGTGTAGACCAAGAAGACAATTATAGTGAAAGGGGTGGGCGTCGTCTAGGACCAGGACCTGAATATAGAGTACATGAACAAAAGGCTTGGCCCAGCAGACCTTATCCTGCAGGACCAGAGAGTTTATTTCCTGGTCATCCTATGGAAGGAAATATGGGTGGAGGAGGGTTTAGAAGTAGAGGTGGTGGAAGAGGTAGAGGAAGAGGAGGTGCTGGGGGCAATGTTGACAGGGGTAGAGGAGGACATAGGGGGAGATTTGGAGCACAGAGAGGAGGGAGGGGAGGACGGGGCTCCAAGAGAGGACAATTTTAAAATGTTACACAGTGATAAACATAATGTGGAAGTGAGGTGCCTCTTACGCCTACTGCTTTTATCTGAAACACGAAACAGAACAAAAATGAAACACTGTGGGATAATGTTTTATTATGTATATGTGACAAGCATTATCTGAATAACAGTGTATTATTTACCAAGGTGTACCTGCTCATGACTGCATAGCCTAAACTGCACATATGTTTATAAAGCACAATCTAGAAGTCTGATAAGCTGTATGCTTAGAAGGTAATAAGTCCTGCTTCTCATGAATTTTGTGTACAGGAAAAGGCTAAGTAGTTTGTAAATGTTTGGAATATCATTTAAGTGTTACAATTTCTCACAAAACAGAAACGAAACTGCTAAAACGAAACTAAAAAAAAATCAAATTTAAAATTGTATTTTGTTTTGAAAAGTCATGTATTTGCTTGTAGCCTTTCAATGTTACATATGTAATATTTGATTTCTGAAAGGCTTTAATAAAAAATGTAGGAAAATCTTGAAAAAGCAACAGGAAACTGTTTACAAAACATTACAATGTAAAAAAAATATTAAAAAAAAATTTCTTTACAGTTAAGAGAGAAATTAAACTTCTCTTAAGCTCAAATGTTATGTCCTGCTTTAATCCCATATTCTATTCCAACATTAATCTATGATTTTTGATAGCTGCAATCTCTCTAGTGATATTCAAGTTTTAATATAGATAAGTCGATGATTTAGAGCTTTATAGCACCTCAGTTTTCTAGTAATGATATATTGATTTTGCCATTGGCAAATTACTGCAAAAGGGTCTTTGCACTTGTTAAGGAAAATGACAATACATGGCCAGAATTATTAACTCACATTTTTTTTTTATTTTGTCATCAATTATAATAATTAGTACTGTGCACATAATCTAGAAGTTATTCAAAATATTTTATGATAAAATCAATATCTGATTAACCAATCAATTAAAGAACATATATATATATATATATATATATATATGAAACATAAAAATAAAGAAACACTATTAACAATGTAACAAATTAACACTAAAATAAAAGTAGATAAAGATAAAACAAGTCTAGCTTCTTGCCATTGAAGAACTCGCAGTAGTTCGAAGTATAGCAGTTTCTAGTGTGACTCTTTCTCTGTGTTTTATCTTTATCTACTTTTATTTTAGTGTTAATTTATATATATATATATATATATATATATATATATATATATATATATATATATATATATATATCAACCTATATGCAGCATTATACTAACAGTATAATTACATATGATTGCATATACATATTTTGAATGCTCTATAATTATAAACATATTTTTAAACATACAGATCTTTCTATAATGATTGTTAGGGTTTCAAAAAATCACTACCATTAAGATAAGAATATGAATGTTGTTTTATTGCATGATACAGTTCAAAAAGCTTTTTTTACCAGCATCGCAAATACTCAATGTGTGCATCTTTTGTCACTCTGCAGATATCAACACAATAATACTGATGATATCGTAGTATTACTATCAGCTTTCTCAAAAATATGGGGAAAATGATTTTATTAGCGGCTCTTGATAGAAAGGAACAATCTGATATCCAAAGACCAATATGACCTTAGAAGTAATTGCTGTACTAAATCAGTAACTTTCTGTTTTGTTTGTGAATCCCTTAGAGCTATTTATGAAAATGAATATATTTCAACTATTTTTTTAGTTTAGTCAAAAGCATTTCACACAACTGACCATGAAAACTATTAATAAAATTAGAAAAGCTTGGAATTAGAGGACAACCCCACAACTGGATAAATAGTATTTGAATAACTGGAAACAAATTGCTGAAATTAAACACAAGGAAATTAAAGAAGTAGAGAAGTATCATCAAGTGCACTAACGGAAAATTATGGAGTGCCTCAATGCTCTTTATTAGTTTCCCTCCTTTTCTTGCTATTTGTTAACAATTTCATTATATAAAATGTTTAGTGGAATTTGTATAGTGAAGCTAATCATATAATTAAGATCATTGTATGATCGAGTCCAACTACACACTCTTATTGGCTACACTTGTAAAGATTTTGAAGATTAAATGTCTGAACACCTATGACTACATCATTTGGGAATTCTTACTAAGAATATTTAACATAAATTTCTGATGCTGCTGTTTGTCATTGCTTCTGCTGCAGCTGCAGTCTTTTGTTGCTGCCTTCAAAAGATGTTTTTCAGTGATTAGAGACTAATGAAATTCCATACAAATCATCTGATTTCAACCTTACAAAGATTCAATCTCAACTGTTTTAACATAACATCTATTCCTCTCATTGATCCACAGGTTTTTTGCCACTGAAAACACTTGCTGTACTGCAGCATTGCTCAGTGGATTAGACAACACAAATTTCACTATTTTAAGTAAATTGGAGGCACTTTAGTCGGTTTTATTTGAAAACTTGTACCATTTCTGATTTGTTGGTATATCCTTTTTATCATTTCTTGAGACACTTTAATTAGTATGGCATAGCATTGTATAGCTCATTATCATCAATTGTCAGTTCATTTATTTTCATAATATTTCCGGAGCCTTTAAATGTTACTGATTTCTTTAAAAATAAAATTCTGTTCTGTTTGAAATGAGAGGAATCAAAGTCCGACCACTTTTCCAAATAAGCTAAACTTCTGTAATAAACATTCAGAATATAATTTTTAAAAGACACATCATCTGATGAACAAAATTTTTTAAACTTTGGTTTACTTCAAATCCTAAAAACTCAATTGAAATTCTTTATAGCAGATTATCTCATAATGTACTTAATATTTTATATGTATCTGTTGATTGTGTTGAATTATTTTCCAGTTGTGAAATTATATTTTTACAAAGATAATATAGTTATAAAAGAAATAAATATGACACTGTAAATGTGAACACATCATAATGTAGATTCACCTTATCTTTAACAGAAGACCAGACCTGATAACAGAATTAGATCTTCCTCTCATGGCAAAGAAAATAAGATCTAAGAGGCTTCCAGTTTTTTAACACATGATAAACAGTAGGAACAACCAATGAATGAGCATAAGCCTCAAAAGAGAGGTATATTTCTCTCATCAACAAACTCAAGAAATTGTAGAACATACACTTTCATGGCTGGTGTCAATTAAGGGAACTGAGTCTTCTGTACTGTAAGGTCTGGTCCATTGGGATTCTTCCCCTTCATCTTCCCAGACATTTTGTCCATGACTGCAGTTGACATCTTCAGTCATGTGGTTGCCATAATCTTCTTATAGAGGAAGCAGGGACTGACTCTTTGGTGAAATTGGTAGTTATATATATGATAGGGGTGCCTATGGGACTGATCTAATTGATTCACTTGGTTAAGGCGATTGGATCTATCCTGGAGCCCCTGGGCATGGCCAGCAGTGGTTGTTTGTTGATTGCTTCACATTGCTTCTTTGTGTTGGTTGCTAAGCATGCCCTCCTAGCTGACGGAGAGCATAAAATTGGATATCAAGATACTGACATTAGCTTCAACATCTTATTATCATCCTTGCCTATACTGGGAGGCAATTAAAATTCATAAGCATAGAAACAACTTAAACAGGAAAGAAACTGAAATTGCACTCAGCATGGTATCCAGCCCTACAAAATACCAAGACAAAAGAAACGATGCAAATCAATCAGCAACCAACACACCATTGCCACATCCAGGAGCTCCAGGATAGATCCAACCCCTTATCCAAGTGAACCAATCAGAGCTCAATTCCACAGGCATGCCTATCATATATATCACCAGCAATTCTATAACAAGTCAGTTCCTGCCTTGTCTCCAAGAAAATTACAGCGACTATACCACTGAAGATGTCCACCGCAGTCGTGGACAAAGTCTGGGAAAATGAAGGAGAAGAATCCCAATGGACCACAGCCTTACATTCCAGAAGACTCAGTTCAGTTCACTAAATTCAAGAAAACTTATAGCTCATGAAGGTTTTTAGATGATAGGAAAAGTTATTAAACATCTTTAACACAAGGTTTCCACATCATATGTAAGTAACTTGCATGAATTTTTAAACGCATTATGTTAAGCGTGGAAATCATAATTTTTTCACAGTGTTACCATTTAGAAATTTAAAGTGTTTGTAGAGAGAATTATTTTATTTTTTCATAATTATCTAATGCATTGTCTGCACCAAAACCAGAGATGTTCAAAACGTTCAAATTATATTCGCTTAACATAGAGTGCATTTTGTCAAATATAGCATCAACAAATTCATCGACATCTTCATAAAACCTTACAAGATCTTCCCTCTCACCAACATTTTTTGAAAAATATTTGACAATTGGATAATATTTCATATTTTCCGTATTAGCATAATTGAGAAGAATGCTTTGTCCATGTTTAAATCATTAAGGAACACTTCAAGTAAATATGGACCTAAAACATTCTGCACATTTATTGTGGCTTCACTTTAATTTATCACTTATTAGAATCTAAATACTAAATGCACCAACTTTATTCCACAATCAATAGATTAATGGCTATGGTGATGCATTACAGAATTATAAATGAATGTTAATTCAGCAGCTGCAGCACCGCCCTCTGCATACAAGTCTTTGCCACAGTTATACCACAAATACAATACAACATTGAGCAATATTATTCAGTCATTGCATCATAATAACAGCAATGGTATTCCATTCTCCTACCACAGGAATATGATAGAAAATTATACTTAACAGAGAATCTGAAAAAGTATGCACATTTTTAGATTCATATCTAGATGAGGGATATCTGTAATAAAAGCTGGACAGTCCATACAAAATCTGGATGGATGACAACTCAACATAGGTACTGGCTTTGGGGAGGCAAAGGCACATTCTGTTCCTCCAAGTTATGAAAACAGACATCAAGCCCCAAAAATATTACTGGGGGAGTCTGGCTCCCATAATTTCAAAATGGGTGCATCATGTTTCAAAACTTTCATTAGAAATTGGGAAAAATGTTTAAATGTATGGAGAACCCAGGTGTTTATTTATTTATGGATTATTTACAGATACTCTTTAGCATCTCAGGTCACCATCGTCCCATTCAATTCAGGGCATGAAATGACTGATAAATTTTGCTCAAAGGCCTCTTCTTTCAGATTTGAGTTTTTTATGAGCTGTAAATCTATGACACAGGACCCAAGACTTTACTTCCCTTCCAAAGGAAGCCACATTTAGGATTTTTACACCCAAAAAATTCATTGACCCTGGTCGAGAATTAACCCAGAATCTTGGGTCTATAAGGCAAGTGGAACCCAACTGTCATTATGACATAACATCATGTTGTATATCATTGACCCAGTCACATGTATACAATAAAGTCTCTGTACTTTCCTGAGTTCATATATTATCTCTCCCTCTTTCTTATCATGCAAATTTTTAGTTTCAAAGGAGTTAGGTAGCCAATGGCAAATTGTCTTTTTATGCCATCATTTTTTGTCCGTCAGCTGGTGGACTAGTCATTAATTGCACTTTGTAACAGTGAAATGATGCAGTAGCCCTTAGCATGCTTTTAATAGTCTTATAGTACATCAAATAAATAGTTTATGCAGACAAAATTTAATTCTATGAAGGTATTTTGTTGCACGATTTAAATAGCAGTGAGCAGTGAACAATAAACTGTTGTATTATCTATGTTGTTGTTATATGACATTTAATGATGTTATTGCCAATGTAAGTTTGGTGTAAAGTGCCATAGAAGGCTTTAAAATAGATACATTTTTTAAAAAGAAAATTACCCAGAATATATGACAAAGCACAGAATTAAAAATTGCCATGCAGTAGTGGCTTATTATTTGTACCAGTACATTTGGATAAGGGATGATAAAGCAGTGAAAATGTTATGGTAGTGACAAAGCACTGTAGTTCTCAAACCTCTTGGTTAAATTTTTTTTTTTGTTTTATTGAAGGACATGTTCAGGGCCTAAGTTTAAGATTCCTCCCTGGCATTTGCCATTTATGAGGACAGGAAAACCTAGAAAAACCCCCAGTCAGGAAGAACTGTCCTGGTGGTATTCGAACTCCAGACCTCCCACTCAAGTCCACGCCTTAACGACCTGGGTCACCCATGGTGGGGGATGGGGGAAGGTTAGTGGATACTACATGAAAGGATAAAAAAAATTATACTTTGTATAATAGGGAAGTTATATTAATATAATGCCTTAAAGTTTAACAATATGAGTATTAAATTCAAAATAATTCAATGGTAAGTGGAACATAAGAATATTAAATCAACTCACTGTTTAATTAAGAATAAAATAAATATGAGTAATTAGCTTAAAAATGAAAAAATTGTGTAGGGGTAAAATAGGTACATTGGGATGGTTAGAGCAGTGAGAAAAATCTATTATCTATGTTATATGTGAGAGTTAAGATTGGGCAACCTGCTCCATGAAGTAGTTTTTATTTAAGAATTTAAAATGATTGAGTCGAATTTGTAACACTTACATCACTAATCTTTTAAAAAAGGAAAAGTAAGTTTCTGGAACTAATTGCTCCCATCTTCAGTTCCAGATCTACTGCCGGCCTTGTGTTTGTGATGGTTTGGTTTGTCTATAGTGGCAGTTGGATGAACTTCTGTATTAAGATGTCATTTGGCAGGATTTCAAATGACATCTTAATACAGAAGTACAATATTTAAATCCAACAGTCGTTTAACAGCTGAGGATGTAAACAATTATTGCATGAAACATGTCCTGAGTAAATCTCCTGTAAGTGAAACCATTAAGAGTGTTTTAAATATTTTGACTTAAAAGAGATTATTGAACTATTTTGTTTGATGCTTGAATATTAAATTGTTCAAAGAAATATTTGACACCATCTTCTCTTTACAATACATCTAAATCTTCTGGCCATTCAGATAGATACAATATGTTTATTTGTTCCATAAGATTAGTATAAATATCTTTCTCTAAATTATCAGAATTTAGCTTGTATGAGAGGACTGTGTTGTCAGCAATTTTAGTTCCATATTGATCATCAGATTTCTGTTAAATTGTCTCTGATTAATGGACTGAATTTTGTTGTTATTAGTTATAGCAATAGATTTAAATTCATTAGACTTTACAAAGTTTCTAACAATTTTGGTTTAGTGGCCTGGTTTTTCTAGCATTGCTTCAAATACTTTTATTGTTCTCCTTATAATATTATCAGTTGTGGGAAGTGTTATTTCTCTTTTTTGAATGTCCCATAATAGATCAACCAATTCCATTACAGCATCAGACATTATTTCCAGATTTTGTACACATCTTTTGTATGAAAAATATTTTGCAAGACTAGATTGTTTTTCCCAGAGTCTTGAATTACCATTTTCACCTTTAACAAAGTAAGAGAAAACTTTTGAACGTTTTTCCAGATTACCAGAAGAGTTCTTTGGCTGGATGAAATCCATTGTATAGTAAAAAATTTTACCATTTTTTAATTTTTTTTTTCTATAATTATTGCTCATTCCCTAAGTTCCTTTGTTTATCTTTCTGACTGTTTGTATAAATTTACAATTTTTCTAAAAATAGTTCTATGTATTTTTCTATAAATAGTTGAAAGTGATTTAAACCATGCATTTACTTAAGGGAATCATTAACATCAAGTTCTATCATGTGGTTACTATAGTGCCATATTAAATGCAATGAATAGAAATAGTTTTTCCCCTTCTAAACCTACTCCACTTTTTCTGCCCAACATTGAGATTCAAAAAAATTGTCTGACATATACCATCATTAGTCAAAGAAAAATCATAAACATAGATAATATTATATCTTGTACTTATGAAGCTGTTGACAATGGAGTGGCAATATAACTTCAACTTATGTATTCACTATTTTACACTTTACTCCATTCACTTACCCAAAAGTAGGACACGTTTTGGTAGATGGGAGAGATTCTCCCGAAATGCGTCTTGCTTTTGGGTAAGTGAATGGAGTAAAGTGTAAAATAGTGAATACATAAGTTGAGGTTATAGATAATATTGATTTGTTGCTTAAGGTTGTAGACTCAACTAAAATATTGATTCTTCTTGTGGTCTCAACTATGTATTTTCCTATTTTTTCACTCATATTCATAGTGATGTGTGATATAAGATTATTGGAGGAAAAGTCTAAATCAAAAACCTTCCCATAAGAACTTGGGTAGTTGGGTACTGACAAATATCCTAGGAAACAACAAGTCAGAGAACTATGGGAAACTTGTCAATGAACTGATTTAAAACTAAAAAGTAATTGGATGTAATATGTCTCTCCAAATTCACTCCTTGAACTCTTATCTTTACTTTTTCCATGAAAATCATGGTGCTATGAGCAAAAAATATGTGGAAATGGAAAGGCTCTACTTGGGAAAGTGGAACTCAAATATATTGACAGACAATTGTTCAAGTTAAGTTTAGCCAAAACTATATTTCATATACATTTTAGGTACCTATGTAAAAGTAATTTCAGCTCAGATGTTATACTGTACTGGTACTAGAAATGTTTAACTTATGCTTTTGAATTTCTTGTAATTACTAAAAAATCCTGGATGGTAAACAGAGTTTGTAAACAAATTTGACATCAACATGAAAAAGTACATACAATTCATCAATTTTTAAAATTTTTAACAGAACTAAGATTAAATTATGTTGATCAGTGTTGGGTAGCTTTGCCAAGAACTGCTAAGCCATAATAGAAAATGAAAAGCATAAGCACTAACAACATATTTGTAGATAAATCTCTGCAATACAATATCCATCAGTAGATTTCCAATGGGTATAAAGATCTCTGCCTTTTCTTTACAACATGTACCAAGAAATACTATCTTTAATCTGCCAATGTAAAAACGGGCGTTAAACACCATTCAAAAACAAATATTCTACCACTGTTTTTGGGCCTAGAGACTATCATCAATATTTGTAGAGATAAAACCCTGAAAGCCTACACTCATCAACTAATGAACTATTTTTTACATAACATATGTAAAATAAATTATTATAAGTGATGAAATACTATGTAGGAACCTAAAATGCAAATAACTCAGTATGTAAATACTATTGTGCAGGCATGTTAGTGTTCTTTATGTGATCTAATTTGAATTATTTAAATTTTTACATGAAGACTTACATCACAATGTGTTTTTATAAATGAAAAAAAAATAAAATATTTAATATTGATTTGAAATTTAGTAAATCCTTTGGTGGTGGTTATAGAAGGACTGAGTGTATGAATGATTTTTATCCTGTAGAAAGTGTGTAATAGCTATTGAAGCCTGGGTGGGTAATGATAAAGAAATAATGAATGGCTATCAGAAAGTTTGATTTGAAAATTAATATCTTATGAAGAAGATTTTTGGAGAATAAATAGAGTAAGAAATGAAGATATAGACAGGCAATTATTATGGTCATTATTGAAGGAGAAAACATTTCTTTTCTAATTTTACATACAGTAAAAGTTTATTTTGATAAATATGAGTACATACATTAAAACATTTAATAATAATGAAAGGACAAGATTGACTTACTTGTGATTAGGGGTTTTGAGAGTAAAAACTTACAAAAGAAAGTAGGGGAGAATATATGTATAATTTATGGTGATGAAGAGGTTGCATTCATATCTTAAGGATCATCAACATATTAGGGTTTAGGACATTGTTTATTCAACATTAAAGATAAATGGATATAGTCAGTGAAGAAGAAGGAGTAGAAGAGGTTCAGTTAAGCTTACTGGTAAAGTAGTGTTTATTATATTAACTTATTTTAGGTTTAAAATATTATTAAAACAATATCTTTTAAAAATTATTTTAAAAAATATGTATGGAATTAACACAGTGAAGCCAAGTCATATGAATAAATTCATATGATATATGTCATACTAAACACTCTTATTGCTTCACTTGTATGATATTTGGAACTGGTTTTGAAGACCTTTGTCTTCATATTCCGCCAAGTATACTACTGATTGGAGAATCCAACGGCTCTGTAGAGTTGAAGCAGTGAGTTGCAATGAGTTCTTTATGATTTTACTTGGAAAACTTGGTAATATATTAAATTTATCAGTCAACCATTTTGCTAAAAGATATGATTTTGATATTGATAATAAGTTATCAATAATAACCTATCAATAATACTTTTATATATTGTATTTCTTTTAAATAAAATGTATGCAACCTATTATCAATAATATCAATACACCATCATATCTTTTAGCAAAATGGTTGACTGATAAATTTAATATGTTACCAAGTTTCCCAAGTAAAAGCATAAAGAACTCATTGCAACTAATAGAGAATATTAAGAACATTAAGTTATTACCATCTGATTCATTAATTTCTTTTGATGTAGCATCATTGTTTCCAAGTATACAAAAAGGAAAACTTTTACTTTACTCAGAAGATTGGTTAAATGAGATTGGAATTAATGAGATACATAAAAAGGAATATATTAACCTTACAAAAATTTGCATAAATCAATAATTTTTTACATTTAGAGAAAAATTTTAATAACTACAAACAGGACTTAATATGGTCAGCCCTTTATCACCTTTTTTTGGCAAACCTTTACATGAGCAGATTTCAGATGCACATTACTTCTGGCTTTCCACAATCGTTTAAGATTTGGTACAGATGTGTAGATGACATTTTTTCTGTAGTAAACAAAAATCTGATTGATGATGCCTTAAAGCTGCTGAATATACAAGACAGAAACATTTCTTTTACATGTGAAATAGAAAATGATAACATGTTACCATTTTTGGATATTAAAATTATGAAGAACCATGGGAATCTGAGCTTTGGGATATATAGAACAAATACACATTCAGATAATCATATCAAGGCAGATGGTTTTAATTCTTTAACACACAAACATGCAGTTTTCAACAACTTCATAAATCATTTTGTTAATTTACCAATTAGTATAGAAGAGTTTAAAAAAGAATACAATAAAATAGAAGAAATGGAAATTTTAAATGGCTTTAATAAAGATCTGGCACATAAAAAGGTGGTAAGATTTGAATGGAAAAAACTTCTGAGAGATACCACCACATTATCAGCAGATATAAAAAAAACAATTTTTAAAAATTTTACATATCCAAAAGCAATGAAAAAATTTCAAAATAGTTTTAAAGGTTTCAATATACAATTAGCACCCATCAACATTTAATTTAGGAAACATCTTGAAAGATAAAATGGCTGTAAAGACCCCACAAGAGAAAAAAAGCAGGTATTTACAGAATAACATGTGCAGATTGTGAAAAGATATATATATATTGGAAAAACAAAGAGAAATATAGGCACACGTTTATTGATTGCTGATTTGTTTTATTTACAGATGCTCTTTAACATCTCAGATCATCAGCATCCCATTCAATTTAGGGCGTGAAATGGCTGCCAAATTTTGCTCAGAGGCCTCTTTTTTTAAGGTTTGAGGTTCTTTTTCGTGCCGTATATGTACAACATGGGGTCTACAGCTTTAGTTCCCTTCCAAATGAAGCCATACTTAGGATTTTTATGCCCATAAAAATTCATCGATCCAGGCCTAGTTTGCACTGGTGATCTTGGGTGTAGAAGGCAAGTATGGTTACCACTACACCACCAGGACCAATGGCACACGTTTAGAAGAGCATTTCAGCAACATAAAATATAAACAGACAGATAGATCAGCTGTGGCATATCATTTTTGAACAAAAAATACGTGAGATTGGGAAGAAGGTGGATTTATTAAAAGAGACTCAGGGACATATAGAACTGGATACTTGGGAAAAAATTTATATTCATAAATACAGAGATCGATTAATGAACTTTGATATTCCAAAGGTAGAAAACACCAACTTTAAGTACATTAAAACACCATCAGGGTGAAGCTTCAACTCTACAGATCCGTTGGATTCTCCAATCAGTCGTACCCTTGGCCGAAGATGAAGACAAATGTCTTTGAGTTGAATTAAGGAAATTCATGGTACCTATTACATATATAGTATTGTGCAAGTATGGAGGGCACTATGCCTTCTGAATATCCAAAAGCATGTTGCATGGTAATTGCCTTCTGATTCTTCCAAAGGCACTGAACCTACCATTGTTATATTATATCAATTTGCACAGTGTGTGTTTATAGAAGTTTGTATTCAGGTTTATGTACTTAACGGATATTATAATTTTTAATTATGACTGGCACAGAGCCAGGACTTAAGCCAAGTCTTATTCTTTTTCTAAACTGGATAGCACAAATTAATAAGTAAGTGAATAATACCTTTACACTTCAAGAAAGGGAAGTTCATATTAAAATTGTTCTTGGAAGCTATAGAAAATGGACTATGATATATTTTATCAGACTTAATTAAAACATATGGGTTGCTAATGACCAAAGATGTTAGAGAGCATCCTTCAAATAACAATAATAATCCACCTACATATATAACATAAGGAAATGTTAAGGAGCACATACTACCATCATTAGCCATGCTCAATGTGATGGCTGATTCCAAGGTATTTTTATGGAGACATCTAACAGTTCAAATAGAATTTTGCTGAGTTTGTCCACAAGTGGAATGTAATATTCATGAAACTTCTCTCTTTTTCAGAATGAAAAGTTTTTCCCAGTTGGGTTGTGAAGTTCCTTCAGCAGAATGGCCTCTGGTTTGATTTAATGATATTGGGTTCAAAAGTGTGCTGCTCTGCTGATTTTTCTATTTGTTTTAAATAAATATTCCTACAATTTTCCTTTTTCTGAATTCCTAAATTTAACCTATGTATTTTTGGTCACATTCTGAACATTCTATTGTGTAAATTTCTAATTTGTGTTCTGTTGGTATGGTGTCTTTTAATATGGAACCTAATAAATTTTTGATATCATATTTGTTCTTTGGGACTAACTTAATGCCATGTTCTTTGAATGAATATCTTCTTGAATTCGCTGTGGTAGGTAGGGTAATATATGAAAATTCTGAATTTTCAGTTTGCTAGTTTTCTTGATGTTTTCCAATATGGAAACATCTTATAGATTTTCCTCTTTCAAACTTACTGTTTATTTTCACTATTGTGCCCCTATTGAAACCATTGATTATTGCCATATTAATAATCTATTGAAATTTTATTTTATACTCTGTTTCTGTGAGAAGAGAAATTTAACTATTCTGTGTACTAAGCCATTGAGTACAGCAGGTGTATGTGGGTTAAGATTTTGATTGTTATTTTTTGTGTAATTCTTTTTATGTTAGCTAGAAATGTTATGTTTCTTTCTTATATAAACCCCCACAGGTGGCTGAGGTCGTTAAGGCGCAGACTCGTGAGCGGGAGGTCTAGCATTCGAATCCTGCCAGGACTGTCCTCCCTGACTGAGGTTTTTTTTTTCAGGATTTTCTCGGTCCTCATAAATGGCAAATGCCGGGGAGGATCCTAAATTTAGGCCTGGAACGCTTCCTTCTTTAAAAAAAAAAATCCTTTCCTAATATATCATTTCATTCCGTGTATCACCAGTGTTCACCACCTGTGGTGCCTCAGTAGTAAAAATGGGCGTTAAACACTATTAAAAAAAAAATCCTATAAATTCCTAAGTTCAATTTTTCTATGTTCCTTAAAATTTTTAAATTCCAGAATGAAAGCCATTCATTTTTCTCATTTTCATGGTGAACTGTATAGAATTATCTTGCAAATTACGAAGTTTCAGTACATCTATTAATGTTTTTTTAGTTCTTATGGCATTTATCTTCTATACTGTATAATGTCTTGAAAACTAATGGGAAAGTGATGGTGATATGCATTTCAAAGAAACTCATGAATAAATAAACTGCAAATGGAGAAAGTGGATTTCCCATTGCTAGGCCAGAAACTTGTTGACAACATCTTTGTTTAAAATCAAAGAAATTTTGTACTGTATGCATATGTTAGTGAGTTTATTAAATCTTCTATTCCTTCTGCTTCTTTATTTAAAGAAGCTTACCATTTTCTCAATCATTTTGTAAGTTTTTTTGTTGAAATGCTGGGGAATAGGGCTTTTTCATCAAATGACACCACTTGAATGAACTCAGCAAGTTTCTATTCCAACCATTAGATGTCTCCATAGAAATACCTCAGGATGCAGTCTCTACATTGAGAAGTCAGTCAATAGCTGATGATGAAAGCAAATGCTCCCAAAACTTGTCATAATATTGTATATGAAAGTGGAGTTAGTATTAATATGGTTCAATAAATTACTATAGGAAGTTATGTTTGGAATTAGTTATACTGTTTTTTTCATTTATTTCATTATTGCAAAAGGTTTATTCAATAGACATTCACTTTTTCATAGCAAGAAATCAGCAATATTACATCTTTAACAAAGCAAACAATTTACTTTGCTACTCAGTGTAGCCACCTGTAACTTCCTTCTTATACAATTATCTTTACCTAAGCCACTTTATAGAATGTAGTGCCAGTCTGCCATGTAAACCTATTATCTTCAGATCTGCAGCCATGATTACCCAGGTAAAACCTTCATAATAACAACAGAACACAGGTTTTGTTATAATTACAAAAAGACTCACCACTATAACAGCACAATGTATACAGTACACACAGATATCTTATGCTCTAGATATATTTAAAACAAAATACCTAAATTTTGAGTTTAGGCATTTGCACTATACATCTGCTGAAAAACAGAACTCTTTCATGCTAAAAATTGTTACTGTGTGATAATTTTGTGCATTTTTAGTTCTTAGATGTTATATCAATGTAAAAGGACTGAAGCAAATGGGATGATATTAAGATTGACTAATAAAATTTAATCTTTGGAAAAAAAATGTCTTAAAATAGTCTAACTTTAAGAAATTGTTAAGAACTAATTACAACATGTGAAAAGAGCTCTACCATGTTGCAATTAAATAGCAGGCAAAGCAAAATCAATGGTGCATTTTGCAGCTACAGATTATAGTATTTTTAGCTTAACTAGGTCTAAAGCTTGGCAGAAATTGAGTTGTAAGGAATACATAAAAGCAATGAATTGTCATATGGTGTTATTTTATGATAAACCTGCACTATTACTCCTAGCTGTTGCCTAGGATTAACTGCACATATATATGTTTAAACTGCAAACTTCAGTTCTTAGTCATGATGAACACTAAATGTGTATGTCAGTGGAGAATGTTTCACTCTTACTCTCAGTAATGCTGCTTGTTTATTCACTTCATTGTTGTTGTTTGCTTAGCAAGTTATTTAAATTAGAAGATGCATGCTACATTCTTAACGACACTTCTACACTGTAGGAAGCAAATAGACATGATTGCCACATTGACAGTATCTCACATCAGATTATGTCACAGTGGAGATAAGAGATCTCATATACCTTTGTCTTAACCTGCTGATAGCTTGTACACTCTGTGGATTTGTAGGATGATAGTGATAGCAGTTATACGGCTACTGTTGCAGTAGCATATAAAGTTAGAGATTATCATTCAGCTATTTCATTGATTGGACTAGACTATGTGGGATGAAACAGAGTGTTAGGTTTAGCTAAATCTTAAAATAGGGATAAAGTGATGAATTTTTTTTAAAGTTGAAAATATTAAATTATTTTAATATTCAGCATTTTAAAATTTTAAGGTGTTTCTGATTTTAAAAATAGACAATATTTTCTTATTACTATAAATAAATAGTTTTAATATGCAGCACCGAAACTGTTAGAACAAATGAATAAATAAATGCTTTGTTGCTCACTGTTGAAATTATGACAAGTGTTGTGTGGAGTGTTACAATAGGGCTGTTACTGGGATTTTGTTTGCATGTTGAGCTAGCTGAAACAACCTCAGAAAACTCAAAAGGTAAGGCAGATATTAGTTATCCTGATAAAGAATTTTACTTAAGTGCTATTTTTAACATTGAGTGTCATTTACTCTTTTCAGCTAAATAAAGTTTATGATATGCTCTTTGCCTGAGCTTGACAAGGGTGGTGGTGGTGGTGGTGATGATGATGATGGCGACAAAAAAGAAAGGAAAATGACAAAAGCATTAACATAAAATATATTCATCCTAAATTTGCCTGACCGTTTTTGCAAGTTACAATAATATATTTTGTTTTCTTTCTATACATGGAACATGGTATAATAGTTTTTATTTGTTTATTTTACTTGTCAAACGTAATTTCTGTGTTATTTCTTTAATATGTATTAGTATACTATGTAAACTAAGGAAATTTTCTTATGTTTATGAAAGTGTCCTTTGTCTAGACTAAAATTGAAGTAACTAGTTTTATTTCAATCTAATTATAATTGATTGTTAACTAATTACATAATTTGAATAGAATACTCTCTATTTTAGGTTTGAAAGTTTAAAAATTATTGGCTGTACTGTTTGTTAAAAAAATTATGGAATATGATGCAGGTAAATATAAACAGAAAAACTAAACAAGTAATAAACTGTTGATTAACATTTGCATATTACAGGACTTTCAGTAAAAACTATCCCGTACGCGCGGTGTTTGATTTTCGGCGTTTAGGTTGGGAGCGCCGCTCGCTGCCGATGGATTCAAAATACCGCGCGTAAGGGATAGTTTTTATGTGAAAGCCCTGTACTTGGTTATGAACACAATGACAGCAAGGAGGTGATAAAGGGTTAAGCATTGTACCATGTTAGCTGGGGGGGGGGGAGTATTTTTCATTTCATATAAACATCTCTCTCTTTTTTTCCAATTAATGTGGTTTAGTTCCAGATCTGTGGTAAAAGATAAATGATTGCTTAGATGCTTGGTGAATTTGTGTAAGATATTTTGAATTGGTTTGCTTTAGTATGAAAAGAAATTAATATTGGGTTTAGGTTAATCCTTTTCTTGAATGGATATTTAATGTTCCTTTATTATATAAAATGATTTGTGATGCCTCGACCACATGCTGCAAATTAAAGTCCTCAAAGAAAATATGTAATCATTATACTTTCTGATACTTGCACCATGCCTTACAGGTCTTGTGCCAGCTAGTGTTGTATGAGCGATCTTATCTTGGAAAATGAGGCCCAAAGAAATGAATGACACGTTGTTTGACCATTAGACACATTTGACCATATTAGCATTATTCTCTTCTTTCCTCCGTTGGTATCTTGTGCTATTAGTGTGGTTCGGAATTAAAAAATATAGCTTACACGTTTTCAAACATTCAAAGAAAGCGTTTACACTAGCAGACCTATTGAACTTGCAGAATTTTACGCATATGTTTATCATGCATAAGCACGTTGACTTTAGTGGCATATAGTTCCGCATTGCTGAAATATTAAGTTGCTTCAAATAATCGATGTGATCAAGTGCTCCAAGCACCTAATCGCTTAAAACATCATTAGGAAAATATGCAAATTCCATTTGTTTAGTAGCATTATCGTGGTTTTGTTCAGATCGCTAAGGTCTTCTTATCAACAAGGAAACTTGCAATCGATTGTCGACATGTTAAGGAATTTCCTCATTCCGAAAAGACAGTTGAGAAACTTAGGCTATCACTAGTTTGTTTCGAAGATCTATATCAATCGGTTATGATATTAAACAGTTATTTAAACATAACACTATCATCCATTTATGAAATTTTGTTTGAATAAAGAAAATAAACTCAGTGTAATATATAAAACTGACACTAGAGCCATAATAAGTGAGGGAAAAAGAAGTGAATATACCTTTTTATTTGTCTCTTAGATTTTTCTAGAAAATATATTATCTGGAAACATAAGGCAGTGCAGCTTAATGTTCTGCAATATAAACTTTCAACAGCACTACTTGCAGATATTAAGTATGTTTTCGTATAAACTTACGACAAATGCGTCACTGGCGTTGCTCGCTTTTTATAAATTTGTTAAAGTTAAATTATGACAATATTAGATTTAGTTAGGCCAAATCTAATTTTGCGGACCAAACTATTCACATAAACTTTTCAGGTGAATTTCGTCAAACCCCTTCGAGCTATGAAAAATAGCAAGGAACATTATTTGTTTCACTCTTATTGAAGAGTTTTCTCGGCAGCGATTTAGTTGCAGATTGCAACTATTTGGTAGCGGCGTATCATTAATTGACTATTGATCGCTTTGATATTGTTGCCCATTCTTCATTACAACAATTTATAGCTATTTTGTGACTCGTGCTCAACAGAACTGGGAGAGAATATCAGCTATGTTGATAATCGCGCGATGAGTAGATCTGAATATGTATGATGATTTATCATTTTCAAGTCCTCTGGTGTTCTGCGTACGATAGAACTTAGCTCCGTCGAATATAAATTTAGCTCCGCGGCTTCCCAGGAGATGATTATATGACTGTCTGAATGGCTTCTATGCACTTATCTGATATATCAACTGAGTTGCAGAATTTAAGGCGTCAAGATTAGTGTCACGGCGTATAGAGCTTACAACTGAGTGCCCTAGCGGAGCAAATGCTCCTAATATATTCTATTAACTAATCGATGGCTTCACGAAGCCACGGGGGTCCTATTAGCACGCTCAAGTCCCGTGTCTTGCTTTAAAAATTCATAATGTATATCTATTATTGGCTGGTTCAATTTCACCTGGCAACGCATGACACTCGCTACTATTTGAAAGTTTAAAACATTTATTTACATTGGTGGGTTTTAAGTTAACTGTATAAATAGTTGGCTAGTCTTTCCCCTTAACGTATTCGAAAGCCTGGACTTTATTAACTCTCTCCAACGGTCTTTTAAGAAGTGTCATACACCTGCCCCTTTCCTTTGTATAGCAGTTTATTGCCTCCTTGGCGTTCCGGGCTCCCGCAAACAGCTACACCAGAGAACGTTCTCTTTTGACGACATACAATTCACACATTGAAGTTAAACCGTATGGTACACATATATACACAATATTCATATTACTAATTACAATTAACAAAATATAATGATTAGATTTGCAACGTACATGTTATATTTTAGTGGGAGTAGGCCATTAGGACTGTTTCATTCCACGCTCTAACAAATTACAGCACATGATGGATAACGCAGGATTTAATTTTTTCGACCAAACAATACGTAAACGGCCAAAAGGGAATCAGAAAACATTATTTCATTTATATCATGAAATCACTCCATAAATTTATGGCATTGAGTTCTCTTCCATTCTGTATATACTACAAACTCTCAAACTATTCCAGTAACATACAGCATGCCGAAGCAATAGTAAACAACATGCGGTACAGTAGCTGTTACAAATTGCTTGTCTCGTCATTATATTCCATTTTTGTTTTTTTAAAAAGCGCACAGTTTCAAACAGCAATAAGTGCTGATGTGAGTAACAGCAAACGCATCATTTTCATCCGCCTTTCTTATAATAAACCTGTTAATTATAGGTGAGATACATTGGTGCTATAGTGTTGCTAGATAGACACATAGGCTCCAACTTTTATAATTGGGAAGGGAGCCAATTTCCCTTTTTGACACGTCAGTGACATCAATCAAAACACAAAATTTATGAATGTTCACCCCAATGTAACTAAAATTTTAAATTTCTCTTGTTGTGCAATATATCTATATGTATATAATACTTGATTTCATATCGCTCTCTCTATGTTTAAAGTGAAATAAAAACGTTTACGTATTAACGTCGCTGCCTGTTCTTTTATGAACTTACCCAAGCTAAAACTTAAATATATGTTTTTGTAATGTCGCTTTGACTGCATTGGACTTCTAGCGACTGTAGGTTGTGGACTGATATTATAGGTGTAAGCCTGTAGGGACGAATGAAATGAATTAACAATGGCGCAAATGAGCTCGGAGTCCTTGGCGCCTTAAAGCTATCTGGCATTCACCTTCTCAACGAAAGGAAACCCTCCGAAAAAAAAAAACCTAGACAGCTTGATCTGACTGGGATTCGAACCCATGACCTCCGGATTAGTAGACGCGAACGCACTATTTTCCGGCATGGGAAAGTTGGAATCTTAGAAGACAAAGGAGAGTTAATGCGCATGTACATAGGTCTTCTCTCTAAATGGGTTAAGAATATTGCTTGAATTAGATTCTCTAGCTGCAAAAAGCACCAATCTTTATTCTTTAGATACCTTACACACTCTAGTAATTGAAAATGACATATTTGAAGTCGTAGGAAGAATTCGAAAAGGTGGCAGAAAAGTTCTACCTCCAAGATCCAATGAAGGACCGATATACCATGAAATATGGAATTCTTTCTCTGAAGCTAACAGACAATGAAGGCTATTTACAGTATAAAACAGAGATAGTACAAGATCTGAAGAAGGTTGAGAAGTTTATAAATACTTTGATGAGACACATAACTTCAAAGGAACAGTGAATATGTTATAAACTTTTTGCAAGTCGATATTTTTTCACTGTGAGTGTGATTCATCGCAGCTTGTAAATAAAACGAAATGAGATGTGGAACATTAATGCACAATTAATAGCTGTACTAGTGCGTAACTTTGACTTTTTAAACATTTGATTAAAGATGTTAATATCACACGGCCAACCAACAAAGAGGGAAATAAAGGAATAAAGTATACAAAAAAAAAAAAAAAAAAAAAACACTATCACTGGACCACAGAGGCGGTTTAAATAAATGTTGACATTATCATCACCCTTTTTTAAAATATTGGAGGGGGGGAGGTTAAGCACCTGCGAAAACTTTACATGACCCAGGTCCCTCCGGCCCTTAGGAGTTGGCACCCTTGTATACGGAAATAAACTGTACTTAACCTTATCTGCAGTGAGGTCCTTAATGAAGTTCAGCGAGGGTCTGGCTGCTACAAGTCATCCTTTAAGTCGTAATCCATGCTATCACTAACCTAAAATTAGAACTACACTCGTATATAATTATCCTGTCGATAGCGTCGTCCATTAGTCTATCAAATATCCGGTATTCCTATTTTATAAATATGTACTCGCAACACTTGCGCCACTTCTCTGTAGGAGAATAGTTATAAAACAACTAAATGCACTATTTGCATTTCTCTTCAAGTGAACAAGCACTTGTAAAATTTTTGCGATTTCGTTTTTTATATTAGCCAAATCAATTCAACTGGTTTAAAATCTGATGCAATTGCATCACTTCATGACCATGTTAAGAATCGAACCTGATACTTTTTTAAAAATGACATGTTTTATTTTTTTTTTCAGTTGCACGCTGTGATAAGTAACATTATTTACAACTAGTAATAAAGGTGTGGAAGATTAGAGAGGATTTGAGTAACTAACCATTTGCTGAAGTTTTTATAATTACTGTCGCCAATATAACAATCTGTCTTCTGATGTAACTTGAAGATCTGTAAGCCATTCACGAATCCAGCTTTACCAGCTGCCTAAACTATGAACTTTCGTAATAGCTTTTGTCCATACCTGTTAATTGAGGGGACTGCCGGCAAAAACTTACAGAGGGCGTGGAGTGAAAATAGTTTCAATAAGATACAGAATATTTTTTTGTGATATTCGGTATTCTCTGTTTGCTCTTAAGTAACATACCCTCCAGGCTACAACAGTCGAACTGCCGCTCTTCGTCTTCAATGCTTTCTCGACCCATTTGAGAAAGTTTGGGTCATTCTTTTACGGTTGAATATAAGGGGGATGCTTCCCCATATACACCGTGCAATCGCTGTTCAATTTCATTTGGAGTATGTCCTTCTTTTGTGAAGAACTTAATAACAGCTCGACACTCCATTTTGAGCATCTTCTACACATACCCTTCTTTATGCAACTATATCTGAACAACTGAACACAGCTGAGCAGAAGTTACAGCTGCAATTATTTACCTAATATATAAGGTATGACACCAGATAGGTGATTTGTGAAGGCGATAATCCTTATAAGCGAGGTCGGAAACTTATGGACCTACCCTCATATATCATGCTCATATCTGATACAACTGAAACAAGTGATAAATAAATTTAGAAGGAACCACGTTTTCTTAAACCGTCATTGTTATTGCTGTTGTGTTTTTTAAGTGTTGAATTGTTAACACAAATACCTCACTCTTTTTAGTCCATGTTGGACATTTAATGACATAGTTCTTCCTGATGAACAAGACGTACCGACATGAATTATGAATAAACGTAAATTAAAAACTATGCTAGATAGAGAGTTGCGGTTTTCAGCAAGCGATATCTCGACATGCAAACTTTCCATAGATAAGCTTGTTTATTGTCTGAAGAACGTTTAATCGATACACTGTTCGCCAAAATTGTACATCTGGCGTCTCTGTAGATTCCCTTAATCGGACCTTCAGATATTCAACATCAGGAATCGGCGAAATTTAAATTTAAGTCTTTTACATGTCCCCAGAAAAAAAAAAAAAAAAAACAAGAAGAGTTATGGGTAGAAAAGCTGTGCGAAGACCGTCTCTCCCAGCCTACCACTTCTGCGGTCTCCAATACTACCAGCCTCTTTACCTATGTTGAGCTTTTCACATCTCCACATTACCTCTGGAAGTGTCGATGAACGTAACGGGCAATCTCGTTTCATTTCTCGTCGTCCCGGTCGGCAGGAGAGGACAAGGGAAGTACCAAGCACTGACGTAGTACGCTATCATTACACGCGCAGCTTGTATTATTATTATTATTATTATTATTATTATTATTATTATTATTATTATTATTATTATTATTATTATTATTATTATTATTATTATTTTCGACGTTCTGGTTTTCATCATTGCCATATTTAGATGATTTTATAATTTTAATATAAATTTATTTTTTGAAACACAACATCCCGCTACTTTTGTCTTAGATGTGTAAATCCTAATTGTAATTTTTCATGATGAACTTAACGACTTTTGCTTTTGGCTTGGTTATACTTTATTTGTACTTGCAATATTCTACCAGTAAGCCTGGTGCTTAGACGAACGTATTCTGTTAATATGAAAATTCGCCAGGAATGAGTCACAGAGTTTGTGACATTTTACATAATAATGAAACAAACATTTAAATGAATGAAGAACGAACGGATTTAAAAATGTTGACTTGCAATTTTGCTATTTAATGGTTCTTATATGTTTTATGCATTTTGTCAATTCTGACACATGCACTGTGTGACAGTTTCATAGTTTTTCTCTGCATCGACGAAGCAGCAGGAAGTGCAAGGAAGTTCTTCAGAGAGGAAATGCTTTCTTGCCATCCCATAAACAATAACAAACACATAACGCCATAGTAATACATAGCAGTTTATTCTTACTGAAAACCTGGGTCATTGTATTCTTGCTGAATCTGTTCAGTTTTAAAACATATTGTGCGGAGGATCACGAATTCTATCGCGATATTGACGATAATCATTATAGTGTTTCATGTACACGCCTCGCGATCATCACCATACATATTAGGACATTTTTAAAACAAAGAAGATATGCGAAGACGGTGCTTCGCCGGTTTCTAGTGGTAAAGCAACCCAACTAAGGATGATCCAGTTTGAGTTAACCCGGTACCAGAAGAAGGAACAGCGTGTTCATTAAAATCGATAAGAATAACAGTTATTCTGCTGGTAGTGGTGTTAATGTTCTGTATGCAGGATGTTATTGGAAAAGCAGCCAGCCAATGAGATGACTTAAGGTATGCATTTATCACAGTCATTGGGTACCTAGTGCAACACATAACTTTACATTAGGTTAGGTTAGGATTAGGAATAGTATAAGGTTTAGACAGTTGAACTTATGTTAAAAAAAAAAAAAGATACCCCAAACACTACAATTCCATTTCCTAGGTAAATTTAACTAATACATCTTCACGGGTAAATCGTTCTTCTACGGCCAACAACCATACTTGACGTTTGTATGGTTTACTATCAGTATTACACAATCCAGTCACAAATATAACCACAAATTGTGGATACATCTAAACTAACCTGAAAGGCCGTTTAATGTAGGCCACAGGTCAAAATTCTTAATATATCAATAAATCAATCTCAGTCTCAATCTCAGCATTAGGAAATCGGATAATTCGATATCAATGGCTAGCAGGTTACTCATATTGGCTGGTGTATTCCGCTAAACAGAAATATGCTTTTCGTTGAGATTGCTTGTTTTTCAAACGAAATTTCATCGTGGTATTTAAGGTGCAGTTATGGTGCATGTTTCTACTAAATATAAGCTTTTTACTCTGGTTTTCTGTTTTGATGGTTTCTGAAAGACGGTCAAGCATTTTTAAGCATTAATATTATAAATTTATTTCTTCTCCTAAATTCCTATTTTATGTTTAACTGAAAAATAATTACAGTGTTTCTGATATAAAAAAAATAGGATATGGACTGGAAAGCTTAACTTTGTTTTATAATTACCGTAAATGACAGATCTCTGAAAAATGTATGTTTTCCGCGATTCACAGTAGCTTTACCATATGATACTCATTACTCAACAATCAAGTGGAGGAAGAAGAGAGGAATATCGTAGAGAGACATAAGGTAGAGTTGTACAGAATTCTGCCATTTTCCAAAAGCAAATTTTAGTGTACAAATACCACCTCAAATAGTTAATTTTTGTGTATTCACTTTCCTGGAAGCATTTTATTACATAATATTAGCCTAACATAACCTGAAATAATAATAATAATAATAATAATAATAATAATAATAATAATAATAATAATAATCACCATCATCACCCTTCCTGTTTTAGCATTACAATGTATGGTACTTTTATATAGCCCATCAGTTGCTTTTTGTTAAGTGTTTTTCTAATTTTGTATATTTAATGAAAGCTTACAAACTGTTGTTTATTAGTGCAGTAGTGATCGGCAAAATTTATGTCGCGCCTAACCGAGAAATCGAGACTGACTCACATTGCAATTGAAGAACGTCACTTCGAGGCGGAGTCAACGTAGCCAGGCGTGACCAGTGACATGCTGGAAAGTGTCTAGTACATGCTTGAGAACCAAAAATAATGCTACGCTATCATAAACATAAAATATAACAAAAGGAACAGCAGTTCATAGCTACAGAACAAATTAACATGGTAGTCTATCTACTTTAGCAAAATGGAGCATAGGCCTATGAGGACTGAAGTTTTCAAAACAAAGTATATTAGCAAAACAATTTTAAATCCTACATGCAACGATAGGTGATTTGATGCTATTTCCCAGGCAACATGATAGCTTGCAAGTAGTGCCTTATTTGCCTTCATCATCTGAATTATTTATTCCTTGACAACATCTTTTAATTGTTTTAAATGTTTTTCTCAATGTAGCCTAAAATAATCGACGCACATCCTGTTCACTTGTGAAAACTGTTAAGCGTATTTAATATTTAGTAATGTATTATTTTATTGTTATAATACATTATTTTGCTTTAACAATACATTTTTTTAACCCCAAACATTAATTTCGAAACAAATACTCGTATATTTAATATTGAAACACTTACCTATTAATTGGTTGTGTTCTTTATGATAGGTTTCATAATACCAATACTTGCTTTGAAAACACCTTTTAAGATTTTGGAACATACAAACGTCTTGTACAGGCTACTGACATGCGCAGATTCCACGATTGTTATTTAACTTATGGACTTACATGCATTTCCTGTAAGTGTTTTATGCAGCAATGCAGGTATGGTTCCATCCAAGGAAGCTAAAGAAACAACTTATGACCATAACACAGCTACTAAATAAAAGGATAAGTGAAGATAGTGCAAAAAAAAAAAAAAATCGGAAAAAGTACAAATAACGAGTTATATACTTGCTGAAAAATTGCTAGGAAAATGCAACTACATGTAGTGTAGAAACAAATGTTGCATACCCATTAAGATTTATTTTTCATTTCATGGAAAAAAAAAAAAAAAAAGTAACAGATATTTGACAGGTTCATCGGCAGACGTAAATTCTATTGAACTACACTCTTATTGGACAGTTCCAATCATGTCGATCCTGGTGGTGTAGTGGTTACCATACTTGCCTTCTAAACCCAAAACGCGGGTTCGAACCCGGCCAGGACCGATGGATTTTTTCGGGCGTAAAAATCCTAAGTATGGCTTCCTTCGGAAGGGAAGTAAAGCCGTGGGTCCCGTGTCGTACATTTGCGGCACGAAGAAGAACCTCAAGCCTGAAAGAGAGGCCTCTGAGCAAAATTTGTCGGCCGTTTCACGCCCTGAGTTGAATGGGACACTGATGACCTGAGATGTTAAAGAGCGTCCATAAATAAATCAATCAAAAAAAAAAAATCCAATCGTGTACAGAATTGTCTCCTGGTGATCTAGTGGTAATCATACTTGTCTTGTAGATCCACGATTGCGAGTTAAAACCAAAGAAAAGAAAAGAAATAGAAAAAAGTTCTCACAATGGATTTCTTCGGAAGGGAAGTAAAGCCGTTAGTTTTGTGTCGTAGAACGGCACGTAAAAGAACCTCAAGCCTGAAGGAAGAGGCATCTGAGCAAAAATTCATCGGCTGTTTCACGTCCTGAATAGACAAGGATGCTAATTACCAAAGATGTTAAAGAGCATCCTTAAATAATAAACCTATGCACAGAAGTGCGTCTAGCGTTAACTGGATTAAACACCTACAGTGTCATAACAGCTGTGTTAGGGGGAAAAAATTCTATTTGGAAAAGTTGCATTTTAGTGTGTACTGGTGGCGCGCCAGAAATGACCGGTCAAATTGAAACATTTATTTAAAGATCAAAAAAAGCTTCTCCTCACAAAGCGTCGACTTTTTTCCCTCCTTCCTTACTTTCTTTTTGATTTATTTTTTTTAATCGGAAATCTTTGGTAGCAAAATTATTAAGAAGTATAAGGTACATAGCACTTGCGATGTTTGCTGTATTTAAAACTGAATCAAGAAAATCTTGATTTATCAAAGTAATATGCCAGGAAGTAAAACCTCTTTATGAAACTCTGGTCCTTCACGCCGATTTTCGGTAGTTGCTCAAATGCAACATATTCTCAAAATGTTATAAACTAAGGAAAGGGTTATTATAATTGAGGCGTTCTCTAGAACATTAACTTAACTACAATATACGATTATATAAAATCATATTTAATATAACATCCGAAATAGTGTAGTTAACTATGAAACATGGATCACAAATACTTGAAGGTTTCCAATTGTCTCTTAGGATAAAATCTCTGATAAAATGAATCAAATGACCAAGGGTAGATAGATCTTAAATTTTACTTTAAATACTAGGGTAGGTCCATAAGTTTCCGACCTCCCCGATAAAGATTATCGCCTTCACAAAAACTTATCTGGCGTCATACCTTATCTATTAAATAAACAATTGCAGCTGCAATTTCCGCTCCGCCGTGTTTAGTTGTTCAGATATGGTTGCATAAAAAGGGCTATGTGTAGAAGATTGTGACATGTTCAAAATGGAGTATCCACCTGTTATTAAGTTTGCACGAAAGAAGGACCTACTCTAAATGGAATTAAACGGCGATTTGACAGTGTATATGGGGAAGCATTCCCCTCATATTTTACCGTAAAAGAATGAGCCAAACTTTTTGGGTCGAGGAAGCATTGAAGTCGAAGAGTGTGCAAGTTGGCCCTTGGTGGTGCTCACACCTGAAAACATCGCTCTTGTGAAAGGAGAAATTATGGAAGGCCGGCGGCTCAAAGTTACAGAAATAGCAGCAAGACTGCGCCTTTCTAACACAACATTCCTTCGAATTATTCATGAATATTTATACATGAATAAAGTTAGTGCCTAGACTTCTTTCCTCAGTCCTAAAGCAGCAACGAGTCATCTGTTGTCAGGCATTTTTGGAGCTCTGCCGTGGCAACGAGAGGGAAATTCTGTAAACCATTGTTACAGGAGATGAAACTATGGTACTCTACAATGATCCCTTCTCCAAAAGAGAATCAATGGAGTGGCGTAAACCTGGCGAAGCACCACCTCTAAGGCCAAGTTCACTCAGTCAACAAGAAGATCATGGCCACAATCTTTTGGTACTGTGAAGGAATGCTCTTCATTGGTTTCAAGGAGAGGAACACACAGTAAATGGGGAGCATTATGCTGGCCTACTACACAGACTGCTTGTTTCCATCAAAGAGAAAAGGCGAGGAAAGCTGAGTGGTTGTTTGTGTCTTCCCGACAACGCGCCTGTGCACACAGCTCTTGTTGAAAAGGAAGCTGTGAAGAAATATGGCTTCAAGGAGATCGACCATCCACCCTACAGCCTAGATCTAGCTCCCAGTGACTACTTCCTCTTTTGAAAACTCGATAGGGACCTTCGAGGAAGGAAATTTAAGCGTGACAAAGAAGTGATGGATGCTGTTCATGCTCATTTTGCAAACAAAACTTCTGACTGTTTTGGGGTTAGGAGATGTGAGAAGTGTATTTCAATAAAGGGTAATATATTGAAAAGTGAAATATAGTTTTTGTCTTTATCATACCTAGAAAGTGGTTAGGCCGGAAACTTATGGATCTAACCTCGCACATAGCATTCAACTTTTTCATCTAAGAAGTCGATTAGTTATATCAACATTATACTCTTAACCTCCTGTAATTATATTGGGGATGTATTAAACATTCTCTCAACTGCCAGATTGAGATTACATCAAGCAACAAGACATCACCTTAGAAATCTTTCATCATTAACAGCAGGGCTAGGTATTACCATAGCATCTCAGTTTCACAAGGACGTTCCTATCGTTAATGAAACCCCAGACCTCGCGTCTATTTTTAACTCACCATGCCCAGTCAAACTAATAGAGAAGTTTCCGAAACCTCACAAGGCTAAACATGCAGCAGTTCGGAACAAAATGGGACTCTCCAAGTAGTACAAACTTGTCCTTTTACGCATTATCTGAACTCGAACGGTTTCTATAGGAGAAGGGTTTATCTTTTGTACCGGTGCCCAAATTTGATATGTTCCGCCTGATTATTAATGTGGTAAAGTTTTGCTGACTTTTACGGAGGAAGTACTTACTATTGGTATGCGCATCTTGGAGGTTCTGCCTAGTCTATCAACCCGGGGCTACTCCCTTCCATTAATGAATCTCTAGCCTTAGCCTCTTTTCATCCGGTGGAATGCTTTATCGATAAATTTCTTGAAGACCTTAGTCATCCTAGATTCCTGAAGCTTTTTAAGTCTAGAGATAACCTTCTCTCATTCAGAAAGCTCTGTTACGCAAGCTATCTTCGAACCCCAACATCATTATTTTGCCGGCTGACAAGGGTTCTTCAGTCGTTGTCATGGTCCATTACATCCAAGAAGCCTTTCGGCAGTTGAACGATGATGATTATTATTTGAGTTTTATTTAAAGATATCGTCCATGACTTTATTACAGAAATAGCATATTCTATTTCCACTAGAGCTCCATCTGAAGGTTTCAAAGCCGACATTTCATTATTAACTCCAGTCTTTTCAATATACCTTCCCTATATCACCTCCCCAAAATACACAAAGCAGGCTGCCCGGGACGAGTTATGGCAGCTCCATTTTTTTAATGGTGTTTAACTACTGAGGCACCACATGCGGTGAACACTGGTGATACATGAGATGAAATGATATATTGGGAAAGATTTTTTTTAAGGAAGATAAATGTTCCAGGCTAATCTTAGAGTACTTCTCCGGAATTTGCCAGTTATGAGGACTAAGGAAAACCTGGAAAAAACCTCAGTCAGGGAGGACGGTCCTGGCGGGATTCGAACCCCAGACCTCTCGCTCACGAATCCGCGCCTTAAGTACAGCATGAGAGAGTTTCAGCCCTTGTAGATTTTTATATTATCCCTCATCTAGACCCTCTTATATTAAAGACGCTTTTCATTTTTTAGATATTTTAAAGTCTGTGAATTTGGATAATTATGATGTGTCTTTGCTGTATACCAACATTCCCCTGATAAGGATATAGATGCTCAAGCTTATTTTCTAGATAAAACAATTCCGCTCAGATCCCATCTAACGACTTTATCTGTCAATTAGCATATTTTGTCCTCACACGTAGCTTGTTGCAAACATTTCCTTCAAATCAAGGGGACAGCTATGGAAACTAGAATGGCGCCATCCTAAGCCAATTTATACATGGCCAAATTGGAAGAAGAATTTCTACATTCAGAACCTTTAGCCCCGTTGATGTGGCGCAGATTCATAGACGATATTTTTATCATTTGGACACATGGTATCACTGCATTTTATGCTTCTTTTTATTTTTTAATAGGTTGAATACAAATTATCCAGTTAAGTTGATATTTACGATTTCCCGATCTGAAGCCAACTTCTTGAATTCAGTTAGTCAACAAGCAATTTTTGACATCAGTCCACGTTAAACTTACCAATTTACAGCAGCACTTACATTTTGGTAGTTGTCATCCATCACACATTAAAAAAGTTATTCCATTTTCTTTGTCACTTCGCGGATACTGGATTTGTAACAATGACCAAGTTCTGGATAGATATATTACCCATTTAACTGGTAAATTAGTTGAGCAGGGTTACCCCCTTCCTTGGCACGGTCTAAAATTCAGGTTTCTCGCCATGAATGCACTCCTAGGAATTCCAAAACAATGGACAATAACCAGTTGAATTTCATAGTGACATATTTTCCGGGTATAGAAAGACTTAAGGCTACCTTAAAGGACAGCTTCAACATTCTGATTCAAAACCAGTAAACTGCCTCATTTTTTTAGGTTACACGGCTATGTTACGTGTAGGCTCGAAATCTCAGAAGTGTCGTTCGTAGGAATGTTGATTAACCCTGAATATTGATTCTACACCTGGTTCTTATCCAAACCATCGCCCTAAATGTAAGAGCTGTGCATTTATATCCCCATGCTCATCGTTTGTTAGTCCCAATTAGAAATTAGAGTTTAAAATTTACTCATTTTCCAAATGTGCCTCAACGTATGTTGTGTATTTACTCAAATGTAAGCTTTGTTTAGCTATATTCGTCTTACATCAACCATAATTTCTATCAGAATTTACAGGAGCTCAGTCAAAACGTATTCCCCATTTCCAGTCGCACAGCATAAGCTACCTTCGACTATTGCTTTTCTCTTGTTTTACATAAAGCCTCAATCTCTCTCTCTAATTTCCCTAGGTTTGCCGAGCAACCTCACTATCTAATAGTTGGTGGCCCTGCCAGCTAAGTTTGAACCTCCAATACCTCATCAGGAGAGGTACTGCCCACCTCAGTTCATTTTGACTTACAGCCCGTACAACATCCTAGTTCGAAATGTGTGTTTTTAGTTTTGTCATAGTTTCAAGTGTTAACTTTTTACATTGGAACGTCTCAGTGCCGTTTATATATGCTGACTTCAAGCGATCTTGCAGCTTGAGACATATAATAAATAGCCTGCAATGTTTACTAACGTAAGTTGTGATTTTGTTTCATCTTCGTGTATACGTTCAGCCATAGCGAACTCAATGATTATTAACAAACAAAACGCAGCCCAAGGCTGTTTTAAACAAACTTCTCTAATACATGCGCACATGAACATACTTTTTCGCTTAATATTTATTAATTTGACATTTATTTTGAAAACTGAGATGATTAATTTATGTTCTGTGTTTGATCATAAATACTTCTGCACTCAGTCATTGATGTTGTATGTATTATATTTTGTTAAACATAATGTAACCTATGCGTTGTCCTCCGTAACTTTTAAATATAAATTGATATGGGATTGTTAGGCAGATAACATATTGTAACGGTGGCAAATATTCTCTTATTGGAATTCGCAATTAATTCATATATAATATAACCTAACGCTAACCTCAGGTAAATCCTAGAAACCGATGGACCCAGTAGTTTCTCATAAATATAAATTGATAGGGGCTGGTAAATCACTGTAATGTGCAAAAATCCTTTGATTGCAGCAGAAAAAGTATCATAAACATCAATTTATAGCGCACTCTGTGCGTGGTACTGTTCTCTTGAAAGCCCTATTATCTAACTTTGTGGAAGTCACTACCTCGCTCGGGACTTGCAGCAGCAAGCAGCAAGAGTTGCATTTGATTTCTGTGCTCCGTGTAAGGATAATTTCTACCATAGAGCTCTACAAACAGAGCAGCTGTATTCTGATTGACTTATTTCTTAAGTTTAAGTTAGACGTAGACGCAAAACCTTGGATCTTGCAAACTTCTAAGTTTACGTCTAATTGTACGTTTATTTTTATGTTTACGCGATTCGTTGTGAATGGTTCCATTACAATACATAGCATCTGGCGTTTGCGTTTATGTTACGTTTAATTTTCACTGTGAACGGGCCCTTATACTATCCTCGGTTTGTCTGTAGTTTCCTACTGGTTTAGCCCGAAGACATGAGATGCAACAGTTTCTAATTATTCTAATAAAATACTCTCTCTCTCTCTCTCTCTCTCTCTCTATATATATATATATATATACAATTATTTTATTATTACATTAAATTCATTAATTACACCCTTTCCTATTCATTGGCCATACCCATTTATTCTTTACTTTGTATAAATATTTCCTTAACCCCTTTACTTGTGAATTGTCTTTAAAAAAGTGACATGAAATTTATATATTCATTTTGAACCCTTTCTGTTTTAGTAGATTCGATCTATATTTTCCAGTATAGAACAGTAAAATAATAATATGCCTAATATTATTTCCTTTCCTCAAATAAGCAATATCCATTTTCTAGATTTCTTTGAATCCCTTTAATCTCCACAATCCTATTCTCAGTCATGCAATTTCTTCTCCTTCAAATTGTTCACATACCATTCTCTTTTAGAGAACGTCTAAATTAAATAAAAAAAATCTGCTATACCCGATCTCGGCACTTTGCTGCCTATACCGGGACGAATATTCCAAATTTCATCACTTATTATTTATTAAAAAGTATTTCATTATATATAATACATTTACAGAACGTAATCTATAAAAAGAAAATATAGTGTAATAATAAACTAAACAGAACACAAAGGCAAACAATTCTTTAAGTAATTTAATAATTTACATGCTACTGGGAACCAGTTGTTGCCATTAGCTGGTAACCAGCTGACTACAAGAATTAAATTGGCCATCGGAAACCGATCGGTCAGGATGCTGGTAACCAGCACCTACCTTATCCTGACTATCTAAGAGAATTTAATTCCTATTTTACTTTTATCCACATTCGGTATTCACTTCTTATTTAAATCATTATTTCTCTTCAGGTTTTAATATTTCTGTGTTCTTAAACTTATAATGTTAATACGTGCTTTGAACTCTACCTTTCCTAACTTAGTTCACTTAATATATTTTTAAGTGTGTTTTTACTCTTATATTCTGTCACTAACACTATTTGTACATATGATCCTTACGCCCTACTCTTCAATTTACTAATTGCTCGCTGTTTTCATTGCTTGTATAACTTATCTGGTATTTCATTACTATTTATCACTCAACTTACGTGTCGGTCCTAGTGGTGTAGTGGTTAGCATACTTGTCTCCTAAACCGAAGATCGCCGGTTTGATTCCGACCAGGATCGATGAATATTTTCGAGCGTAAAAATCCTAAGGCTTCCTTAGGAAGGGAAGTAAAGCCGTGGATCCCGTGCCGTACATTTACGGCACGATAAAGACCTCAAGCCTGAAAAAAAGGCCTTTAAGCAAAATGTATGGACAATTGTAAGGCCTGAATTGAATAGGACGCTGATGATCTGAGATGTTAAAGAGCGTCCGTAAATAAATAAATAAAAAAACTCACACACTTATTAAACACTTAAACACTTTTAATTACCACAATTTCCTTCTTTTTGTACCGCTTACCCGTGGCCCCTTTCCCCCTGCGATCCTTACCTCCCCTCCATCTTCGTTTATCTCCTCCTTTTGCAGTATGTTGTTTACTATAATAAATAACCACCATGTCTACTCTCAGTCTTCTTTCTTCTGCATTAGATGAATGATTGAGTAGTTGTTGGTGCTGTGTTAAAGATAAATTTGTGATCGATTATCACTCCCCTCTTCTCCTTCCCTCACTTGCTTTCTCTCTAATTTTTATGTTGTTAGTTATTGTTTTGCAATCATTGATATAATTATCAAAAACTTCTTATTTTACTCCTCCCTGTTCTGCTTCCTCTTCCTCTTTTTGTTCCTTCTTTTCTTCTCCGCCTTATACTTTGTCCCCATTATCTTCACTATTCCTTTCATTCTCTCTTTCCTCATGACCTGGTATTGCATTTGCTGAGTTTAGTATTTGACTGATGTTCTAATTTCATCTTCAGCTTGTACTGTAGCTGTTGATATCTCTTCCTGTTCCAACTTTTCTTCCCATGCAATTCTACTAATGTTGAGCCACATTATCTAAATGCTATCTCTTATGATAAATGATAGTTGTAGGCCACCTAAAGTTTCCCTTTCATCCTTGGTGTGTTGTAGATAATGTGCACACTCAAAAAGGACACGTTCTGTGGTCCCTTGCTTATCGCAGTGGTAACAAATACCGTTAGATGATTTATTTATTTTGTCCCAGTAGGTTTTGTATGGTCCACGGCCTGTTAAATAATGTATTAATCCCTTAGTAGGGTTTATGTGTTTTAATTTTATATCTCATTCATGTTAATAAAAATAGTATAGGTCCCTCTTCCCACTTCACATTGGTCCCGTACATGCTGCCACTTTGCTATTAATGTCTTTTATTGAGTGAAGGCAACTCTCAACTATTTCTCTTACTTTTTAAAAATTCTCATTTTTAAGCCAGTAAATTGCTACACAACGGCCAAAACCCGTTGTTACTAATAGGGCCCTTGTCGGCGTGATCCTTATCGAGCCGGTGTATCTTAGCAATATTTTTCGCTGGGTTCATCTTAGCAGATTTCTTGTCAAAATATCATCCATTCTGTGGGCCCATACTCCCGCCCTGTAAGTAATAATAGCTGCAAATATACTGTTGTGATAGGTTGATATTGTTTTTAGTGTTATTTTGAATTTTGATTGGATTAATCTTGCCAGTTGGATTGTTGTTTTCTTTTTTCGATTTTAATCTTATATATTGAGTGTGATTTATGAAATGTAGTTTTTCATCCAATACTTGACCTCTTTTAACCCCCTTATTGCTTATAAACTACCATATTTGTATTGAACGTTTTTCTTTCATCCACACACACATCGTCTGCCTATCTATGTCCTCTAATCGGAGTCTTACCTTCTGCCAAAACCCTCTTTGCAAATTATTTCTCTCTACCCAAATACTCTCTATTCCCGTTATCTATAGTTGGCGTCTAATCTTATTTATCTAACAAGTATCAATCCAGGAATTCGCCCGTATTTCAAAGTTTCGTAGTATGTAATCTTCAGGATATTGCTGAATTCTATACCAGCATTTTAATACCCTCTCCATAATCCCCGAGCACCCCATCTCTATCATAGCGCCTGCACTAGCCGAGTATTGCGGCAATTACTTTTACACCAGTTAGCTAAACTTTTATTCATATTCTCCCATCCTTCGTCCATACCCCAAACTTTTATTAGACATCCATCTTGATTCGCAGCAGCATAAATCCTAATCAGTCATTTGACTTCTAATGCTGGTGCTATACGCAGACATGTTCTTGGCAACTTCATAACAGGCTGCCCTTTCTTTTGTTTTTCCAAATTAGCTGTTCACTGTTCAATACGTAGATAAATAAAATCATTAACAATTTGCATTTTGTTTCCTGTCATAAACCACCACTCCTCGCTTTTTTTATATTGAATCTTTCTTCCACACTATCACTTGTTTTCTCATGATTTACATATAATCCACAACCCTTACTTCAATTCTTTGTTTCCTTTAATACCCTGGTCACTTAACTATTAGATCTTCAGCAAAAGTTAATCCTGGGATTTCTCTGTCACTGGCCTAAAACTGTCTATTAAATCATTGAAAAACGATTAAATAAGTTGAAAAGTATTGAACTCAACTTGCAACCCTGCTTAAGACTGTGATCAAAAAATGGGTTGTGTCTGTAAATTTCTTGCACTAATTCCATTATGTTTTTACTTATACATACAGTTTTAATAATTTATATGAGGGTAAGCCCATACGTTTCCGGCCTAACCATTTTCTACATATGATAAAGACAAAAACACTATTTCACTTTTCAATATAGTTACCCCTTTATTGCAATACACTTCTCCCATCTTTGAATCAACATTTAAACCCCTTTTCCCAAAATAATCGAAAGTCTTGTTTGCAAAATGTACGTAAACAGCATCTGTCACTTCTTCGTCTCACTTAAATTTCCTTCCTCGAAGGTCTTCGAGTTTTGAGAAGAGGAAATAATCACTGGGAGCTAGATCTGGGCTGTAGGATGGATGTCTATATGCTTGAAGCCACATTTCTTCACAGCTTCCTTTGCAATAACCGCTGGGTGCACAGGCGCGTTGTCGTGAAGAAGGCGCACACCACAACTCAGCTTTCATCGCCTTTTCTCTTTGATAGAAACACGTAATCTGTGCAGTAGGCCAGCATAATACTCCCCCTTTACTGTGGTGTTTCTCTCCTTGAAGTCAATAAAGAGTATTCCTTCATAGTCCCAAAAGATTGTGGCCATGATCTTCCCGGTTGACTGAGTGATCTTGGCCTTTAGAGGCGGTGCATCACTCGGTTTATGCTACTCCATTAATTCTCTTTTGGACAAGAGATGGTAGTAGAGAACCATAGTTTCATCTCCTGTAACATTGGTTTACTCTTGTTGCCACAGTAGAGCTCCAAAAATGCTTGACAAAGATGATTCGTTGCTGCTTTTGAACTGAGGAAAGAAGTCTAGGCACCCATCTTGCACTAACTTTATTCATGTTTAAATGTTCATGAATAATTCGAAGGAATGTTGTGTTAGAAAGGCCCAACCTTGCTGCTATTTCTGTAACTATGAGCCGCCGGTCTTCCATAATTTCTCCTACCACAAGAGCGATGTTTTCAAGAGTGAGCACCTTCAAGGGCCGACCTGCACGCTCTTCATCTTCAATGCTTTCTCGACCCATTCGGAAAGGTTTAGTCCATTCTTTTACGTACAATATGAGCGGGTAGTTTCCCCATATACAAAGTCTAATGGTCGTTTAATTTCATTTAGAGTAAGTTCTTCTTTTGTGAAGAAATTAATAACAGATCGGCACTTATTTTGAACATGTCACAGTCTTCTATGCATAGCCTTCTTTATGCAACTATGTCTGAACAACTGAACACAGCGGAGCGGGATTTACAGCTGTAATTGTTTACTTAACAGATAAAGTATGATACCGGAATACGGGTTTTGTGAAGGCGACAATCCTTAACGCAGAGGACGGAAAGTTATGGACCGATCCTCGTACAGTTACATTTCCCTAATATGTTTTTTTTTCCTTGCTAAATTCACACTAAATCTCATCTTCTGACACCTTCTCTAACTTTTTCATTAGATTTGTTGTGATTGTTGATTTGGCAAAATCTTCAATTCCCGTAAACAAAGTCCATTTTGAAAATCCGGTCATCTCTTCTAAATACTCATCCATTTCGTTTGACAACAATCATTATCCTGTTATTCAAACTTTCTTCTAATCTGTCCAAATTGTCAAAACATTTTTTCCCAAGTTTCTTGTGATTCTATTGCACCGGGATTCATTTCCATTTTATCAATTTTAACGGCTCACTTATTACACTTCCCATAATTAATTATGGAATTTATCATTTCTTCGTTCATACACCTTCTCTTTCCTGGCCCTAAAGGAACCAATTTTAACACGGTAAATCACTATATCTATTCCCTTCTTACTCTAGGAATTCTCTTCAAACACGTCTAACCTCTACAACTGCTAGTTTGGCACTTCATGTTATTTTATAAGAATACTTGTCAATTGATGCTGAAATATAAATTTTCTTTAGCTACTTTCAATCAAGCTGAATTACTTTTAAGTATTAAACGGACTTCAGAAAAATGCGTACGATTTTAGCTCTTGAAATTCATTATGTCTATCTACCAGATAAGTATAACATTTTTACATTTCATGGTGCCATAGCCGAGTGATGAGACACTCGCCTCCTACCGAGAAGCCGAGGTATAATTTCAGCCGCTTTATGTGGGGTCTTTTTCAGTTTCCCCTGTTTCTTTTCTATTTTTATCACCACACGAGCTCCATGTGGTCGGCGGATGGACTACACTTCTGCAGCTGGAATGCAAACTGTTTGACTGGCAGTGATGTGCCATTCTCTCTCTTTACATTCCGGTTAATAATATCCCTTAATATATATATATAAAAAGAGTAACGTGCATAGGAAAATGAAGGTTTTAAAAAATAATCTTCCTAAATTGAGATGGAAGAATGAAAATATTATCCTTGAAAAGTTCGAAAAATAAAATATTTAAAAATGGCAAGGATATTGAATATATCACATACATTTTTTTATTGTCAGACGTTCAACTTTTTTAGAAATACATAAAGTTTATCCGTCTTCTTTTTCAATGTAGTAATAGTCGCAATTTATAGTATTTAGAAGTTTTAAAAGTTTTGGTCTACCATTGAAGGAACGAGTTTTGAACTTCAGCATTCTTTCTCAACAAAATCTCCTTTAATGCGTGTACATGCCGAGGGTGCCACAAAAATGTATACACACTTTCACAGAAGATATCTATTTAATACAACAGTAATGTGTAGTATGATGTTTTGTACACAGATGTGACTCACATACATTATGATAGCGTTGCTACGTGACAGGTAAATCAACAATGAACAAATGAAGCCAACATTATCGTATGATGTTCTGTACACAGATGTGACTCGCATACATTATGATAACGTTGCTACGTGACAGGTAAATCAACAATGAACAAATGAAGCCAACATTATCGTATGATGTTCTGTAAACAGATGTGACTCACATACATTATGCTAGCGTTGTTTCAACAAAATGGAGCCAAGATTATCGTTTGAACAGCGAAAAGCAAGTTTGAAGTAGTATTGGAAAAACCGAGAATGTTGTTGAATTTCAAAGGTAATGGGGACTTGTATACAGAACAGAACCGCCGTTGGACTTCTACCTATGCGGAACTCTTAAGGCTTAAGGATGTATACCGTAGAAAACCAGCTACACTGGCAACACTTCGGGAAGAAATTGAAACGGCATGTGCTGCAATCGTTGAGAACACTTTCGCAAACGTTGCTTAATCACTAGTTCAACGTACTCAGAAGTATATCGACGCCGATGGTGCCCATTTTGAGCATCTGTTGTAACTGTAAAAGTCTAAGATGATTAGTGCCCACCATTTTCTGTTTGTCTGAATTCAGTTTTGTTATTTTAATACATATTTTTCTTTGCTTGAAGTGTGTATGCATTTTTCTGTATATTCCAGCAATGTCATTGTCCCGGTGTGAAGTGATTTTCCGGAAGACATAAAATACTTTTCTATTTTTCATCAAATCGCATTTCGATGAAAAAGCTGATCAGTGAGGAAACGTTTGAGCTTTGGAAAGTCATTGAAGACAGAGGAAAACAAGTATGGAGAGTATTTCACGTCTTTCAATTCTGCAATTCTAAAACACTTGTGCGAGCAAGTACATTGTTTTGTGAACATTAATTTTTTTTCTTGTGCAAACCTGTCTTTTCTCATGAACTTCTTCTTCTAGCCTGTATAAAAGATTAGAATAGTACTCTCCGGTCAGTGTTGGCTCATGGACTCTGTAGAAGGGTCGGCCAGGGATAGAACGCATGACCCAAAAGGCGTGGGAAAGGTCTTTTTTTTTTTTTTTTTTTTATCAAGACAGACTTCTCTTCTAGATTCTCTCATAATTGCAGCCCAATAGTATATTTGTGCTATAAATGTCTGGTTTATATAATTCAGCTGTTAAAGTACATCTTAAGCCTTCTGCAATTAATTCAGAAACAGCACAATGAATTTTATGAATTTTTCAACCGGTTACCCCCACTGAAATATGGTAATATCACATCAAATTGTACCGCCACGGGTGACAGAGGTCGTTAAAGCGCGGACTCGTGAGCGGGAGGTCTGGGGTTCGATTATCACTAGGACCGTCCTCCCTAAATGAGTTTTTTCCAGGTTTTCCTCTGTCATAAATGGCAAACCCGGAGAGGTACACTAAACTTAGGCCTAGAACCTTCCTTCCTTTCCTTAAAAAAAAAAAAAAAACTATCTCTCTCAGTTCATCATTTCATCTCATCTCTGTCCACAGCCTGTGATGCCTCCGTAGTAAAACAGGCGTTAATCAGTATTAAAAAATGTGATATGCATGTAACTATAATATCCGTCTTTTCTTCGGCCTGTACAGGAGTGAAAATTGCACCTTCTACTAATTTTATAATCTAATTCCTATTGACAAGATAAGTTTTTCACTTCACATGCTTTCAGCCAAAACGTTATTTTCAAATCATAGAAAACAACCTTAATTTTATGCCGTCTTGCTGAGTAAGTTACTATAGCTTTAGGTTGAGAAGATCCATATCTGTCGGTCCTGTGGTGTAATGGTAACCATACTTTCCTTCTAAATCCAAGATCTTAAGGTTCAATCCCGGCCAGGATCGATGACTTTTTTCGGGCGTAAAAATCCTAAATATGTCTTTTTTCAGAAGGGAAATAAACCAGTGGTAGTCCCGTGTCGTGGATTAACGGCACGATAAGAACCTCAAGCTTGGTAGAAGAGGCCTCTGAGCAAAATTTATCGGCGGTTTCATGTCCTGAATTGAATGGGACGCTGATGACCTGAGATGTTAAAGAGTGTCCACAAATAAACCAAACTATATCAAGCAAGGTCCACTTGTTTTACTTCCAATTTAACAGTTAAGCTTAGATGCGAAAATGAAGTATTCAATAAAACGTCCACTTTAACTTAAGAGTTAAAACTGTGAAAGTCAACATTTCCCTGAAACAGCGAGGAAACCACCTAATTTCAAACAGAATGCGAAAACAGCCCTTAGTCAGCTATGTGTGGTGTCAGTAACCCCTCAACATAACACAGAGAATATTTAATGCTGGCCAAGGGCCTTCTTCTCGCTGGCCCAACAGAAAACAGAAATAAGCGATCGAAAGGCTAACCATCTTGGAGGAAGACAAATATAAGCCCTTGTAAATCTTTGCTGGCCCATGAAGGTGCAAATTAAGTGTAAAATTTTTCGGGCTGCCGCATGGTCTTCCCTCGCCAATGGACTCGCATACCGTCCTGCTACAGTAGAGAGGAAATGGCTTAAAGCGTAAGATACAACTAAGAACTAATCTATTATTTATCGCTGTTTTCATGTATGTTTTGTTTTAAAAGTTGACTAGGAAAAGAGAAAACGATAAATAATTATGACATATTTTCTTTGAGGGAGGGAATGGGCCCATTTGGCCCTTATTGACGGGCAACCAGATGCCATAACCTTCCTCACAGGTGGAGTCACTTTGTCCGCTTGAGCGCTGCATGACCGGTTTCCGTCGATTGTTTTGACTGCTGTGTGATGGGGGAACTATGTCTCATCCATCGTTATAAGTCGACACACAAGCCAGTTCTATTGCTTTTAAAACGCTCCACGGTTGCGATACTTTCATGCGAAAGGTGTTTTGATCTTGTATTAAAAAGCGCGATACCCGTCTTGCGCAAAACACTAGATATGGAATTCTTCGTGTAAAACATAACCTCAACATTTTCATTCATTTAAACTCGCCGGTCATCTAACACCATTATCATGCATGTATTCCATTACTCTGCTGTTCTTACACTTTTCAGAGTTCTTTACGTGGGTCAACTTCAAGGCTGGCAATGATATGTTTAAAGTTAGTCGTGGAAAATGAAGAAGAAAATTCCATAATCTGTCATAATTTTTTTCTTTTATAAAGAATTAAATTACTGCAGGATATTAAATTTTATGCATTTGAAGAAATACCAAAACACCTCTGATTTAGAAAGCTACATTAAATTAAATATTTGAAACAACGACTTGGTATTTAAAATGAATTCTCAAAACAGATATTCCAACGTAAAAAGCAATTATCTTATCACTTGTATGGTCGCCTATAAACTACCCTCGTATATTTGACTGGATACTTATTTCTCACTTATTTACAGCAGTGTTGGTGCGGCAGTTTTAATTCATTAATTTTTATTTATATTTATAAATTTGTTTTGTTCAATATGTTTACATTTTGGGATATTTCATTTTGAATGATAGTTGCTGTTGTACAATAAATTTTCTGGTTGACCGCTGGTAAGCAATTTCTTGTATCTGTACGTTTAAAATATTTAAACATTTAAACTATATAATTGGGCTTGTAAAGGAATGTTAAACTGGATGCGCTTAAATCTGCAGTAGAATCGCAAAGTGCATGGTCCCATCTACGTAAACGTAACGTATACTTAAATGTAAAGGGCAGATGCTATGTATTGTAATGGAAACATTCACAATGAATGAAGTAAACATAAAAATAAACGTACAATTAGACGTAAACTTAGAAGCATGCAAGGTCCAAAGTTTTGCCTCTACGTCTAACTTAAACTTAAGAAATAAGTCAATCAGAATACAGCTGCTCTGTTTGTAGAGCTCTATGGTAGAATTGATCCTTACACGGAGCATGCAACTCTTGCTGCTGCAAGTCCCGAGCGAGGTAGTGACTTCCACAGGCAAAGCTAAGCAATAAAACTTTCAAGAGAATAGTACCACGCACAGAATGCGCTATAAATTGATGTTTATGAATTTGTTTTTCTGCTGCAACCAAAGGAAATTTGCCTCCATTACAGTGATTTACCGGCCCTTATCAATTTATATTTACGAAAAACCACGGGTCCTCCTGTTTATAGGATTTATTAGCGTTAGTTACACACACACACACTTGCCATTGTTATAATATTTTATCCGCCTAACGATCCCCTATCAATTTATATTTAAAAATTACGAAGGACAACGCATCGGTTACATTATGTTTAACAAAAAATAATACATGCAACATTTACACTGCGGCCACCCACAGTAGTTCGGCTCTCTCCGCTGTTGCTCGGGATTTGCAGCAGCTAGCAGCAGGAGTTGCACTTGATTTCCGTGCTCCGTGTGAGGGCAAATTATAGTACAGAGAGCTGAAGATCAGTGACTCTGTAGACAGAATGGCGTAATGGACAAAAGATTAGTGGCTTCATAAGAAAGCTATCCTTGCTCATATTACTCCAAGCAAATTAGTCACTGCTCTTTGCATATGCATAAACGCTACCGCCTTTGTTCAGAAACAGCCATTTCAATCAGCTGTTAGTTGATCTTCGCTTGTTCTTATTTATGAGTGGCTAATACGTGCGTTTGCGTTTTTATTGTGAATGCCTACATACTACTAATTGTAAGTTAGCTTGTTACGTCTTATTTTATTAGTTTATGTTTAAGCTTCATTATTAATGGGGTCTAAATGAATGCGCATGTGTGAATTGGGGGTGGGGGTGGGGGACGAACTGCGCTGCTGTTAGAATACGTAACTATTTCTTTGTTGGCTGCTTGCTTTCTGAATCTGTCAAATTATTGGCTTTTTGCAGGAGAAAATTGCAGTGATGGATCAGCGTCAAATTTCCCCAAGGACTTGTTCACAGAGTATCAGCGTGAACAGGGTGCTATTGTACTGCACTTCATCTTTTCAATATACTGTTTCGCGCTTATTGCACTAGTGTGCAATGATTATTTCCTTCCGTCTGTTGACTGTATTTGTACAGGTAAGTTCAGCACGATATTTATGCAATTTGAAGTTATATAAGGGCTATACTAGTAGCGCCAAACAGAAACCGAACATGAGTAGAAACTATTAAAACAGGGAAATGAAACCTTTTACATAACCTTCAAAATAAGCTTCTTGGGCAACGCTACACTTCTACCAGCGCCGGTACTACTTTTCAAAACACTCCTTTAGTCCATTTTTGTCATTCAATTACATTGTAAAACTTCGGATATATTTGACTAATTGTGTATTGCTACTACTGCTATTACTAACATAACTAGTACTGCCATTAAAACTTCTACCACTAACCAACAACGATACTACTAATTATTAGTTCTACTACAACTATAATATTACATATTAAGATATCACGATATAAGTACATATAAATATATTTAAATGTATAACTACAAATATGTGAGGAAAATGAAGAGGTGGGTTACTATTACATATTAAGTTCACCATATTCCCCTTCAGAAGTCTAGGAGTTTGGTTATGTTTTTATAGATCATTCTCTCTCTCTTTCTCTCTTCCCTCCCCCACGCACAAAAGCAACAAACTAATGGCAGCTGACCTTCGGATTGTTATCAAATAGCATTCATTTTCTGTCTAATATTCTTTATTTCGTCATATGCCACAATTTCACGGCCGAGGAAAAAGAACTGATCCGCACTGCCAACTCCAGTAAACAGCGCTTCATCGCGTGGCCAAGGAGCCTTCAATAATTAGCATTGTATTAGGCAACACAGTTTAATACATGTGTAGATAACTGCAGAAACATACTTGCTCAGAGCATTAGCTAATTAAACCGCTATACTGCACTACAGTTTTGCCGATTACAGTGTCTCAAGTTCCCGCTGTGTACGAGTCATTTCCTGTATTAAAAAGTATACAATTATATAGCTCAAAAGTTCAAAGAGCAAAAATATCTGCTTTGTCTTATATAATTCCCTATCACGTAAGCGCATTAAAATTTTCAAATAAAACCATAAATTTCCAATAAAAAAGCAATTAACTTTATTAATGCATTTATCTCTAAGTGCTTTTTCTGAAACTTTACCGGGCCTTGCTTTATGAATCCGCCCTAATCTTAAAATTATATTTCGTTGCAATCTATTTCCATCCAAATTACCCCATCCGGTTGCAGATTCACATACTTGCCAATGACCTAAATGCAAAACATTAATTATACCGTCATTCGTTCCCAATTTATGCAGAACATTTAAGATAGCATTATTTGCTAACTATCCTAAAGTGCCATATGTATTATCTATTAAGCTTTGTAAAGCATTTTATATTGGTTGAACTTTTACTGTTGTTCCGCTACGTATGAACAACCATAGGCAAACCAAGTCTCCCTTGCCATTTTCCTCACATACCCTGTCCAACTGAAGGCTTTTGATGATGCTTTTAACACTTATTGATGTATCACCGACTCATATACCTGAAAGATACCTCAGAGATAGTCCCTTTATTTTTTGCATAAAGCGCGTACACCACCGGGTTTAAATCTTACTTTTTAATGTCCCCTTTCTTTTTAATTACTATTTTTAATTTTTTTAAATTATAAGTATACTATCTTTACTTATTTTTCCTTCCTCATCCTTTTCCCATTGTTGCTTGTTATATTTGTTTCCCGTAATACTTTAATTTCGAGAGTCGATATTTACTTTTACCGCCCTCACTTGTCTTCTGTCTTTGAAGATCATAGGCGGCTCGTGTTATTCGTGTCACTATTTAAGTGCTTTATCTATTTCTGCTGCTCTAGTTCTTGTAATTTCTTAGCTATATTGTTCCAAGAATTCTTCTATTTTTCATTTTTTATTACATATAATATATACAATGTACGAGGGTGAATCATTATGTAACGCACAATACTTTTTTCCCGCGATGTTGTTATAGCTGGTACGGTGAAATTTTGCAAACCTATAAATTGAAGTTCGCGCTAGAGACAACATATAGCTCTTGCGACAGTTGCTAGAACTACATCGCAAACATGGCGCGCATGTTATTGTTGTCAACTGGTGAAGAGCAATGAGGTAGTTCGTTTTTATGGGTGAAGGACAAACTCTGAGTGAAATTCGCAGGGAAATATTGAACTATATGGGGAAGGGTATTTGGACCGTAGCAATATCTTCAGATAATGCACATTCTTTGAAGGAGCCAGTAACAGCTGCAACTAAACGGAATGTCACAGCCATTGAGAATGCAATTCTGAACGACCGGCGGATCTTGTCAGAGAACGGTAGGGTGTACCATATCGTGCACGAAGTGCTGAATTTTCGTAAAGTTAGTGCCCGCTCGGTACCGAATAACCTGACAGATGGCCAGAAAGGCGAGCGAATGATGAATGGATCACTTACGGCGTTATGCGGCAGAAGAGAAGAAATCGTCACTGATCGTGGGCGTATCACCACACGGCTGAAACAAAATGCCTCAATGGAGTGCAAACATTCCGATTCCCCAGCAAAGAAGAAATTCAAAGTGATGCAATCTGCGAAAAAATCTTCTACTGTCCGTGTTCTGGGATATGCATGGTGATCTATTGGTGGAATTTCTTATTCGTACACAAGGGACCACTATGAATGCTGCATCGTATGAAAGAACATTGGTGAAGTTACGTTATGCTTTCGATACGCAACAAATACCAGACTGCACCATGACAGAGCTCGCTCCCATGTTTGCTGCCTCTGTTCGTAACAAAATCGTGAAATTTGGTGGGAGTTGCTCCGGTAACTACCATAAAGTCTGGACCTTGCATGCTCGAACTTTCATCTGTTTGGCCTATTGAACAAATTCCTAGGTGGCCAAAGCTTCAATTAGATAAAAAAAGCGCAATCGGCTGTGCGCAGACCGTTATACTCCCAAAAGACTGAGTTCTATGTGTTGAGAGACTTGACTTCTTTGTTGAAAGGTAGCTAAGTGATGTGGCTTCATTGTGTATGAATTATTTTGTATTAACTATTACTTTTTTTAAAAAAAATGTGCGTTACTTAAATGATATACCATGTGTGTATAATTGCTGATCATTTTGTCCTCGTGATTACCCTAAATCAAACTTTCCCTAAAGAGTGGATAGGAAAACATGGTCCTGTTTCTTGCCCAGCCCGTTCGGTGTTTTCTTATGGTTTCATGTAAAAAGTTTTGTCTACAAGATGCCCGTAGAGAATAAAGAGGGCCTCCTAGCTATTCTATCTAAAAGAACAGATATTTAAACAAAATATCGAAGGTGAAATTTCAAAGCAAGAATTTGACGAAAACCTAAGGTTTCGCTTTAAAACGGGTCCTAGAAGTAGAGCAACAGTTCACCATGTTATAGAGGTGTCTCCAAAATTGAGGTTTATTCTAATAAAAACAGGAAGATTGTATGTAGGATTCCAATCTATCACAATAAAAGATTATATTGTTGTCGCTAGGTGCATGAAATGTCAAGATTTGGGGCACGTGGCCAAGTATTGCCAACAGGAAAAATCTACATGTTCCCACTGTGGGGAAGAAGATCACGCAAGAAACGAATGTGAGAAAAAAGACCAGGCAGGAGTCTGTGTACCCTGTATAAAAAGGAAGAAAAAATGTCCAGGTAAAAAAGAATGCCCAACTTATAAAATGTTTTGGGAAAGATTAATTTCTAAAACTGACTATGGATTATAAGAAAGAAAAGCAAGTTTTACGAAGGAAGCGCAAAAGAAACACACCTAGCAGGCAAAATAGAAATGCAATTAGAGCATTCTTATGGAAACTAAAAGTCACCAAGAAAGAAGTTGGAACCCAGATAGAAGGAAATGGAATGGAGAAAGACAGTATTTTGGACAGTAATGAGACAGCAAGAAAAATTATTCACATAGATCATAGTGCATTAATAACAGATAGTGAATTGGAAGAAGAAAATGACAGTATTCAAACTCTTTCAGAGAATGAAGAGGAATATTGTAATACATTTATACAAAATGCAGATACTACCTTAGAAAAAATAAATAACAAAGCAGAAAAAAAACTCGGCATTCTAAAAAAGTTTTTAAAATAAAGAACAAGAATAGAAAGAAGAGGGAAAATAAACAAGCGTATAGAAATGTAAAAGCTAAAATAAATAGGAATGAACAGAAAGATAATAACAATACAAATTACATGCACCATCCGGTGAGGTCAATAAGAGCATCTCCTTGAAGAAGGAAGATACACAGAGTTGTCATGATCATCGCTATGGAAAACATGCAGAAATGGCAGGGAGAAAAAGCGGGAGAGATGGAGGATGTGCTCATTACACAGCTGTCCGACAAAAGGGTGACTCGGCAATACACGTTTCGTCAGCATGAAAGTGTTGGAGGAAAGGATAATGCAGCTCACCCAAATAAAGAAAACATAATAACAAATTCCAATTCACAAAATATTTATGACGAATTCGAATTAAAACTAAAATTAAGTAGATTAGAAGAGAGAAAAGCATTATTAACAGCTCTACGATTAGTAACTAGAAAATTACACCCTAAAGGAAAGTACATAACATTTCCATTTCCAGAAGCAGCAGATAGATAAGAATTAAGAACACAAAACCTACCTACAAATCCAACAGACTTATGGAAATTATTACAGATGGCATTTGAAAGAAGATTAGAAACTTTAGACCTGGAAGAACTTTATCACAATTTCGTACTTAGTTACGGAAGGATGTCCTTCGATTTCCAAAAATCTTGGTCAAATAGTCATTTTCACACATCATAATTAATGGAAGTAATAAACTTTATACAAATAGGGCAAATAAACGCCGAAAGAAGTAAATTGGTCATGTTGGAATTAAGGAGGCTATCAGAAGAACTGCAATTAGATATTCTGTGCATACAGGAACCATATTGTGTAAACGGTAAACCAGCACATATATCGGCAAACTTTAAAACTGTAATAAATAAAGGAAACCCTATGGCAATAATAGTAGTTATTAACTCGGAAATACAAGTGGTGAAAATAACGCAACTAAGGGATACACATGCAAATTGCATAGAAATAGCACTAAGAGGGAAACATTATATTTTAGTAAATCAATATTTTCAGTTTAGCGAATGCATAGAACCACATATAAATAGAATAAGAGAAACAGAAAATTGTTATAATAATTGTCCAGTAATATATATGGCGGATGCTAATGCACATTCCCATAGTGGAACAGCAACTACAAGGACAAAAGGGGAGAACTACTAGAGGAGGTAATAGCGGAGCAACAGCTAAATGTAGAGAACAAACCATGTAACCCACCAACTTGCAGTAATAGAGCAGGAGCAACATCCAACATAGACATCACATTGACAAATAAAAGAGCAAGCAAAATTGTTACAAATTGGAAAGTATGTCAATCATTGACGTCAAGTGATCACAATATAATTTATTTCGAATTACAAATTAACACAAACCAAGAACAAAGATAGAAAAGACCCTACAATATAAAGAAAGCAAATTGGGATAAACTAAAAATGGAATTTAAATTGCCTACAATACTTAAACTTCAAGATGACTGTAACAATAAAGCATTAAAACTAATCAAAGCCATACAAAAAGTTATGAAGTGCAGCATACCCAGAATTAATCAAAAACATAACACTTCACCAACATTTTGGTACAATAATCTGTAAAAATTAAGAAGATCAGTTAGAAAAGCTAGAAGAATTTACCAGAAATCTATTATTGCCCCAGAAAGAGAAAATAACTTAAATATAGAGAAATTAGAAAAAAAAATATAAGGAAAATATAGAAGAATATCGCCAAGCTGCATGGAAAAATTTCGTAGAGATAAACCTTTCCAACAATATATGGGGGTTATGGGGTACACCTTACAAACTAATAATGGAGAAAGTAAAAGCCCCAGAAGTAATATCCACTCTGGATAAAGGGGAGGATAAAATGACTGCCAATTGGATAGACTATAAATCTCCTACTTCTAAAACTACTACCTAATGATATTAAAGAAAATGATAATTCATAGCACAGGAAACTAAGAAAAGAACTCATTACTGTAAAAATAGACGAACGTGTCATTTTCCCCTACCATGAAGTTGAAATAAGAAAAACTACAAAGGAATTAAAGAAGAACAAATCACCAGGACCGGATGAAATAAAGTCGGAATTGCTACAACAGTTGGAAGACCAGATTACCCCGTACCAGTGTCAATTTTTTAATAACTGTCTACGGCAGGGAAGAGTGCCCTACTGCTGGAAGGAAGCGAATGTGATCATTTTAAACAAAGGGGCTGACAAAGATCCCACGCAACCGACATCCTATAGGCCTATTTGCTTATTAAATATTTTGGGCAAAATCCAAGAAAAACTTTTGAGCAAAAGAAAAGATGAATATAGATCAAGATGATCACTAAACAGTTTGGATTTAGAAAAGGCAAGTCTACGGAGGATGCCATAATCGAGGCAATAGAGACTGCAAAAACAACTAATAAAAAATACGTAATAACAATATTTTTCGATATTGCGTGGGCGTTTGATAATTTATGGTGGCCAGTACTGTTTCAAAATTTAAGGAGAAAGAAATATCCAAAATTCATCTATAATTCGTTAATAGATTATTGTAAAAATAGAAGAGTGAACGTTAAGGGTGCAAACCAGACTATTACAAAGGAAATTACCAAAGGATGTCCGCAGGGATCAATTTTAGGACCGATATTATGGGACATATTTTTGGAATCTCTAATAGAAAAAATAGAACGATTAAACAGTATGAAAGATATTAGCGCATAAGCAGATGACTTACTAATAATGATAGAAGGAAATAATAGAACGGAAATTGAAAAGAGATAAAATATAATAACTGATCATGTAAACAATTGGTGCATAAAAGAAAAATTGGAAATTGCTCCTCACAAATCATCATATATGTTTTTAAAATGAAACTTAAACAGAAATCCGATCAAAATTAACAATAATTATTAATTAATAATAATTGTTAATTATTAAAATTAACAATAATAATATTAAGAGACAAACAGTAAATAAATATCTAGGTATCTATTTGGATGAAAAATTAAACTTGAAGAAACATATAGAAAACACAAGAATTAGAGCAAAAAAAGTTATGTTCAAGTTGGCCAATATTGGACAAAGATATTTCAATATACAAGCTCACGGAATAAAAATCTATCATAATAGCATCTTTGCAGCCATATTAAACTATGGAGGAGGAGTTTGGGGGGGAAAAGGCATGCGAGGTACATTTTATACGTACTTTAAGGAGCTCCCAAAGAAAAATTTATTGAGATATACAGGAGCATTTTCCACTTCTCCAACAATGGAACTATTAGTAATATTGGGTACATGGCCAATTGATTATTTAGTTTGATTAAGAGCAGCCTCTTATTGGCTTAAAACATAATAACTAAAAAATAATGGACATTGTTGGTAAAAAGTGTAGAAATAAAAAAGAAGTCAAAGATTCTTTATTAAAAATATGGCAACGAGAATGGGATGAAATAAGAAGGTAGAAGAGAGCATGAAATCTTCCCATCCAATAAGGAAATATTACAATTTAAGCATACTCATCCCAATAAGGGTTTAGTGCATTATGTAACAGGTCATGGTCCATATTGCTCATATTTGCAAAGATTTAAATTACAAGCAAAAAATACATGTACGGACTGTAACGTGATCGATACCGGAACATGTCTCATTTGAATGCCCTAAACACCAGCAAATTGTAGCAGAGGAAAGACGACTACTTGCAGGGAAACGCATCTGGAACATCATAAGAGACGAAGATGATTTTAGGGCATTGAACGAACTAACAAATAAAATATCATGAAAAATGGCAGAAGAGTATAAAAACAGCAAAAAACAAACAAGAGAAAAAATTCAAAGGTCAGAAATAGCATATTCCCCTAGAAGATCCCAGAGAATCAGGGAAAGGCAAGAAAGATATTTACAACTAGAATTAGTTGAAGAAAAAGATGATAAAGAAGATAAGACCCAATTTGAATCAGAAGAAGAGAGCAGAACTGACAGAAGAAAGGAATAATGGCAGTTTTCGGGCGGAAACGAAGCAGTTGAGAGAAGAAGGAGACAGAGATCAAGAGAAGGAGAGAAGAGAAGGAAATTGCACTGTCAACATACCATGGTCCAGTAGCTGCTGCTTGAGACCGGCAGCAACCTCATTGATGTCCAGGTCCTGATGCCAGGAATGCAGCTCGGATACCGAGCGTTAGCAGAAATGAAGATGCATATATTAAATTGGATAAAACTTGTAAATCAATTAAATTTAAATGTAATCATTGCTACTGGGTACCAGTTGCAATTGTAGATGTAATTTTAAGTCATAGTAAATAGCCGTAGTGCTGGATTCCAGTACCAGTTTAGTTTTCTGAAGTCTTAATTTTGTTTAGTTTAGCATTGGTAGTGTAGATTTTAAAATCTATAGAATTTAAATTGTAAATTAAATTGTGTTGTAAGATATAAGAGGAATAAATAAATTAAATCTGGAGTATTATGTCCTGATGTAAAAACAAGATATCAGGATGTAAGTAGGGCAGAATAAAAATAAAATAAAAAAATTCTATCTGTTTATGGCATCGTTAGAATAACAAGCTTATAAGACTGGATGCGAAGAAGTTTATTGCGACAATGCTATGTCTGCATTTAAATTGGGGAACGCCTTTTGAATACCTGTTGTAAATATAATCATCAAAATTATTTTTAAGTTTTAACTTGTATTATTTAACACATAAAGTTATTATTATTATTATTATTATTACTATTATTATTATAATTATTATTTTAATGTTTTACTAAATAATGTTACATTTGCAAAAACTTCTTTAAGATTTCTTCTTCCCTTTCAATAGGCATACCGCCACGGGTGGCCAGGTCGTTAAATCTCGGACTCGTGAACGGGAGGTCTGGGTTCGAATACCGCCAGGGCCGTCCTTCCTGACTGAGCTTTTTTTCCAGGTTTTCCTCAGTCCTCATAAATGGCAAATGCCGGGGAGGTACCCTAAACTTAGGCCTGGAACGATTCCTTCCTTAAAAATAAATCCTTTCCCAATATATCATTTCATCTATCATCAGTGCCCATCGCCTGTGGTGCCTCTATAGCAAAAACGTGCATTAAACACTATTCATTCATTCAATAGGTATCACAAAACGGTTTTGACTTATAACTCTTGATGAGGCGTTTCCGGACCAGTGTTCATCATCTCAAATTGATGCTTTTGTTCTTCTCTATAATTCCTAAAAGTCTGAAATATCATCACGAAAATATTCTGTACGTTTTCTTTGGGTGTTGGCAGATTCCAAGTGCCTCACAGGGCGAAGCAATGGGGAAATATCCAGCAATGTAATTTGCACATAATTACAAGTCTATAACGTTTCATATTTCCATATGACGCTTATAGGACGAATAAATTATTTTTCTTCAACAGACTGATCATTTCAACACCCAGAAATTGTTTTGCATAGAACAGAATCTCGGAACATCTCTCTTTTGTACAGTGTCTTCGGGAAACTCTGTGACATTTATATCCAGTCAGTCACTGTAAGTATTTTATATAAACGCCAAATGTTGCATCGCCTTGAAACGCATGCATGTTTACACGTTTTGTAGTCAATACTTACTTAGTTGTATCGGAAAAGAAATAGCAGTATGTCTAATATCGGTCTTCTAGGGATTGATAATATTTCTATCGGAATACTTAAAATTATGATCGTTTATTTCTAGGACGTTCCTCTATTTTAATCTCTTGGCAGTGTTACCATTTTCTTCCAAATACTCAACTAACTTCCCTAATCATGTGGACATAATGATTTTTAGATAATTTACAGGTACTTTAGTTTCTTTCTTTTCTTTATCATGCGGCTATTTAACGATCATAGACTAATGGAAATACTATTTAAGCTTCTAGAGCCTCAAAAACAAGAGTCAATTACATTATGAATAACGAGTTTGTCATGCCTTTTACCCTTCCTTCAAACTTGAAACTCTCCCTTGTCAATCTAGAAGTGCTATTACTGAGTTTAAAATCTGTAACTGTTTCTACTGCCCACCCACACTGAAATATAAATATAATATATATTTTGCAAGTCCATTCATAATTGTTTATGTATTGTAATTACTACTGTACATATCATGAATGTATATATGTATAATAATACGGTATTACGTTAACGTGTGAATTGTATGTCGAAAAAGGGGAAAGTTATCTGTTTACGGTAGCTCGGAAAGCCAAGAAGATCATAAAACCCTAGACAAAGGGAGAATGAATCCGAGGGTGGAGGGTGATGCCACTTTTAAAAGGATTACCGTTGGAGGGTTAATAAACCCAATGCCTTTTAAATTCGTTAGGGCTTTGAACTAACCAATGTCTACAAAATGTTTTATGCTTTCAAATAATAGCGAATGGCACGTTTGGCAGGCGAACTTAAACCAGCCAATGGTAAATGTACCTTTGAACTTTTAAAGCCAGGCGAGAACCTTGCGCGTGCTCCTGTGAACATCTTTGGCTTCGTTAAGCCAACGATTACTTGATTTGAATTTAACATATAAGAAGGCGTTTGCTCTCCTGGGGCAAGTGCAGTTAGCAGTTAAGCAGTTTTCAATTACACACGTCGCGGCACTCATCTGTAAGTTTCACACGCGGCGAGAGGCACTTGCTGTTATTCTGATTTCAATGCAAGTACTCACTTGAAAAATATGCACCGCGACACACGCAGTACTCAGTTTTCACTTCTAAGTTACACTCGCGCAGCTAAATTTGTATTCGACGTAGCTATGTCTATCGTACGCAAAACACCTGGGGACGCGAAAGATTTTGAGCACAATTAAGTACCAATATTATGTAGCATCGCATGTTTATTTATAATACTCCTCTCGCAGTCCTATTGCGTACGAAGCAACGAAATAGCAGAATTCATCCTGAGAAACTGTCATTGAATCGTGGGCAACAACACCGAAGCGATCATTTATCAATTTACCAAACCGCTTCAAAATTGGCATCACAACAACCTGGGGCGCTAAGCTGGATCCTGCTAAATGGCTTCAAATTTACATGCAGTTAGCTATAATTTTCTCCAGAGATTCAATACTATTGCAAGTTAAAGCATGCAAACAAAAGTGGAATACTTGCATTGGTTTTAACACTGTGGATGACATTCTTATGAAACATCTTACAAAACTTTAAATGTTTTTGGAACTAAAATATATATAGTAACTAGAGGGGATACAGATCTCTAGAGATTGTGATTCGTGCGTAAATGAATACGATTAAGTTGTTCCAAATTCGCTCAAGCAATATAGCGGACATTTACGGAAATAGTTAACACTATTCTACATTCAAGTTTTCTGATTGCAAGATAATACCTAGTTCCTTACTAATTTGAGAATGCTGAAAACAAAAGTCACATCTAATTGCAACAATCATGACAGGGTTTTCCACGACACTATGGCCTTTGTTTCTCAATACTGTTATTGAACAGAAAAAGTCTTTGCATTGAAAAAATTGAAGCGGAAAACTACATTAAGTTTCTGTCTAAGATGTTAAAATAATTCCTTAATTCGCTTAAAAGTCTACATTTAATTTCAAGTTATATAAGGGCAATTCAAAAAGTAATGCCCCACATTTTTATCTCAGTCATTAACAAAGATAGAAAAATGCAATTAAGCATGCATAAAATATGTTTTACCTTTGCGTGTACGGAATTCAAGTCATTCCGATCAATAGCGGATTTGTAGTGAGCTGTTAAAATAACTTCTGTTACAGATCCATTCAACAAGCAGTGCAATTGAATTTTTGCTTCACGAAAACGAAAGTGTGGGAGATCTCCATAATCAGCCTAGTGTTGGACGCTATGCTGAATTGTGCGGATGGCATTATCTGTGCAAATTGGAGCCCCTCTGTATTAGACATTCACCTCTTTGGGTCTCTTAAAGATGTTTTTTTTTTTTTTGTGTGGAACTTCTTTGAAAACGACAATAGCATAAATGATGCAGTGAAGAAGAGGCAAAGCGCGCAGGAAAAGAGCTTAAAGCGATACAGGTTGATGGAAAAGAAACTATGTAGAAAAATAGAACCTGTAAAATAAATCTTCATTAACATTGTCACTAAAGCTCAATTTTTTAGAATAAATATGTATTCCTCTTTGAAAAACCACGGTATAATAAGTGAGCATTGCCCCTTTCATATATTTTACAATGCAGGGATTGTCTGACCTTCACATGAACAGTGTTTTGGTTTTATTTCAAGCATAGTCGAACATTGCAGCCGTTTATCGTAAGAACAACTCACACACACACACACACACACACACACACACACACATATGTGTGTATGAAATTAATATAATATACACATTTTATATATAAGCAGATGGAACATTATTTATGTGGGTGCGTATTAATTGATGTTAATTTGATTAACTGATGTTATGATTCGGGTTAGTCAGGTACAAGGATAAATTGAATCTCGGGGTTTTATTACCCTCCTGGAAGATTCCAATGACGATCTATAGGAAAGGAAGGATATGTTTTATTATTCCTGTCCTCTATCGAATATTCTGGCAGGTCCTATTTCTCCTGGCCTGTACCTACTCCAAATACATTCTTGTTGAGACAGTCTTCTCAACCTGTTGCCTTTTTAGTATAGAGGTATTTTACTAGCGAATCATGGCGAACAGGGAAAAGGGGAATGGGAAGAGATTCAGCATACGAAATGAGGATGCGATGATGTCACTGCAAAATTGTTTATTCTTAAAGACTCGCTGTCCAAGTTTTTTAAAGATAAGTGACTTTCTACACAGAATTTAACTTTAGAACTTTACTAAGGTCCAGAAAATCAGCGTCCCGACAAATAAAACTGCGAAATGCAAACTCGTCGAACCCCTGGAAGACACACTGCAAACTGCAAGAACGATGTCAGCCCCTTTAATAAAACTTCAATCGTTCAGTCGAGTGTATCAACTGTCGCCTGTAACTTTCCTGGTTGGTCGGTGATCTCACGCCACTTATACTACAACGAATAAAATCGTTTCTGAGAAGAACCAATTTCTGAACATTTGCTGCTACCCACATCCCTTCAGGTTACGAGGTCTAACATAACAACCACCTTCGAAAATAAGCTTTAAGGCTTTCTTATTACTCTCACGCAACCTTCTTATTCAGTGACTTTGGCAAGATTTTTCTTCGAACTCTCGTGTTATGGTTTTAAACACGGTCTTTCGGCCTTCAATTTTGCTTCTGTAAGTAAGTTCTGTTTGTTCTGTACTTTAGCAATGAAAGGTTCAAGGATTTTGAGCGAGGTGAAACATACCGAAGTTACGGATGTTTCTTATTGTATAGTTTCTATTTATAAGCAAGCTAAAATCCTTAACCCCAATCAAATATTATCCTCATTATATTAATTATATTAGTATTGAAAATGAATAGATGTTAATGCTCAATTCAAGAAGTCCCGGTGTGCCTAATAATTGCTCCACAGAAATAGGTAAAACACTTAAATAGTAACGCGGTGTGATGAGAGATTGTTAATAAATAGAAGCTCAATAGAGGTAGTGAAAGAGTTTGATTATTTGCGGGTGAGATTTACGAGTAATGGAAGGTGGGAGGTCCAGTCAAAATGTGCACAAGTAAACTGTAAATTAGCTTGAAAGCTGTTAGAATAAACTTGCATAACGTTCCCGCATTGCAATGAAATGTTTAGAAACACTACGTCAGGCTGTGGGTGAGTCGAAGTATGCAGTGGAAACTTGGCGGAGTGTCAAAGCGGCGGACAAAGTTTGATGTATTGTATACATTTTTTTGTAGACATGTTCTGGGGTTACAAAAAAGTTCACCAATGGCAGTAAATATGGTAGAATTAGGAAGAGTAGGAGTGAAAGGAATAATAGTGGAAAGAATCCTTAAATATTGTTATAGATGTTTAAAGCTAGACAGTAATGCGCACTAAAAGAATGCCATAAGTACCGAAGAGATGTACTGGGAAGAGTCTTGAAGAGGTGGGAAAACTATTAGTAGAAATTCGAAAGGGAGATGTATAGCAATTGGGTGAAAATAATTTATGTGAGTTTTAGAAAGAAGTGAGACAGAGGATAGAAGATACAGAGAGGCAAGAGATCTGGGCTAGTTTAGAAGATAAAACTTCCTTAGATTATATAAAATAATTGTGGATAGGAGAAATATATGGACGTTTGCGACCAATTTGGTGGAATAAGTTTTGCATGGATGCATATCCATCCATAATACAGGGGTATTATTTTGAAAAGGACTAAGAATGCATTATGTGTGGGAAAGTGGAAAATCAGTCCCAGTGTTTAATTGAATGTGAAATGGTAAAAAGGTGGAGGTATAGTGTCTGGGGTGAAAAATGGAATAAATTACAACCAGAAATAGTGACAACAAAAATGTTATCAAAAACGACAGCACGGAAAATGATTAAGTTAGTGCAATTTTAAGGAAAAGTAAGAGGTAAGTGGAGAAGTATAAAGAAATATAAAAATGTATTGTATTATAAAACCTATAGGTTTGTAATATTGAATAAATAAATACTTAAAACCAGTTTCAAGACACACGCAGTGATGAAAATTAGTAATTTATTTTAGGGGTTCTTTACCGTACAAATAACCTCGTGGTTGGGATGTGGGAGGACCTCAGTTGCTGCTGAACCTTTGGAGATTTTGTATATATGTAAGTTAAAGTTGTAATTGTATAATCTTGAAAACTATACTTTGTTTGGTATTGTAATATTGAATTAAATTCATTTGTTTGTTCGTTCATTGTCGGTCTTGGGGGTGTAGTGGTAACCACACTTGCCTTCTAAAACCAAGATCGCGAGCTCAAACCCGGTCAGGATCGATAGATTTTTTTGTACTTAAAAATCCTAAGTATGGCTTCCTTCGGAAGAAAAGTAAAGCCGTGGGTCCCGTGTCTTACATTTACGGCACGAAAAAGAAGATCATGCCTGAAAGAAGAGGCCTCTGATTAAAATTTGTCGGTCGTTTCACGCCCTGAATTGAATGGGACGCTGATGACCTGAGATGTTAAAGAGCGTCCGTAAATAAACTAAATAAAAAAATCATTCATTCAACGCGAATATAATATTTCGAACCGCTTGTATTCTTCTTCAAAGGCTGAAGAGAAATGAAGGCCTTTGTTATCGGTTGCCCAACATGTCCCGTCCCACTATAAAGATTTTGAGGTACTTTTAATGTAACACTTATTGATACGCTACCGACTCATGTCCCTGAAAGTTATGTTAGAGATAGAGAGATAGCAATAATTTGTTTGCATTGTGGTGATAATTACATGAAGGTCAGTTTTGTGTACGTTGGTAACAATTTAATCAAATTTTATCTTTAAACGTTCTCACTGTCTCGCGGTTTCTTTGCTACGGTTACGGAATATATATTTGTTGTGTTTGTGTTGGCTACTAAAATTAGAAGTATTGTATTTACAAGAGATTTATGCTTTATTAATATTGTTTAAATCGTACAAATAACAAACTAGTGATCGCGGCATGATTTGTGACGAGAAATGCGCAAGTACGCGATAAGCAATTGCTGCCAAGTCTACCGATAGAAAAAACATTACGAAAGCAAGGGAAATAAATTACAAATCGTCTTGGCTGAAGAAAAAGAAAACACCAGTGAGAATCCAGAAGAAACAGTCCCAGATATTGCAAGAGTTGAGATTACGTTACTAACATTTTGGCGCTAGAACCTGTTTATTAAGGTGGAAGCATAATACGCAACTTCAAAAACTATATTGAACATAGGAAAATTTAAATAGGTGTAGGCTTTCATGGTCGGAGTCTTGGTCCTTGATGAATATGAATTGGCCATTAAATATCGGTGTAAAAGTCCAGAAACGTTTGTTAAGATACAAAATGTTTACCGTGTAAATAGGTTCTCTATATTGCTAACCAGATTGCTGATTTCATCTCAAAGTCACTTTATCTACACATTACAGGGTTGCCATTTGTCCCGAAAAATCAGAATTGTCTCACTTTTGTGTTCCGCCTGAAATTTATAAAAATGATAAAGCTTAGTTTACTGTGAGACTGAATAGTCAAGGCAATCGCACAATACTCGTACATTTTAGCGACTTTAGAAGGAATGGAACTATTTTAGCCATATCCGTTAAATATCTATTTCATTTTATTTGTTTATTTATTTTTAGAGAGAATTCTGAAGAAATATAAGCTATTGCGAATGTAGTAATAGAATTCTTTATGAATAATCTTTCCAATTTTTCATCAATCATACCTACTAGGTACCGAAAAAGACTAAAAAATTATGTGTGTGTGTGTGTGTCAACGCTCTAGCGGTTGCAATTTTTTCTCAACAAAACTCGGCATTTAACCAGCAATTAACAAACTATTCATTGAGTTCGTCAACCAGCAAATTAGACCATTAGGGGTTGGTGTTAATCTAAATAGAACTTTTTTTTTAAAAAAAATTAAAAATCGCTCTAGCAGCCGCAATTTTTGCTATATCTTAAAACTCTGTGGATTTCTTAAAATAAATTGATACAAGCTGTGTCGAAAATCAGGCCAATCGAGCCATTAGGAGTGGGTATATACCTAAAAATGATTGGGGCTAAGGCTAAAGTTAAAAATCTTTCTTATCAACCGCAATTTTAAATGTTTTTAAAGGATATTCTGTATATGCCATTGGAATAAAATAAGCAAAATGGTCTCTGAAAATCATTGAAATCGCATAATAGAAGAGGGAGTCTACCTTAAATCCAAAACTTAAAAATGGCTCTAGCGGCATCAACATTTATTTTTTAATGTATATACTGAAAATCAGAGAAATCAGGCTATTTGGAATGGGGTTTTATCTGAAACTTAAAATTTAAAAATCGCTCTAGCTGCATCAATATTTGTTTCTTCACAACACAATTATAAATATACCATTTAAATAAATATGAAAAATAGTGTCCGAAAACTAGAGAAATTGGACAGTTAGGAGTAGGGGTGTACTTCAAAACCGAAATTGAAAAAATGCTCTGAGGTTTAATTTTCTCTATATTGTTTTTAAAATAAAAGGACAAATTAATTCAGCATGTAAACTATTTATATAAATCGATGCATATGCTTTATATTTGACAAAGCATTGTTCTGAAGATCTTAAATGTGAAATATTAAACCAATATATGTGTGTGTGAAAATTATATTTGTAAGTAAGAGCGCTCTATAATAACCTTCAGAAAACGTTTGCGTTACACGTTTTTACTACAGTAAATTTAATTAAATATCAAAGCCAATAAAAGTCGATGCAAATTTTTTTGTTTGCTTTGTACGTTGTAATTGAAACTGAGTAGTAAGATCCTTTTTAAACAATGGGTATCTTCTTTAATGTGCAATGCAAATGGAAACCTATTGTTATCTCCTATTTCAGTGAATGTAAAGATTATGCCAAAGGCTCAATTCATAAATATGGTTACATTTAAAAATGGTCACAGTATAGCTTTGTCTATCAGTGGTCATACATTTCATGTAATACCTATAGATTACAACACTTCTAATTTTGTTTCTATGATACCACACAGTAATGCAATAACTTATTTCGTTTCATTAATTAATAATGCCTAATTTGGATTTTATATTAATTTTTATTAAAAGTTATTCAACTCGGGAATTCGCTTAGTTTACGCAGCTCCTGCGTGAGTTCTTTCTATTGAAATTTAGCATTTATCTATACAAGTACAAACTTTCATTTCATTAATGTGTTAACAGGAGAGACTTTCTGTAACTAGATCATCGCAACAACAACCGAGTTGTGATATAACATAATCAGCATGTTTGCCGTTTCAACGAGGAGACACTTAATAGAATGACAATGGCTTGAACAAGAAAACAGATATTTGCCAATCCACTGATTCGCCAACCATATATTACTTGGTGCCTGCGACAATGCTAAGTTAACAATACAGAGACAAGATCCCCCAGTGGGAAAATATTGAAACGTCTGTGGAACTAGGACATTAGATTCTTTATTATTTGACCACTCAGAATGCTTGAAACAAAAAATGCAGAAAGAATTAGTTGGTAAGAGTTGACAATCACAAAAATAAGCAAGCTGATGCAAAGAGGGTATTGTTTTTTTCAATCATGCAAATCTCCCGAGCAATTTTCATAATTACTGAAATTAACTCAGTGTTATTTCCGCATACCTACCACAATGCTAACGTATCTAGGATATATTCCCTAATAAAAACGGAGTGGTCTGATGAACGCTTTGAAAACTATAAAATGTGCAGGATATATGCTGAAAACCTCAGCCAATGGGTCAAGAGTCAGAAAGCAATATTTAATTTTGAAGTTTCAATGGTGACAACTTCAAAAACTATACAAAAGACTGCTTTGTTTGCATGGAAAAGTGGATTAATAAGTAACAAAAAGTCAAAATGTTCCTTTTGTTTACCCTAACCCAGGAGTTCTCAATGTATGGTACGTGAGCTACTGCCGGTTGGTATATAAAAAGTTTATAAAATTAAAGAAATTAACAATTACATAAAAATTAACACGAATGTGCGACAATTCTACTATAACTGAACGAAAACAATAGATGTTACGTTATCATAAAACTTTTGTATGATGCTGTAAAAAAATAACGTGGAAGTTAAATTTTAATCCTACGACAAGTATAGAGTGCATCTCAGAATATCAGATGACAATGGGATATATTATGTCGTATGTTTGACTGCAACACACATTACAGCTACGACAGCAGTGGAGTTACATTGTTGTTAAATTGTCAGATTTATTTGTAGTTTGTGTCAGATTCAAAAGAAGTAAAGCAAAACATAGTAAGTGATTAATTAAATGACTCTGATCGAAAAGCTCAAAAGGAGAAATGAGTGTAAGCGGGGTAAATAATTTCACTCTGCCAGAAGCCAATACCTCTAATGCTAAGCATCCAGCAGAATCATTAAAAAAAAAAAAAAAAAAACGTACACAGGCAATAAGTACGTACAATACATAAGCTATTTATCATATGAGTTCATATACCGAGGGGGCCAAAAATGTATACACACTCTCACAGTAGACATCTATTTAATATATTTCAAAGTTGAACCGAAAAATAACAGTAATGTGCAGTATGATGTTCTGTATACAGATGTGACTCACATTATCATAGTGTTGCTACGTGTGAGGTAATTCAACAATGAACAAATGAAGCCAAGATTATCGTATGATGTTCTGTAAACAGATGCGACTCACATTACGTTATGCTAGTGTTGCTACAACAAAATGGAGCAAAGATTATCGTTTGAACACAGGAAAGCATATTTTGAAGTGTTATTGGAAAAGCAAGAATGTTGTTGAAGTTCAACGGCAATGGAAACGTGTGTACAGAACAGAACCGCCAGCGTGAGTAACAAATGCACGCATTCGAGACAAATTTGACACTCATGGTACCGTAGACCGTGAAAACAAGCTACACTCGCAGCACTTCGGTAAGAAATTGAAAGGGTACGTTGTTCTTGTACAAGATAAAACTGCGGTTCCTAATAAAAAACTGTGTCATGATAACAGAAATCGATATTGGAAACACATCTTCTTTTCCATTATTGGATGATTTCTGTAGTGCAAATGAAATTCATCTTCATTTTGAACTGGAGGTTAGTATTAAGCAGCATTTTGGCAGTCTCGTCTGAGATTTCAATATATACTTCCCTGCATTCATAATGTTGGATTAGAGACCCATTTTCTATTGCTGACTTCATAACTCCTTTCGAGAAAGACGAATTAATGAAGCTATCGTGTGACGAAAGTTGCGGGCAAATGCCAAGCAGATGGATTTAATAAACTGACAAGAAAAAACTACGTATAATGATCTCAGAAAAAAAACTGTAAAATATTTGTGGTGTTTGTGACCACTTTACTTTGTGAATGTGAATTTTCTTCTCTAATTTATATCGAAAACCAGTACATAAATAAGTTAAATGTTGATCTTGATAAGTTCTAAATTAAGTCAGTTAAAAACAAACTGTAAGGTGTGTTTAGTAGACATTGAAACATAGGCGTGAGTCTGTAATTAGTTAAATTTGTTAAGTGAATAGCTTTTACTGATTGTGAATCTTGAGTACTGCACTATCAGTATCACCAATATATGTTTGTTTACGTATTCATTCACAGTATTTTAACTTTAACTAAATTAACTTTTAAGACATTTCACAGAACAATCCATTGAATAGGAATAGATTAAACCATTTTTCTCCAATAAATATCTAGTTCTTAATACTACACACACACACAAAAAAAAAAGAAACAAACAAATCTCTAGTATTGTTATAACCGTAGAGAAATGCTTATTTAGAACCTCGCATTTCCCTCGTGAAATTGGCTTACCGGTACATATAATATCCTACGTTGAGTGTAATGGTATGTCACTGGAAAAGGTTAGGAACTCCTGACGTAAAGGATATGCGATTCCCATCCGTTTTAGATGTACTACTAGATAAATGTTTAGTGTTACATGCGTTCGTTGAGCATTTCAGATAAAATATTAAAGACTCTTGACTGAAGTTGTATAAAAATCACCTGCTGTTATGTAGTTAACTGTTGCATCATTCAGAAGGTGGATTGTCGAAACATCACAATGCAACTGGAGTTAGTAAAGCCGTGGGTTCCGTGTCGTACATTTGCGGCACGAAAAAGAACCTCAAGCCTGAAAGGTGAGGCCTCTGAGCAAAATTTGTCAGCCGTTTCACGCCCTGAATAGAATGGGGCGCTGATGACCTGAGATGTTAAAGAGCATCCGTAAATAAACAAATAAAAAAAAACAGCTGATTTGAGTGTAAAACATATTTTGGTTAATTACTAGTTGTAAAGAGTAAAAAATTTGCCTGTTAAGTTTAATTTTAGATCAAGGTGAAATGATCTTGAATTTACTTTCATACAAACAAATCTCTAAGTTCAGCTGGGCTTAAGTTTAATTTTAGCGATTAAACTCCGATTAACTATTTATGCAAGCGGCCCTTAGAAAACTGCAAACATGTAACACGCGCTCAAAAACTCAGAATGTTCTGTCAATAATCTACCACTATAATTGCAATTCAATGGGAAATGAGGGCTTTTTTAGTTTTGCACAATTGTTCAATGCGGGAGAAATCACGAAAAAACCACCCGTTTATCTTGGTCTACAGAAAGAAATCGCTTACGTTTCATATTTTTAATGTAGGTCAGTGCCGAAAGTTCCTTTTCGCACAGATATTTTGTTGAAAACTGAAGGAATATATTTGTGGCATGTTCTAATAAAATGGAGAACTGTTCACTAAAATCCAGATTTGAAATAATGTTTCTTCCCTAAATTTGAGCCTTAATGTTTCGATCAACAGAAGCTCAGTTAACTCTTGTGCCTCTTTTCTCGGTAGATGTTTTGTGTCCTCATTAGGGAAATATCGGAGGTTTTCGTGCCGTGTGTGCCTTTGACTTTGACGGTCCGCTTCTTGTGGGGGGCAGGGGGGGGGAGCAAAATAAGCTGCTCTTTTATAGTGCAATTTTCCAAAATCGAACTTGGAATCCCTGATACCTCACAAGCAACATAGTGCAGCTGGACCTAAAGAGGGTGCACTGCAATCAGCTGAGCCGGAGTCTTTTGCTGTATTTTTAATAGTATTTAACGCCCGTTTGTACTACCGAGGCACTACAGGCGGTGGGACATTGATATATGGAATGAAAAATTGGGAAAGGATTTTTTAAGGAAGGAAACGTTCCAGGCTTAAGTATAGACCACCTCCCCGGTATTTGGCATTTATAAGGACTGAGGAAAAACCTAGAAAAATCCTCAGTCAGGGAGGACGGTCCTGGCGGGATTTGAACCCCAGACCTCGAGCTCACGAGTTCGCGTCTTAACGATCTCGGCCACTAATGGCGGTGCATGGGTTTTGAAGCCCGTATTTGGAGATTGTTAAATGGTAGAAAATAAACTTCCAAAAAACTAACCTTTAAAAATTAAATAAAAATAAATGTGCTTCAATGGATGAAATTAAAGCAAAAATCGCTGGTAGTGATGGAATATCAGAAACACAAGTCTTTTCGAGCTCGTCCACAACGAATATCCACTTCATTGCCATATTTTATTTTTCTTGTCCTGACAGTATTTAGCGGGTGTACAAACTCGGCAGATCGCTCTGTTACATATTTCGCAGAAACCCAGGAGTGTATTTATCATATCCCGCAATATTGACGGTTTTTAATTGTTATTACTGAGCCTATTTATTACTGAGGAACCACAGGCGGTGAATCTGGGAGAATATAACTGAAAATTAATAAAAGACTAATTTAACAATAGTGTATAAGACAAGGTTCAATATTAATATCTTGACGGTATTAATAAACTCTTGATTGTCTGCAATATATAGCTTTTCATTTACAGAACTTGTCCAGAGGTTGGATTTTTCCAGTGGTACGGGGAGGTATTTGAAGTAATTCAGTTGTTCTTCTTAGGGAATGTCTTGAAGAATAGTATCAGTATATGTAGTCCACGACACTTGGAGAAGCATTTGTCCCCTCGCCAAATAAAGTTTAGTCATCCCTAAGGAATCTAGGATTTGTTATTTTTGTTGCTGAATGTCCGTTTATGTTCTGTGAATTGTAGTGGTCTCGTTAGATGTGCTTACTGTCGTCTCTACCTTTTAGTTTGGAAAGTATCGCATCATCGATAGCTAGCAGGATTTTTTTCTCGGCAGTTTGCACATGGGGGGTTACGTTCTCCTGAACTTTGGGTGGGCAAGCAAATAAACTGTGCGCATACCAACAAAGAACGCAATTGGTGTTAAGTGTACACATTTTGCATGTGTGCCCCAATGTTATCAAAGCAAAGAGTATTATTGATTTGTTTTCAACTGTTCCATTTGGACCATTATGCGGCAAAGGTGTCTTTCATAAACTATTTGCTCATTTTGTCATTACATTCCAGTGTGGCAATGAATTATGGCAGAAGTGTACGTATGTTTTCCAGTTGTTTGATCTGTAGCAGTTTTTTCATGACAAACTGTAATATCTCACTCCTGCGTCAAGGAGGGCGTCCATTACCGGTACGACCGCCACGGGTGGCCGAGGTCGTTAAGGCACGGATTCGTGAGCGGGAGGTCTGCGGTTCGAATCCCGCCAGGACCGTCCTTCCTGACTGAGGTTTTTTCCAGGTTTTCCTCAGTCTTCATAACTGGCAAATGCCGGGGAGGTACCTAAACTTAGGCCTGGAACGCTTCCTTGCTTAAAAAAAAAATCCTTTCTCAATATATCATTTCATCTCATGTATCATCAGTGTCCACCGCCTGTGGTGCCTCTGTAGTAAAAACGGGCGTTAAACACTACTCAAAAAAAAAAAAAAAAAACACCATTCGATTGAGCTTTCGATCAAAGTTTGTAGCTCCAATGCGTTATTAATTTACGTGTTTCAACCGCTTATTGCACGAGTGCCCCGATAGAGGTGGGACGGCTAATTTGAAACAGTTTTACAAAGTAGAAGTTTCGTAAAACATCGTATTGCAGCTGTTTCAAAACAATTTGTTGTTCTAACAGATATAGAATCCAGTTGTAGCCGGAATTAAAGGCCGTCTTTGATTAAACTAACATTGTTATAATTAAGGCTAGTAATAATTAACATAAATATGATCTGATACATGTATGTAGTTTGTAGTCATTAGATAGCACCTGTGCTAAACAGTAATAAAGGTCCATTGTGTATTTATGTGAATGGAAAACGGTTCGGGTCGTTAAGCTTGGAAATGTTAAAAGTTTTGACCATGGGGAAAAGGGTTATGTCCTGAAAAGAGGCAATACTCTTTTCAGAGGGTTTAAAGAAAACCATTTACCGAGACGCAGACAAAAGCAGAGAAACATATTCTTTCAATAACTAAGGGTAAAGGCACTAATGACTTTACGGGTGGATTTCTTTCGAAGAAGGAACAAATGTCAATCTCATATGACAGCTCAAGTTTATAACCCCTCATGACATTAACATTCAAGCGTCGACAGATTTTGACATGACTTTGCAAAACAAATAGATGTTCCTTATTTATGGCCGAGGTTTCATTGTGAGCAAATTTGAAAGGACAGAAAAGTGAAAGGATATGTCGGATTATAAAAATTTCCCAACATTTAGGGCAGGAATGTCCGTTCTTAGAAATATTACAACGCAAGAGGTATTTTCAGAAATTGGTCCCACACAACCAATAGAAATCTCACAAAATTGAACGAATCGGAGCGAGCCTGCATAATTATAGATATTAAGGAAGGACCAATAACGCAGATAGAATCAAACTGAGCTCCATAAATTTTGCGGATTTAATTTTCACGATGGGAGGTTCCTAATAAACAATAAACTTTACATCTGATATATAATGTAAGGGACACAGAACAGGAGATACTTGGAGAGAGAGAGAGAGAGAGAGAGAGAGAGAGAGAGAGAGAGAGAGAGAGAGAGAGAGAGCAGCAGCAGCAGAACTTCAACAGCAGTGAGACTTAGAGAGAGAGCAGCTGGACGTCGACAGCAGTGAAAAGTTAGCGGTCCGGGATTCGAGGCTAATAGCTAAAGGTTGGATAGTCGGAGAACGGAACTGTAAGAGTCAATTTAAATAAGCGGGCAAAAGAATAGACAATCAAAATCAAAGTGAGCGAAGTCGGTAGGAGAAGAACAATAGTCAGTCAGTTCGACACATTTCCAAGCTTACGCGAACAATCCAGTATTCTGTTAAGTGTAAATAAATGACGTCAGATAAGAACTCCAGTGTTTCCGTGTAACTTTATAGATTTCCTTCCCTTCCCTCTGACTCACACGAGTCACAAAATTCCAGAGTTCCCTGAGGTAAAGGTTCCTGACCCCGACACAAGGGGCATCCAACCCAGAACTCAAAGAAACACAATTAATCCACGACTCCTCTTCCTGCGAGCGGACTCCTACTAGCATAATCAACAAACGGCCCCACAGTCCATGGTTACAAGTTTTCGGTATGTTTCGCTCTGAAGCTGCTGTCTCACACTCACATTCAAATTAGTTATATTTCAATTTCACAAAGATCATTTTAGTGAATCTGGATTTTTATTTTCTCTATGCATTTCAACATAATATAAATAAATTCAGTAAATAGGTACTTGCATTCAACATTTATTATGTTCATATTTATTTATTATTGAACTGCTATATTCAATACATGGAAATAATCTGGAAGAAAAAAAATTGAAATATTTTTTTTGTATTTTAAAACTAAACACAATTCTTGGAAAAGGGTGAACCAGGACTATATTAGAGCCCCAATTCAAGGAAAACTATGAAAGTACATGCAATCGCTGCATATTCATCATGCAGAAAACATATATCATTTAGGATACTGCAAATGCAACCATAGAGTTCTACACCAATGATAATGGCTGCTACATACTTTTTTATTATTTACTAATTTGAAAATAGATAAGGAAAACTTATTTATCAGCATAAAACACATTAACTTATCAAGGGCAGGGAGGAATGGGAGCTGGAACTGAACAGGATCTTTGGATTACAAAAACTTCAGCTTTGGAAAATCTGAATGTAAATTTCACAATCTGCTATATCACACATTTAAAAATTGACTTTTAAAAGCTATCATAAAATAGAATTGAATGAGGATAATTGGTGCTAATTAAAGACTTCTAGCTAACCATAATAATTCATTTCAACCCAAACCTATTAACATTTTTCGCTTTAACGCTTGTTTAAATTACTTCTTGCAATAGAAAACATTTTTTTTATTAGTGTTTAATGCTCTTTTTTATTACCCAAGGCACCATAGGCGGTGGATACTGATGATAAATGAAATGATAAATTGGAAAAGGATTAAGATCGCCTTCTTGGTCAATTGGTTAGCATTACTGACTTTTGATCGGGAGGACCCGGGTTCGAGTCCAGGTACCTTCTTAGGATATTTTCTAAATTAGAGAGGTCTGGAACGGGGTCCACCTGGCCTTGTGAGGTAAATGGGGAGTTGCCTGATGGAGAGGTGGCGGCATACTGATCACATTTCCCTTACAATACTGTCCTCTACTAATGAAGTCGCAAGACGGAGATAGAGGAAGCACAGGTCGCTACGGCAGTCCATGACCCGATCTCGGGTTGTAGCGCCATAGATAAAACCCCGTTTTTCAATACTTTATTTATGTAGTAAAAATATCTTTTAAATCAGTTGAGAAAATATTTCATATGTAAGCCGGTATTATTAAGCAATCTTTGTTAGAAACAGTTCTACTTTTGTGTACAGTCATACTGGAATTGGAAACCACATTCACAATATAATTAGATTTTTGCACATTTCCCCAGCAGTAAATCAGTTCTTATTTATACGGAAGGTTATTTGAGTTATGGGCCGGCAGAGTATGACTGTGTACAGGGAAAGGCTAGTCGTCAAAAGCGTAAAATGCATGTGCAGGTAGAAGCTTGTGGTTAGCGAATGGTTGTTACTCGGTGCTTTCATTGTAAGTATTGTGTTCTTATTGTTCTTCGTTAGTAAGTACGAACTGGTTTTTATGTATGATACATCTGTGAAAACGGATTCTTGCAAAGAAGTGCAAGACAATTCGCAATGAAATATTCTGGTAATCGTGTTCCAGATAGAGAAACTGTACGCCAACTTGTCAAAAAGTTACGCGAGACTGACTTCTCAATGGCAAGAATAATTATTCCAAACCGCCATGCTCTTAAAATAGATAAGTTAGATGAACTACAGGAATTATCTACCTGATGCCAGCAATCTATTTCTTTTGAGGGGCACAAATCCCAGTTCAAATAAGTGCCGATTATGATCACTTTTAAATGCAATATCATTTAATACTTTCTTACTAAAATAAAAATAGTAACTTTATGAGCAGCTACCCTGTAAGACTGCAGTAAACAACTGCGATCAGACTATCCATTTTAGCAAAACTGTGAACTAGAACTTACTTGTAAAGGGAACTTAACCTCTTCTGACTCCACAGCCAAAATTATTAAATAAGCAAGTCACTGATTCGAAGTTTGTGATCGTAAGTAGTTCTTCACCTTCTCTTGAATAGAACGAGTGAGGGTGGGGGAAGGGAGAGAAAGATTCCTTCATTAAATGCCTTTCCATATACGGATCTGAAGAAGTGAAAGGTTATGGTGTTTAGACAGTTGCGGTCAAAGAGACTTTATGACGATTCTTTTTTATCCTTCTCTTTAGTCGTTGAATGAGGTTTATAAATGAAGTAAATATTAAGCTGAAAATGATTCTGAATTATATAACGTATTTCTTAAATGCACAATTAGTTCAAAACAGAAACTGAAAGCACTATTAACTTGGAAGCACGAGCTGAAGGGCCGCTGAGAAGATTAACTGTTCATTGACTGATGATCGCGTGTTATCAAATGCCTCACTCTGACTGATAGACTGGCTAATGTAAAAAAAAGATGATTTTAGCCATTTCAAAAATGGAGGAGCAAATGTCCTATCGAAATGTACAGATGTGCAGAAGGAAGGTGTCATCACTTGTTATCCATGGAGAGAGTTGCCACCTTCTGTTTGGCTGGAGCAAGCATTCCTTATGGGACAAGACATAGCCGGACATTCATGGCCCTAAACAATTGTCTAACACACGTGTATTTCTAGCGTCACATGAGCCTCCAGCAAATTTGGCCTTTTTGTTTCTTTAGCATGAATAAACGTGGAATATTTTAAGATTAAAAATACTTCTCACATTTTTATTTAGTAGCACTATTCAATTATAAATTGTAATGGAGTAGGAGGCAATGACACCACCCTTTCTTCCCCAAACAGTGCTTGTGGTTGTTGATTTGGTTTATTTACGTATGCTCTTTAACATCTCAGGTCATCAGCGTCCCATTCAATACAGGGCGTGAAACGGACGATAAATTTTGCTTAGAGGTCTCTTTTTTCAGACTTGAGATTCTTTTTCGTGCCGTAAATGTACGACACGGTACCCACGGTTTTACTTCCCTTCCGAAGGAAGCCATACTTAGGATTTTTACGCCCGAAAAAAAAAAAACACATCGACCCTGACAGGGATTGAACTCGCGATCTTGGGTTTAGGAGGCAAGTATGGTTAACACTAGACCACCAGGACCGACGGTTGTGGTTGTGATAAAGAAGCATTATAACTTTGTGCTATCCTGACAGGATCATTGCCTAATATCTGAGCAACGTCCCGCACTTTCGCGACCCAGTGAGTCTAGGGCAGTGTGCCACCTCTCTAAGTTCAAGGTAAAGAAGCATATGAGATCAGCCGTATTCCATCTCCCTCCAAAACTTATTTGTTGACCGGGTTGCTTGTTTGCTACCTAGGCGCCTGGAAATTGAGATATGATAAAAGAAGAACGGAAAAGCATTACACCTCTCTTAAGAACTAACACAGGGGTGAATTTTATGTTTCGAGAATATTTTTACAACTGCTTTTCACCGCCTAAAGAGGGCATTGCAAAGCTGTTCTGTCTCTCCTCGAACTAACTCTATTAATTATTCAATTAGCTACGATTAAAGGATTCAGGGAACCTAGCTAAATATCCAAAATGAAGATAATCTTGAAACAGAGCATTTTGAAAATTCATCAGTTTATCACATTGGAGTTATGATTTTGAAAGATTGTTATGTCATTGTTAATTTTATAATATTCGATCAAGGAAACGAGCTAACACAATTTTATCATTAATTTATCACATTTAGCGATATAATAATGTTAGTTCTGGATGTGTATCTCAAATGTTGATCCCAGATCAGAAAGAGTATCTCCATATTTTCATCTGGGAGATTTTGAACCTCTTTGGAAACATTTTATTTCATAAGTAGACATTGTGGAATTGAACTTGGCATATTTGTGTTCAGATGCGTTGAAATAGAAAATACCTCTGCGTCAGCGAGGTTCTGGATCAGCTAAAAAAATAATAAAGTTTAAGTTTTCCTCAGCGGCGCATATGTCACATTGCTCACCTGAACGTGACCCGTAGGCTGTGAAGGTCAGAGGGATCTCTTCTCTTCTGAAGGACTGGAACTCTCAGTTTGTTGATTTGTTTTATTTACGGTCACTTTTTAACATCTCAGGTCATCAGCGTCCCATTCAAATCAGGGCGTGAAACGGCCGACAAATTTTGCTCAGAGGCCTCTTCTTTCAGGCTTGAGGTTCTTTTTCGTGCCGTGAATGTACGACACGGGACCCACGGATCTATTTCTCTTTCGAAGGAAGCCATACTTAGGCTTTTTAAGCCCGAAAAAATTCAACGATCCTGGTCTGGATTGAACCCGCGATCTTGGGCTTAGAAGGCAAGTATGGCTACCACTACATCAGCAAGGCAGACTTGATTTACTTGGCATGCTGTTAACGCATGATTGTATTCTCTCTTGCATCTGTGGATGATGTTGGTCCTGGTGGTGTAGTGGTTACCATGCTTGACTTCTAAGCCCAAGAATGCAGGTTCAAACTCGGCCAGGATGGATGGATTTTTTTCGGGCGTAAAAATCCTAAGTATGGCTTCCCTCGGAAGGGAAGTAAAGCCGTGGGTCCCGTGTCGTACATTTACGGCACGAAAAAGAACCTTAAGCCTGAAAGAAGAGACCTCTGAGCAAAATTTGTCGGCCGTTTCACGCCCTTATTTGAATGGGACGTTTTTTTTTTTTTTTTTTTTTTTGATTGGTTTATTTATGGACGCTCTTTAACATCTCAGGTCATCAGCGTCCCATTCAAATCAGGGCGTGAAACGGCCGACAAATTTTGCTCAGATGCCTCTCTTTCAGGCTTGAGGTTCTTTTTCGTGCCGTAAATGTACGACACGGGACCCACGGCTTTACTTCCCTTCCGAAGGAAGCCATACTTAGGATTTTTACGCCCGAAAAAATCCATCGCTCCTGGCCGGGTTCGAACCCGAGATCTTGGGTTTAGAAGTCAAGCATGGTAACCACTACACCACCAGGACCGACCTGAGATGTTAAAGAGCGTCCATTAAAAAAATAAATAAATAAAAAACTGTGGATGATATCAGAATTAGATTATCTTCTCAATAAGCCGAGTTTTTGTAGTAATCTCTTCCTTCACCACTTTGTTGTTCACCGGCTGCCATAAATTCTCAATGGATATGAATGTTCCTGCCAGGGCAATAAAGAGCCATTCTTTTCTTGCAGAAAAGCTATCATAAATTTTACAATAAGGCATTTGGTCCCTTCTTGCATACAACTAAAGGCTCTCCATTTAGGAATCATTCCCCTAAATGAGGCGGCAGCCTGCTTCTCAACGTCTCCTTCTGCTGGTCCTAGCGCATTGTCCCTTGAACAACATATGGAAGTTCATGGCCTTGCCACTGATAACTGATCAATCATGACTTTAGTGGGATGCTTTAGTCTTCACAACACAACCTGACTTATACTTTTCATCAGGACACCGCCACACAAACTGAGCTTTGTTTGCCAGAACTTCAAAAACGCTCTCATCACTAAAACAAACCTGAAATAATGCAAAAGTCAATGATAATTTGATTAAAGATTAATCAAAATTAATGTTAAAATTAAAATGTACACGTTTATTGATTGCCAGAAGTCAAAGTCTGTATCCATGTGATTTTTTACCCACTCGAGACATTTTGCAGGAAAAAAAAAAAAAAAAAAAAAAAAAAAAAAAAAAAAAAAAAAAACCAGTTAATTTGGGCTTGCGGCCAGGTCTGCGTGCTTTTAAATTCATTTTTGATCAGCCATAATTATTACTTCTTTCAGGTCCTAATTCTACATCCAATTTAATTTTCTTTTTAATCGTCTTACTGGTGTTTCAGATAGCTACAAAATTTTGAAAAAGCATTAGTGTTATACGGTATTGTTACCTCTGCAATCTTTCACACAATTTGCCCAATAGAGTTTTGTGAAAGTTTACTCGAATGCTTGGACATTTCAATATTGAAATTCTCACCAATTTGGTTGATAATTATATGCTTTGTCAGCGAGGTTCTTACATGTAACCACCAAGCAAAACTGTGATGTTGCTTCATAGCAACATGTCATCCCAAAGTCCCCATGATCACAGGCAACATCTAAAGTTTAACTTTAGAGGAGCATGTTAGACCAGGTACACAATTTTTATTTTGAGACCTAAAAGGATTCTCATGTAGATGACGATTTCTAAATAACGTCCTCAAGGAAATATTAATAGGTTGACTGAAGTATGAATGTAAGTTATTCAGTTCAAAAGGGATTTAATTATTGGAGATGATGTGGGCAAAGTGCATTGAAATAAAAGGCGGAGTATACGAGGTGGTATCCACAATATTCTGGACTGGTTCTGCCATCTCGACGGTAGTTGCTGTAGAGTTTTGTACCGCCAGGTGGCAACACTAGCGCATCTGATGAGTATTGAAGTTTCTTGCAGCTGAGTAGTTGTGTTGAGATTCTATAGTACTTTTTATGATGCTCTGTGTGTAGTGTGTGGCGATTTTACGATGGATCCAAGATTAGAACAGAGAGTGTGCATCAAATTCTGTGCAAATCTCGGGAAAAATGCTAGGGAGACCCTCGCAATGATTCAACTAGTATTTGGGAGACAAAGCATGAGCCGTACACATGAATTTGAGTGGCATGCTCGGTTCAGGACCAGCCCTACTGCTATTGAAGACTATGCTCATACCGGTAGGCCCGTCAACTGCACAACGCCTGACATTGTTGCCAAAGTTCAACACCTCGTTCGTGAGGATCGACGTCGAACCATTGAAGACCTTGCTCGATAAGTGGGAATTGGTTATGGGACATGCCAACGAATTATAACTGATGAATTGGTATGTATCGTGTCGTGCAAAATTTGTGCTAAGGATCCTGCCTGCTAATCAGAAGGCGCAGCATGTTGAAGTTTGCACGGAGCTTCGTCAGGCTGCATCCGATGACCCGACCATCTAGTTCAGGGTCATCACTGGCGACGAGAGCTGGATGTACGCTTATGACCCTGAGACAAAACAACAATCCTCCCAGTGGAAGAGCCTACAAGACCAAAAAAAAAAAAAAAAAAAAAAAAGCGAGACAAGTGAAAAGCAAAGTCAAGAACATGCTCCTCGTTTTCTTTGATACCAAGAGGGTTGCGCACAAAGAATTCGTCCCACCAAATCAAAATGTGGATTCCACGTATTACTGTGACGTTTTACGACGACTCTGTGAAAATGTGCGGAAACGACGGCCCGAAATTTGGTGACAAGGGAACTGGCTTTTGCATCACGATAATGCGCCCTGTCACAATTCCTTCTTCACCAGGAGCTTTTTGACGAAAAACAACATGATCCACTGTACTCACCTGATTTGGCACCCTGCCACTGCGCTCTATTCCCCAAACTGAAAATCAAGTTGAAAGGACGTCGGTTCGACACAATTTAGCTGTCTGTGCTAAACATCCTCAAAGAACATGACTTCCAAGATGTACTTGGAAAATGGCAGAATCGCTGGTACCGGTGTGTATGTGTGAAAGGGAACTATTTCGAGGGTAATGGTAGTCATTAGTCTCGAAGTAAGTTTTTGACCAGATGGCAGTAACAGTCCCGAATATTCTGGATAACATCTCGTATTAAAAGGTTAGTTTGTAAATTTAATACTCTTATAGATAAACTGTTATGTGTATCAGATTTCACGCTAGATATGGTTATACCCCGATCCTTCATGTATGGTAACATAATTGCAAATACATTAAATGTTTAAACACTACCATTATAATTGTTATAAATTTATTACAGATTTAAATATGACCCAAGATGTGGCAGGGGCAACATTCATGGCTATTGCCACTTCTACGCCGGAGTTGTTTATCAATATCATTGGGACCTTCATAACAGAGACTGACCTTGGGGTTGGTACAGTTGTAGGTTCGGCTGTGTTCAACACTCTTGGAGTAGCAGCCTGTGCCGGCCTGGCTGCTCGTGAGGTTAGTATTATCCGACTTTTTCATACTTTTAGAAGGTTTCCTCTAGTTTTCTGATCTTCTACATTAATTTCTGCAGAAAGTTACCTTTTTTCTCAATGTACAAGGGTAGGTCCATAAGTTTACGCTCTCATCGATAAGGATTATGACCATAACAAAATCCTTAGCATGTATTATATCTTATCTGTTAAGTAAATAATTGCAGTTGTAACTTCCGCTCCGCCGAGTTCAATTGTTCAGATATTGTTGTATAAAGAAGGCTACGTGTAGAAGATGGTAACATGTTCAAAATGGAGTTTCGAAGCTTTTATTAAGTTCTTCACAAAAGAAGGACTTACTCCAAATGAAAATAAACGGCGATTGGAAGGTATATATGGGGAAGCACCCCCCTCATATTCTACCGTAAAAGAAAGGGCCAAAATTTTTGAATGGGTCGAGAAAGCATTGAAAACGCAGAGCGTGCAGGTCGGCCCTTGGAGGTGCTTCACTCCTGAAAACATCGCTCGCTCTTGTGCAAGGAGAAATTATGGAAGACCGGCGGCTCAAAGTTACAGAAATAGCAGCAAGTTTGGCCTTTCTAAAACAACAGTCTCCTTCGAATTATTCATGAATATTTAAAAATGAATAAGTTTAGTGCAAGATGGGTGCCTTGAGTTCTTTCCTCGGTTCAAATGCAGCAACGAGTCATCTGTTGTCAGGCATTTTTGGAGCTCTGTCGTGGCAACGAGAAATGCAGTAAATCTTTGTTACAGGAGATGAAAATATGGTTCTCTATTATGATCCTTTCTCCAAAAGAGAATCAATGGAGTGGCAGGCGTAAACCTGGCGAAGCCGCCTCTAAAGGCCAAAATTTCTCAGTCAACCAAGAAGATCATAGTCACAATCTTTTGGGACTATGAACAAATATTCTTCCTTGACTTCAAGAAGAGAAACACCACAGTAAATGGGGAGTACTATGCTGGCCTACTGCACAGACTACTTGCTTCCATCAAAGAGAAAAGGCGAGGAAAGCTGAGTGGTGGTGTGCGCCTTCTTCACGACAACGCGCCTGTGCACACAGCTCTTGTTACAAAGGAAGCTGTAAAGAAATTTGGCTTCAAGGTGATCGGTCATCCACCCTACAGTCCAGCTCTAGCTTCCAGCGACTATTTCCTCTTCTCTAAACTCAAGAAGGTTCTTCGAGGGAGGAAATTTAAGTGTGACGAAGAAGTGATGAATGCTGCTTATGGCCATTTTGCAGACAAGACTTCTGACTATTTTGAGGGGGAGGGTTGAAATGCTAATTCAAAGATGTGAGAAGTGTATTGCAATAAAGGATAACTATATTGAAAAGTGAAATATAGTTTTTGTCTTTATCATACCTAGAAAATGGTTGGGCCGGGAACTTATGGATCTACCCTTGTAACTTCTTTGCTCTAGCACTCTGTAATAACTTTCACAAATTCAACTTACTGAGGATTTTGCTTAGCTGCGTGACTGACTTTCATTTTTCATATGATGTTCACATTGTTACTTTTCATGTTCAGGTGATAAATCTGGAATGGTGGCCTTTGAGCAGAGATTGTAGCATTTACATTATAACAATTGGAGTAATGACAGCAGTAACGTACGATGGCCGTATTGACTGGTTTGAAGCTCTGGTTCTCCTCTTCATGTATATTTTATATTTCTTCATCATGTGGGCTAATGGCCGCCTTATGAAATGGACAAATGAACTTGTTACCAAATTTACAGGTAACAAGGTGGCATTGAGCAATTCAGGTAATTACAAAAATACACATGGTAAAAACTTGTCCAAAGTGGAGCGCGTATAAGACGGAAATCTGCCTAAAGTAAATAAAATCTTTAGTGTCAGTGCATTTATCACATGATTACATGGAACTTGTTTTTCTATACAAACGAAATCTGGCCTACTCGGAAACAGAAACAACATTTTAAGATGTTTGGCAAAAACTCTTGTGTATAATCTTCATTTCTATACGCTAAAGGATAAGGAAACTACTGCTATTGGCTACAGAAGAGTGTATTTTATTTAATTGATTCTTCAAGGACAGCTTACTGTGGGCTAACGAGTATGCTATTTTGGCAGGGTATTTCCTGGAATGAAAGTCCGCGGTTATGATTGGTACGTAAATTATTACCAACACGTAAACACTTAAAAGATACTTTTTCTCAATTATCAAACAAGAAGATGCTAGAACTGCCTCCCTTCATTTTCCATACATTCATTGCATCGACTAATGAAATTCCCATTACCCTCTGCAGTTTCCTGTGAGAAATGAAAGACATTTCTTCACAAATGCTAATTTTAGGTTCATCTAATGTGTGTGGATTTTATTCGCACATTTTTATCTCTAATGCCCCCCTCCCAGAGATAAAAATCGCATAGCGTTAATTCGGGGAACCAAAGGGGTTATATGTTATTATTGATGTCTCTTATCATCGAATATTTAATGAGTCACATGCAAGGAAATATGGACTGTATGTACCGTTGCATAGTCCTGTTGAAAAGTCGCGAAATTGCGTTACTTCACGGTTAATTCACAGAAAAAGATTGCAAAAACATTGTATCCCTATTAATTGTTTCTTAAAACAATAGGGTCTATTATTCTTTCGCCGCTAATGGCACATCACATCTTTTGATTATACAGGGGTTCCTCGTGAAGCAGGGTTTGTGAATTAACCTACCTACTCAGGTGAACCAAGTTTAGTCCATAAAGAAAATTTAGATTGGAGTCGGTTTCTACTTCTAATTCCATTCACAAAATCTTCTCCTGGATGCAGGGTCACCTAGTTTAAGTTCTTGCATTAGAGCAATGTTATGGGGCTTTTAATTTCAGTAGCTTTGTAGCCGTTAGAACAGCTATTTGCTGCGAAGGACTTTGAAGTGACCTTTGGAGGGCGTTCCAGAGCACGTTCAATGCTATCTAATGTTTCTTCTGTAAGTGCTCTATGTGACTGTGTACTTTTTTTTTTTTTTTATCAAGAATACTTCTCTTTTCACGAAAATTATTTATAAATCTGTGAATCGAAATTCGGTTTGGAAGTTGGATATCACTCTTGAAACAATCTCCGTACCTCCAGATCCGATTCTGCACGCATATACGAAACATAAACAAACATTCTTTGGGGAATAGAAAACCAAAATTGAGCATATTAATGTAATTAATACATTCTATTACGATGCCTAATGAATACTTAATACACTGTCACACAACACACTAGAACACATTCGTAATTTCCAAGAGTTAAACTTGTACTAACTTCGCCTCCGCCTACCAGCCGGTTTTCAAGCTTGGGAGAGAGACAAGAACTGCAGAGATCGGTCAACTGTGCCCAACTGCACGTGGAGCGGTCCAGCGAGAGAAAAGTCACCCAGCAGAACAGTATGGTAACTCAATTTATCTTTGAAGTAAGGCATCTACCTGATTTTCTGTGCATCCCATCAGTTGACTTGTAACATTTGAAGCAAGAACATCATGGGTAAAAAGTATATGATAAAAAATGAGGGCAATTGAAGCAAGTTAGAAATATAAACTTCTGTATGTGAGATGATGTTACACTTCAAATACAGTAAAATGCAAATTTATGATAAAATAAAATTAGAAATGATTGGCTGAAAGAAAACTACATATCAAATGAACAGCTAAAAAAACTGGGAATAAAGAAATAAATGAGGTAGTGTGGGAACGATTTGTAAGTGCACAAGTGAAAAACTTGCAGATGTCTGGACCAATGCTACAGAGTGAAGCTCTTTTTGTTGCTAAAGTGTTTGGGAATTTAGAGCTTAAGGCACCTTCAGGATGGCTATGCAGCATCATAGCAAAATGCAACATCACGTGGAATGAAATGGGAAAGTTAAGATGTGCAAAAAGTGCAGTGAAAGCATGGTCTTGCCTTGCCCTCAAAATCCTTTGAAATTTGAGGCAAATGCTTTGGGGGAAAAATATCAAAAGAAATCTGACCATTTTGTTATGTGGGAACATGCTTGGGGAAATGGAAAAGCAGCAAAACCGCAATGTATTAACATTGATGTCAGTAAGGTTCCAGTCAAATGGTGAAGCTGCAAGAAAAGCGGTTGGTGAGTTCCATAATGGAAGTTTGGCTATGCTTTCAATACAAAAATGAAAAAGGAAAACCATTACATGATTCTTTTTTTTTATATAATGGCACTTGTCTCCTATAATCACATTATCAGATGTGAAATTTCCATGGTTTCCATCGTGCTCAACAAGCATTACAGAACCAATGGACTAAGGGGTTGTCTTCACATTCAAACCCCACAGAGGCAGTTATGATGCAGTCTCTGACTGGAAGCATTACTCAAGATGATAGCACATATATTGTCTTGCATGATCAGATTCAGTCTTGGATGCAGTAAACTGGATCAATTTGGCAATAATGAAGATTAAATCAGAAACTCTTTGCAAGTGATTCACCAAAGCTGAGTTTGGATGTGAAGAAGTTTATGTATTAATTGAAGCAAAGAAAAATGTAGCAGCCATTACCACTTTAAATTAAGTGCAGAAAACTTCTTGCACTCTAGAAAGAGTGATAATGGAGTGGTGACCACCTCTCCATCCACTGCAACTTCACTTCTGCAACGGACCTCATAACAATTTGAGATGCAGAGAAGGATGAGAAAGATACCAGAGAAAAGGAAGAAGATGAAGAAAGTGTAAAAGTTCCTCAGACAATAAAATCCCAGGAATAGGTTCTAAAAATCAGTGATATCAAGGAATTTGCAAGGAATTCAAACTTCCGCACAGCTGCTGGAGTTATTGTACAATGCAAAAAACTGAACTGGGTGAACAAACCATTCCTAAATGAAAATGCAAACAAGTTTCTTTTCTTGATATGTGGAGAAAAGTGTGATTTCATGTATCTTATAAGGCAGCTAATGACAGTATATTACATATAAATAAGTTTCATAATAAAAGCATCTGTGTAAAGCTATTAACTGTGATAAATATATCCTCATGTGTACAGAAATAAGCAAGTGATTTTTGTCAAATTTACTAAGCCTTTAGAAAAGAGAGGTACAAGTCTATAAAATGCATGAACCTTGGTGCAATATTTTATAAGTGTAATTAAGTGTATTATATTGTGCTTTCTTTAATGCAGAAACTTGGCCCATTTGGAAAAATATTTTGAACCCATGGGATTCCACTTTGAACAAGTTTTACTGAATTACAATTATTTTTATTAAATTTTTCAACAAAATATGAAACTTGTAAGTCTAAAATCTTTGGTTGGTATAGAGTGATTGATAATTGTACTGATAACCCAACAGGCAACTAGAGGAAATGGGCAGACATATATGCCACTTTTCAAATTTAAGAGCTTTTTTGGTCCTTCTGAGTCAAAACCTTTGGAAACTTTATGCAGAACAATAATTGAATATCTACTGTATATTGTTTGTTGATTGTTAATGAGAATACATTTTGTTTCCAGATTCTAGCTTTAGGAGCACTTTAATTAAACAATATTAAGTCTAAGCTTTTTCATTCTTCAGCTCCTGCAAGAGCACATAAACGTAACATTATCATGGTGTATGCAATGATGGTATCAATCCAAATTTTGAAATACCAACCAATCTTAATGAATAATATTTTACAGTGATTATAATTTCTGTGGTTGTGATGGTGATGGTGGAGATGGAGTAGTGGTAGTGATGGTGGTAACATTGGCAACAGCTGCAACATACTTGATGATGTATTCTTCCCTTTTCTTTATTCCTTGGATTTGTTTCTTTAATTTTTAACAAATATTTAAATGAAGTATAATACATTTTAAACTCATACACATTACTGCCTTTGTGTTTAAAGCATTTCAATGTGGTGAATTTTAATATCACGATATTTAATTTTATTTTTAATCCTTGCATGCCTCAAAAACATATCATGAGTGAATGCATTTTGATTGTTTTGATTGCTATCCAAGATTCTGACAAATATTTTTTTCTTATTACTATTATAAATGTTAATTTTTCAATTCTGTTGTCATATTTGTTTTTGTTTGTAAGAACTTTGATACTCATTGTGTTCTTGTTACAGCTTCTATTTATATAATTCCTTTTATTACTGTTGTTAATATAAATTTTTATTATTATTGTCATAATTGTTCTTGTTGTTTGTAGCAGCTTGGCCACTAATTGTGTACTTATTATTGGTTCTATTGATGAATACTTATTTTTATTACTATTATAAATTTTAATTTTTATTACTATTATTCCTGTTGTTTGTAAGCAATTTACTATTAATTTAAATATATTTAGGAATCAACACAGTGAAAACAAGTATAAGATGTCAAGTAGATAAAATGTTTTAAAATGCTAATAATATTTCTGTGGCTTCACACGGAAGCACTCTGAGTTAAAAACATTTAAAATATTGATGCAATGATAAAACACTCTTAATGTTTCACTCTCAAAATAAAAAAAATCAGGACATGTTTCATGAGACCTTTGCTCACTTTGTCAACTGTTAAACAACTGGTGCAAGCTGGATCATATTAGATTGAAAAGATAGGTAATTGTGGTGAATCTAGTAGTCTGTTGGTGAACTTGTACAAAATATTTTCTGCTTCTGGAATGTCAAAATTCATGAATTTATGTTCATTATTTCTTTATGAAAATATTTTCTCATATGTCAGTCAGTTTCTTTTGGATGTTGAACAGCTTTTAATAAAGAGGTGCCTTTTTCTATTTTATGATTATGATTCCAGAAATGTGCTGCTATGGCTAATTTTCCTATCTATTTGTAACAGATATTTCTCCAATGTTTCTTCAATCTGATGCATATACATAGGGCAATACCAAGAGAAATATAGCTTTCAAATTGAAGAAACACTGGAGAAATGTCCATTACAAGCAGATAGAAAAATCAGATGTAGCAGCACATTTCTGGATTGAAAACCATGAAATAGAAAAAAGCATCTCTTTATTAAAAGCTATTCAACATCCCAAGAAACTTGACATATGGGAACAGATTTTCATAAAGAACTATGAGCATAAACTCATGAATTTCGACATTCTGAAAGCAGACAATATTTTGTATAAGTTCATTAACAGACCACAAGATTCATCACAATTGCCTATCTTTTCAAATCTAATATGATCCACCATACACTAGTCATTTTACAGTTGGCAATGTGAGAAAGGCTCACAAAACATGTCCTGATTTTTTAATTTTGAGAGTGAAACATTAAGAGTATTTTATCATTGTATCAATATTTTCAATGTTTTTAATTCAGACTGCTTCCATGTTCATTGGAAGTGAGGCCACAGAAATGTTATTATCATTTTAAAATATTTTATCTACTTGAGATCTTACTATTAATTGTTTACTTACTACTGATCTGTTGACATATTCATCTTTAAATTGGAATGCACTCTAGGATGTAAATGGATGAATGAAAAATCAATCATTTCTGGGAAAGATTTTTTAGGCATATGCAGGTTAGGGCTTAGATTCAGCATTTAATATAGGAAATATTGCATATAATGATTAGCATTAATTGAAAGTCATCTGCAGAAGTGTCAGCTCTTCAAGCAGGACTACATTGGATGAGTGGAAAGGAAAAGATATAATTTTCTTGTTAGAATATGTGATTGTGAACTGAAAGTGAGATGGAATACAATTGTTGGCATCTGGTGATCTGTTAGGAAGTTTGCATGCTTAGGATGACTGAAAACAGGGAAAACACAAATGGATGTTTACTTTTAGACCTCATTTAAAGAAATTAGTGGAAACACATTTCTTACAGGACTGAAAAAAAAAAAAAAAACCAGCCGTAATCATTAAACAGTAGGTAGTGATTGATATGGCTTTACTTTCTTTGCATATTTTCAATATTTTGGATTTTTTTCATGATGTTTTCAAAATTACAGCCTTATATTTGAAGCTACACCAACTTTCCGCTTCATGGTTTTTAATACAGAGCATTTTTGTTTATTAATTATCACTTTCTCTGTTTATTGTTTAGATTAGCTTAAGTGTGCAATACCTTACCTAACTTTACTCATCCCAAAAACTGTTGAGTTCATCCTGAATTTACCTAATTATCATAATAAGGTATATGCATATATTTATAAACTAGTTCTATAATCAAGCATGCTCAATTAAACTAACTGAATACATCCTATTAGAATTTATTAATATATTCACCCAAACTTCACATACCTAAACACATTAGCACGTTTCAGGAACATTTGCTCCCATCATCAGCTGTTGACAGACTACTCTTTAGTACTCTTAACACTCCATTGTCTATATCTTCCTAAGTACAATTTTATAATATATAGTTATATGATATATAATAATTATATGAGAAAACATGTTAACAGAAACAAAGGAATGGTTGGTGAACAGCTGATGATGGGAGCGATTGCCCTCAAAACATGTCCTAATATTGTATAAGTAAGTATAGTTAATGTGAACATATTTAATAAATTCTAATAGGATATATTACACTCCATAGTCTATAACTTTATAAGTACAATTTAAATAATAATTGAATGCATGTTCAGTGGTTAATTAAATTTTGTTTAGATTAAAATACACTCATAAAAAGGCAAATTTTAAAAATATTGAAAGATAAATGCAGATAATAATTATCAACATGTATGTGATCTTCAAGCACTTACACAGTAGCTTCATGATTTTTTTGTCATCTTCAGAATAATTAGAGGATTAGCATATAACTATTTAGTCTGATGAGAGTACTTTCAGATTATATGTGCACTTTGCATTCTTTGATTTAAAGTAGTGGTGTAGATATTATCATTAAGTATGCTTGATAAGGCTTAAATAAAATGCAATATGGTTATCAGTGCACATTTTTATCTACCTTTGAACTTGTTATGCACTAGACTTTTAAGTTACATTGTAACAAAGATATTAATCCAACTGATACAATGTAAGAGAGCTTATGAGATAAGAGATATTGCTAAGGCCAATTTTTTTGCATAATAGATATCATGGCTGTGTTGCTTATTAAAAATTTCAGTGCGAGTACTAAGTCTCTATTGGAGCATCATATCAATAGACTGTAGACTTTACCTACTTCATTCCTCATATTATCTTCACTGCACTCTTCTCATTGTTACATAACATAATGAGAATATTTTACATTAAAAGACTCCAGCATGAAATTTCAAATTGTTACAGTGGTGCAATAGCAAGAATCTATGATGATATAAATATTTCTTAACAGAATGTCATTTATTGTAGTTAAAAATGTATTCTCAGATATATATAAATAAAAGAAAAATAAAGTAACACTATTACAATATAACAAATTAACAGTAATTATAAAAGCAGGAAAGGATAAAACACTAAGAGAAAGTCACACTTGTAATGGCTATATTTTGCACTCATTGAGTTCTTCTATGGCAAGAAGGCAAGTGAAGGTGATAAAAGTAAATATTGAGTATTGAAAGTAACATTATGCATGGAAACAGATGAAACTAGCAATAAGAGTATGTAGGGGAAAAAACTAATACATAAGATTTAAACCAGGTGGTATACACGCTTTATGTAAAAATATAGCTACCATTTCCCTATCTCTGAGTAAACTTTCAGAGCTATTTGTAGGTAATGCATCAATGAGTGTTAAATTAAAAGCATCATCAAAATCCTTATAGTGAGATAAGGCATGTTGGGCAACCAGCAAGGGAGACTTGGTTTTAACAGAACATCTATGACTGTTCATTGGTTTAACTTCTAACAGTAGAAGTTAAGCCAATATAAAATGCTTTACAAAACTTACAAGATAACATATAAGACGTTCTTAGAAGAGCAGGTAGCAAATGAAGAAATGTTAGATTCTCTGGATAAATTAAGGCTGCAGAATGAATGGCATGGCATAATTAGTGCACAGGTTTTATATTTAGGGTGCTGGCAAGGATATGAGCCAGCAACGAGATGAGGTAAATTCTGAGGAGATAGGTTTCGGTGAAATATACTTTTAAGGTTAGGGGGAGTTCTAAAAGTAAGACAGGGTACAAATTTAGAAAAATTATTTAAAGATGGATGCATTAATAAAGTCGTGACATAAAGAGCATGGTGATAGTTTCTGTTATACTTAGGTTTTTATTTATAAACATTAATGACTACATCACAGAATGCATTATACTTTTGCTTTTACTCCTTTGTTATCATTTTGTATGAAAATAATTGTTTTTCTAGCAGTCTTTGGATTTTTGATGGAATTTTACACTCTTACATTGTAGATTTTGATGAATAATAAGTTGAACAATTTCAACATAGTGACTGAGTGTTGCTGTAAAGTTGTCTGATTAGTTTATCTCCAGTATTGGGATGTTCATCCTGGAAATGTTAGTGACTCTGCCTGCCACCTCAGCTCTGATTGCCCTTCATTTCCTTCATCTCATTCCTTCCTCTCTTGGTTCAGTAATAAGCACTTCCATATCTGAAATCCTTTGCTGTCTCTCATTCACTCTCACTCACTCACATACTGTTTATTAAGCTTTGGGTAAAATTTGGGTACGTTGAATCAGTAATTTGTCAATGAGGATGTGCAACAAATTTCTCAACAATAACTTCTTAATCTTGTGGCAACAGAATGTCATCCTACTGTGGTATTCTTTTATCATAGTTATTTATTATTGTTTGTGGACTTATGGTATTAATGTATAAACATTCAAATAATATAACTGTTTAAGGAATATGTAGCTTACAATAAAAATAAAACAAAACTAATGAAAAATACATTACAGTACCAACAAAACCAGAGAAAAGCTCATTGCTAGGTTATGAAAGAAGTTCTTTATGAACCACTTTCTATCTTCAGGCAGTAATTTTATATGCAGTCTCCTGAAATACTATCTCTATGAAGAGATCAGATCTGAAGATCTTTTATTCTTGTTTAATCTTAGGAATTAATTTAAGAAAAATAATGAAGAATGGAAAATAAGACTTTGCTTAGGATATCTTTGCTTCACTAACAATGCAAACAGATGCTCACAAATTTTTGAGGTTAATAAAATCTTGTATAAACTAAATGAAATAATATTTTGCAATGAATAAAGTAAAATCTTCTTATAATGTAACCTTGGTTTTAATATTTTTTTTTTAAGAACTATCGAAATTACACAAATTCGACAATTCTAATTGGAACTAAACACAGTGAAGCTTTTGAAATGTATATAATCAACTACTTGTCGTCTAAACACTCTTATGCTTCACACTATTTTTGAATACGACGGGACCTGTTTCAGAGCGACATCCACTCCATTCTCGACCAACTCGACGACTCATAAGTAAGTCGTCGAGTTGGTCGAGAATGGAGTGGATGTCGCTCTGAAACAGGTCCCATCGTATTCAAAAATAGTGTGAAGCATAAGAGTGTTTAGACGACAAGTAGTTGATTATATACACTTGGTTTTAATGTTAATCTACAGTTGGCTGACACTTATACTTTGCTTACTTGGTTTTATAATTGGACATGTTTTGGGAACATTTGCTCCCATCACCATCAAAGCATACTCTGCAGGTATTAGGAGAAATATATCCAAAATAGCATCTCCAAACTCATGAAATATTTTTTATTTTTGATGGTATAAAACAAAGTTCCAATAATTTTGTTAATTTTTTTTTCAATTTCATGGTTTTCTGACCAAAAGTAGACTGCCACTGCTGAAAATCATGAAATTGTTAAAAATTATTGTAACATACTTGCAAACCTTTGGAACTAATGACATGGGAAAAAATTTGCATCATCAAAAATAAAAACTACATCATGAATTTAGAGATGGTATTGTTAGATATGTTTGATAACTTTTTCAGACTGCCTACAGAGTATGCTTCTACCAGTTAGTTTTCTGCTGATGATGGAAGTGAATGTTTCTGAAACATGTCCCATTAAAAAACCAAGTAAGTGAAGTATAAGTATCACCAAACCCAACTATATATCAACATTATTTTCCTACTTCACTGTTAATAGCTTCAAGAGTGATCTTGGTTTCCAATGATTAGTACATGTGCTTACTTGGTAAATCTATGTACCATTATTGGCTCTTAGTGAAAAGATGACAAACTATATGATGGGCCATTATGAGTTGCACCAGAAGGTAGACAAAATTCATAATAGGAAGATAATATGAGAATCTTAAAATATTAAATTTATTTTAAGAAATTCTTTACTCTTTGGAAGTAGTGTCTTTAGCACTGAATGAAAAGAGATGAAATTATAAAAAAATAAATAAATAAATAAAGTCATACTCCTCATTACAGTGTAGAGATCTAAACAACTGATTCATTGCATGATGGTATTAATCACATGCAAAATATCTTGACTCCCACTTTCATGCTAGCTTTTGTTGATAGAGGGGAATACAGATGTCTTATTAATTTAAAAAAGATGATTTAGGGGAGGGGAAATGGGAATAAGAAAATTTTTGAAGTAGCAAGTATAATAAATAAAATGGGTAATTATCAAAAAAAAATCTCTATGGGGAGAGGAAGAGACAACAGCAGGTCTAATAGTGGAGGGTATGGAACAGTCAAAAAATATGATTTATGGAAAATAACTTATATGTTGATGAATTATTCAGATTAACAGATTAGAAATGAAGGGAAGGATCAGATTATGAAACTGATAAGTAAAAAAGCAAGTGGCGGTATACCATGGGAATTCTTGAGAGTTTGATTTCGAATGAGATTGCTTTTGTGAATGAAAATGTTAAATATAATATTTTAAAGAGGAAATATACCCAAAAGGTATGAGAACATTAATAATAGTACATATTTATAAAGGCAAAAGAGATATAAATAATCCAGCTAATTTGAGAGGAATTAGTCTATTAGCAGTGACAGGAAAGATGTATATGGGAAAATTAAAATTAAAAAATTGGCCTGGAAGGGAAAATAAAATCTCTGAATTCCATGTAGGATTTAGAAAATATGAAATGATAAGGAAAATTAAAATTAAAAAATTGGCCTGGAAGGGAAAATAAAATCTCTGAATTCCATGTAGGATTTAGAAAATATGAAATGATAATTGATAATATTCTTTGCGATAAATAAAATAGTTTATCATTTATAAGCATGAAAAGAGGAAGAGTGTATATAGGTATATGTTTTTGTGGATTTTGAAAAACTTTTGACACAATAAATCATGAAATTCTGTGGATTAAATTAAGTACAAAGGGGACAAGTAAAAGATTTATAAGAAATTATAAAGAATTTGCACCTATAATGCATTTTGTATTAAGTTCACTGAAGATATGGTGACTGAAACTATTCAAAATGAATGGCTGTTTGTTAAAAGGGTATAAGTCCAAAAATACAAATTTTAGAGGAGATACAAAAAAATTGCTTTTAGCAATATTATGTAGATTGAAGCTTTCTTTTTCATCTCAAAATTTTGTTTGACATATTACTTCATATTAAAGCTGTTTTTAAAGTATTACATTAATTTAGGTAACAAATAGAGCCTTAATTTACCTTGGGACTTCTACTTTTTAACAAATAATGCGGTTTGATAAAAATATGTTCGCTTAAAAAGTTCAACTAAATGTAAACTACATTTTATTGATAAAAAGATGGAATGTAAGAAACATGTTACTGAATGAAAAAACAAGCAATAATCATTAAGGTAATATGTAAATTATTTTCCCTAAGAAAATGATCATATGCAGAATTTTATGAACTTTTACAGAAAACACATTGTACAATCAATATTGATTAAATTTATGTGTAAAAATACAAGTCTTTATAAATATTGTACTTACAAACCTGTTGACAATGGAGTGGTGATATATCCTAAACTTAGGTATTCATTTTGTTGTTGTAAAAATTATAGAAGATACCTAAGCAATTCTCTTAAGGGATAACAGTAGTAAAGTATTCTTCTTAACCTAGAATCAGAATCAGATTTTATAAGTATTTGGATATGACTACTACAATTATATAGAGTGAGGCATTTACAGTGTTGCTGCCATTTTACTCTGAAATGAAGGAGAAAATGGAAAAATGCTTCAAATAAAATTTGAGCCATTCTTAAAGGCACATAAGATAGCTACCTAAACTCATCCTTGAAATGCATTTACCAATGTCATTTCAAGGTCAAATTACTTTTTCAAATGGGATGATGTATTTTTTCTCCTGGAATGAAAAGAGCATTTAATTTTCAGTGCAAAAGTTATAGTATATCTACCAGCTAGGAGTGATAGATGGTGTAACATTTGAAAATAAGATAGCAAATGTTTTTCACTTCTCTCTCTGTTTTATTTTGTTGTTGCTGTGAAGGAAACTCATTTTTTTATAAGGAGATGCTCATTTATTGACATCAGTACATAAACAAATGTTGCTAATTCAAACCTCAAAGGACATTATTCTTAGTCAGTTCCACTTCATTTTCAATGATGCATTATCAATGAGAGGATTGATATGATATACATTTATGGTGAAGCTCATAAGAATGCTAGAGCAGCTTGCAACAACATGGATATCAATATCCTGAAAGGAGGCAGCAGTCTGTTAGAAATTTTCAATGATTTGCATACTTATTGTCTGAAATGGGAAATATCACCCCAAGAAAACACCATCGAATGAGAAGTGCTATTGGGTAAAATTTGGAAGTTGCTGTATTAGCTACAGTTGCCGCTAATCCTCGCAAGTTCCCATCATTTGGAACATGATCCAGGAATCTCTCAAAGGAGCATTCTTTGAATAATTCAGCATCACATACACCTTCCATATCATATTAGCTTGCACCAAGCCTTCATGCAGATGATTTTCAGAGGCAAGTTGAATTTTGTTAATGGACTCTACTACAAATTCAAAACTGTAACTTTTCGAACATTTTATTCTCTGACAAAGCAACATTCACCAATCATGCTCAAGTAAACCGGCAGTGGAAAATCCAAGATGGTTCAGGAAGTAGAGCATCAGCAGCAATGGAGTTAATGTTTGGTGTAGATTTTGGAATTCCGTATAATTGGACCATACTTCATTAAAGGTAAACTGGGTGGAAATATAGTATCAACATGATGGTTGTCAATTTCATTACTCAGCTGTAGCTCGAGAAATATTAAACAGAGAGTATCCTGGTTGATGGATGGGACCCAGAGAACCTGTCCATTGGCCTGCCCAGATCTTGCCTCTCCAAACTTTTTCTTATGGGGATACTTTAAGAATAAAGTTTATGAAGAAGTACCAACTATACCTGGTAAACTACATCAACAAATTGGGAATGTCTGTGCAAGAATCAGGTAAGAAATTTTTAGACATGTTCATCAATCTTTTGAAGCACGTTTTCGAAATGCATCGAAGTTAATGGTCACACTTTCAGGCATTTTCAGAATTGAAATGTTTTGTAATGTGAACAATGACATTCTTTCAATTTTGGTTATAACTGTACTGTAGTGCACTGCACTGTAAGTAAATTGATGTCAATAGAGCAAAAGTGAGTGAAAAACATTTGGTGTCTTATTTGTCCAATATCACTTCACCTATCACCTATAGGTGATAGATGTACTAGAACTTTTATACTGAAAACTAATTGCTCTTTCCACCCTCACCCCCCTCAAAATACCACCATTTCATTTTGAAAAAACAAATTAACCTTGAAATGACATTGGGAAATTTATTTCAAGGACGAGTTAAGGTCGCTATCTTATTTCCCTTTATGAACACTTCAAATTTTGTTTGAAGCATTTTTTTTTTATTTTCCCCTTCATTTTGGAGTAAAATGGTTGCAACACTATAAAGGCTTCACCATACGCATGCACGCATGCACGCACAAAATATCATTCCCAATGTTTGTACCTGTAATAACTTCCCCAGCATGATTACTATATTCTTTAGCTATTAATCTAGCCATCTTAAATTATATTTTGTTTATATTCACTAGGATTAGTTCTAATAAAAACCACATCTTCATCTTCAGGACCACTCATCTTGAACAAAAACTGTTAACTTTGACAATGTATAATGTGAACAAGTCAAAAATGAACCGTTTACTCACATTGTTTTAGCAAGTTAAATAATTTTTTAATATAACCAGAAGTATAAGACTTCCACCCTTCTAACATAAAGTGTTAACATTTAGAGATGAGTTTAATCATTTGTATTGAATTCTTAAAGCCAATTTATAATAAAATTATATATCTATGGTGGAACATATATATAATAACAATAACTAGAAAAGCAGAAAATATATATATTAAAAAATGGATTTAAAAAAATGTGACTTCTGCCCTTTTAACAAATGATTCAAATACCTGGTTTAAAACAAAGCTATAAACTCAGTCCTATATTATTTAATTTGTATATTTATGCTATAGTAGTAATAACTAGAAAAGCAAAATATATATATATATATATATATTTAAAGAATGAATTTAAAAAAATGTGACCTGCCCTTTTAACAAACTATTCAAATACCTGGTTTAAGACAAAGCTACAAACTCAGTTCTATATTATTTAATTTGTATATTTATGCTGTTCTAGAGGAGATTCATAAAGCAAATGGGCATGTTACAAAATTAATAATAAAATGGTCCCCGAGTTACTTTTTGCAGATTTAGTTAAAGGATCCCTAATATAAGATAATGAAATCAATTATAACAATATCTAGTTTTTGAAGACTGGAATTTTTAAAATTAATATAAAGAAATCTTAGATTGTGATATGAAGATAGATTTGAAACTGCCAGGAATGCAAATTAAATGGTTGGAGGGAGTTTATAGATTGACAATTGAGGCAAAAAAATGCTATATGGGGTAGAGATTGGGGATATTTGATGTTTGAGTAACTGCTTATTTGATTCATAGAAGTCTCTGTAAACTAACTTTGAGTCTACCAAGGGCTTCACCCAATGGGGTAGCGCAAGCACAGCTAGAATGGGTTGGAAATAAAGGGAAAAATAATGGAAAAGGTATTAAAGTTTTAGCTTAGCATCAACAGACTAAGAGGAAGAAAATTATTTTGATATAATACTTAATTTTACCAGAACAAATATAACAAAGAGTTACCTGGGTAAGTACAAATAAAGAAATTTTGGAAAAGATATGAGAAAAATTTGGAAAGATAGGAAATTAAGATGGAAAGCTGTTTGGAAAGAAATTAACTCAAGTATCAAAGAAAGTGAAGTGCAAGAAATATTTGGCGACTTTAATAATACATAAAATTCTTAAGCTTATACAGGCGCAGAAAAATACTAGGAGTAGAAAATTATATTGAATGTCGTAATAAGGATGAAAGGGGGGAAAGGATTTGCATGGATCAAAAACTGGAGCTATAAAATTGAAGGGAATGTTCAATATAAGTATGTCCAATATGTGAAGAGAAGGACAATATCTAGCATATTTTATTAGAAGGTAAAGAAATTAGATGCAACAATACTCCAAAAGTAGTGGTTCTGAATAAGATAGAGAATAAAAGTAAAGAAATAGAAAATTATTTAGGGAAAGTCAGGAGATAGAAATGGTCAGTAAACAAGTAAAAGAAATAAATAAGCAGTAAATTATTAGAGATTATGGTTTCTAATTGTGTAAATGAATACAATCTTCTAACAGTTATTTATTGTCAATAGACTTGTGTACACAAGTTTCTGACTTTGTCAAACTACAATTTACAAGGTATCCAGTGATACTTTCACAAATTTATATAGCAATCTTCAACTAATGTTGTTTTCTATACCGGTTATATACACATGAAGTCAGTACTCAGATTACAATGGAATTACTTTGGGGCTTAATCCATATGGATATTTTAATGATGATAATAGTAATAGTAATAATAATAATAATAATAATAATAATAATAATAATAATAATAATAATTTGTTGGCTGTCAATAGATCTGCATTCACAAGTACTGTCTTAGTCCAAAAGGAAACTAACATATTTACAAGTAACATTACATTTTGGATTAACACATTCTGTATATAATCGTCTACATTCTAGACTAAATTAGATCATTAGGACTAACTCATAATGAAGTAACCTTACAGTTTTAGCCATTTAATATTTATTAAGGATTTGAACAAATCATATTAGAGGTTAGTGATAACAGTGCTCAGTTATAACTCATCTAGTCTGTATAGACATTTGTTAATAAGATACTTTTTCAACATATTCTTAAAAGAATTGCCTTGCTCAGTTTTAATGAAAGTGGGAAGTTTATTATACAGGATAATACCTGTACTATATGGATCTTTATTGCTTGACATTTTTGTCTTATACTCCCTATGATAATTATTAATTCCCCTCATATTGTATTCATAATGGTCTCTATTTAATGATATGTATTCCATTTTAGATTTTATTAATAAAAGAACTTTGTAGACATACAGCGATATAACTTAATGGATATCATTGTATGATTCAGTTGAACTACACACTCTTAAAGCTTCACTTACCCCAAAAGTAAGTGAACCTTAAGAGTGTGTAGTTCAACTGAATCATACAATGATATCCATTAATATGATTGGCTTCACTGTGCAAGTTCCAATTTACATTTAAGTAATAAATAGGCCTTCAAGCCGTAGGAACACCGACCTGCATTAATTCAAAAGTAAGTGAAGCTTTAAGAGTGTGTAGTTCAACTGAATCATATAATGATATCCATTAATATGATTGGCTTCACTGTGCAAGTTCCAATTTACATTTAAGTAAAAAAAAAAAAAAAAAAAAACGATATAACTGTTAGTATGTGATGTTTTCTAAATGTTTCTTTCACAGATTGGCGACTAGTTAAATTGAATATGCATCTCATACTTCTTTTTTGTAATATAAATACTCTATTTAAATTAGAAAGGCTTGTCCCACCCCATATTTCTATACCATATGTTATATGAGAGTAATCCATAGTAAACCATTTTAAGCTTGTCTAGCTGATAGGATAATTTGCTTAATAAATATATGTTGAGACACAATTTTTTACAAAGCATAATTACATGATGGTTGTAGTTTAAATTTTTATCAATATAGATTCCAAGGAATTTGGTGTAGTTGGTCTGTTCAATTTTTGAATTATTAATATGTATTGTTAAATCATTCTCTTCCTCGTCACATAGCTCAAATAGCATTAATTTAGTTTTATCAACATTAAGTCTCAATTGTAAATTTTGTAAGTACTTTGACAAGTGTAACAAGGATATTGAGGCCTTTTCTTTCACTTGTTTAAAAGTTTGTTCAGCACATATTAATGAAGTATCATCAGCATATGATACAATACTATAGTCCTGTGAATATAGAATATTGTTTACATAAAGTATAAACATAAGGGGGCCCAAAACTGAGCCCTGTGGAACTCCAGCTCTCACAACATCATATTTGAACTTGAAAAGACCTTATACAGTTACCTTGCTTGTATAAAATTTCTGTACATTGTAAACGATTTTTAAGGTAAGATGAGATGAGTTCTTGTATTTTACCTCTCACTCCATAATTAATTAATAACCACAGTGTTATGGATTTTTAATCAATATGACAGTTGGCAACTAAATGAAGGTAAAATATTAGAAGAACAATTTAGATCTAAATAGACTTTCATACCCAGCATTCAGAATGTTAAAATAATGCATGTCCAAATACAAATATTCTACAACTACTTGAACATTACCTCTAAGTCTGGAGATATATTATTTTAACACTCAGATATATTTATAATTAATAAATATAAAATAATATAGGGGATAGATTGCATAATTCTGTATAATGTATTTTCTTTGTGTTTATTATACCGAGTATTGAATAAATTCATTCACTAGGCATTTGTATGATGAAAATGTGGCATTTACAACTATTTCTATAAGATACTGTAATCTTATAACAAATTATTTATTAGGAAAGTGAGTGAGGAAATCACCCAAATTTCACCAGTTTCATTCTAATTACATGGCACCAAAACTCTTAAAAGCTCTTCAAAAACTTATAGAATTATCAGCATGGAAAAATATATTCTTGAACCCTCCCCCCCCAAAAAGTTAATTTTGATCTTTCAAACAACAGTAACCTCATCAAAAACTTTACAAAATCTAAAGGTTACATTTTAATACCAAGCTGGAAAACTGACATTGGAACCATGCTGATGATGAAGAAAATTTGCCTTTGAAACATGTCCAAGAAAGTGGAACAATACTAGTACAATTTGAGTGATTTCCTCTTAAATAATTTATGTGATATTATGTTTCACTGTGAAAATCCCAAACTATTCAAATCTACACAGTGTCTTCTTCACACTTTAAAAGAAAAATTAATATATTCACAAAAATTGTTTTCTAGATTTGAGAATTTAATTAAAATTGTAAAGTAAATTAATATTGGAAATAGAAGGAAAAATGTAAGCAATTTGGGACCTGTATTAAAACATATACATGCCAATCATATTCTTTTATTTTTTGCTGAATTGCATTTTGTATTTCCAGAGCTTTTTAATCACATGAACTAATAAAGGCATATTTACTAATTTACAGAGTCCTATCTTTCTGAGATTAGTACTAGCGTTGGGCCAGGTATTTATCGCCGGTACATTCAGGAAGATGCTGAAGCAGCATCAGAAGTGAAGACTGCACAGGACTCTAAGGATACTTCTGTTCCCAAAAGTAAGACTGGGAGTAACATTGCTCTATTACACAATTAAAAACACTTACAAGAATTGAAATGTTTGGGAAAAAAAGAGGATCTAATCTACAAAAATTACAATAAAAAAAAATCTATTTAAAAATTTGAGAAGTTCCATAAATTAAGATAGCTAATGGATTAAATAAATTGTACTTACAAAACTGTAGACAATGGAGCGGTAATATATCCTACACTTATGAAAACAAGTTGAATATGTAATAGGATAGCTAAGGGATATTTACAAAACTTGAATTATTATTTTAAATATTTAGTCTTCATGAGGGATGACTGATAATATATATATTATATATAATAATTGTCTAGCTTCTTGCCATGGAAGAACTCCCAGTAGTTCGAAATATAGCAATTTCAAGTGAGAATTTTTCTCAGTATTTTATCCTTATCTACTTTTATCATTACTGTTAATTTGTTACGTTGTTAATAGTGTTACTTTATTTTTATTTTTCATTTATATTATATATATATATGTTTTGTCTTTAAAACAATATATATATATATATTATATGACTGATTATATATATTTATTTATTTTAAAGACAAGTGTGTTAATTTTTAAAGAGAAAGAAATGAGAGAAACGAGTTAGCTCCTGTTTTCCCAAACTTTCTATTTAAAATGCATGTTCTTATTGTTTTAATGAACAATGTATATTATTACCCATGTATTATGTATATCTTTCTTGATTATTCATCCTCCTGGCCATTGATTACTTCCATTTGACCATTTATCTTTACCACAACTGTTCATAGATGGATGATATTCTGTGATATCCATTGGAGAAATGTCCGTAAATCAGCTTGCTTCCTACTGTTAATGGAAGTTCTTAGTATTTCTCTAAAAAGTTGAAGGCTAATAACTTAGTCAAGGATGTTCTATTCCCATTATATTGAAAGAAGTATATATTGCAATTTCATGCTGATATGACAGAATATTTCCAAAAGTGGGGTTTTGCGTGCTTATTCTGAATGCAGATGCTTCAGAAAAGTGGGCAGGCTCTTGCTTTTCAGTTGCAAACTTTCTGCATACTGTAAAGAGCAGAACCCATGAAGTCTGGAAGAAGTTTTTTATTTTTGCTTGCATTAAAAATACAGTCTGCTTATTTATCTACAGTGTAGAGTATAGGAAAATGTTTCCAAGCATACAGTTCTATTCAGTCAAAATCCCTGTCAGAGATAAGTTGTGTATGCCCTACATTGAGGTAGTGATCGTACACACCCAAAAACGTTTAGTTTAACAAGAAAGGCACAGAGGGCAATCAGGAACCAGAATTTTTTTTGTGTTCTTTACAGTTGTCACTCACAATATGGAGTTCTTCAGTTTCTATGTTGTTCCAAAAATATCTGAGAAGGAAAAAATAAAAAAACAAAATACAAACAAAAAATAAAATAGTCAACCAAAAAAAAAATCATTGTTGATGCTGCAATTATGAATTCCACAGTTGTAGGTCCACATCTTTCTTCAGTAGAATGCAGGTTCAACAATGAGCTTCAGAGTTGGCAATACTTATTGTGCAGATCTATAACTATAGCATGATAATACTTTTTAGAATAGGACTATACTAAACTTGTTAACTAGTATAACTTCTCTTGTGCTACTGTAGCTTTTCTTTGATGTAGCCCCATCATAGTTTAAGATAGCACAATTTCTTATTGTAACATTTAGATGATCTACACAAGTGTTAAGACTTAGGTAAACTCTTCACATTTTAAATTATAAAAGAGGGTTGTACATGTTACGAGACAGTATTAAAGAAAACCAGTTGTAGACAACTTTTTATAAAAGTAAAGATTCTATATTTCCATGTTTATATGCTTATAAAACATAAACTTTTATAAAATAAACATTCAATTATTTACAACTAAATCTGATGTACTGTCTTTCAAGAAAGTAAATGCATTCTTTTTCAGGACAATATTATTCAGTCATGCATGCATGGAGGGTATGAACATACATCAATTAAGTTTTCATGTAGCCGGTGCTGATTTTGAAGATTTTCACCTCCTTAATCAGTTGCTTTGTCAAAATATGTGCTAAATGCTAAGAAAATTTACATGTAGCTCAGCTAATGCTGTTATATCTTTATTTATAAAAAATCTAAAGAAGGTTTAATAAATGAGCATAAAACTTGTTAGTTACTGCTGAAGCCAAAATAGTATGTTAATAAATAAATTGCTTAAAATATGTTCATAAAAAAGAAAAAATAAATACATATTTCCTTTGGAAAAAAATTAAAAAATAAATGCCTAACTCTTTTTTGGGATTTCAAAAATGGAGATGGAAAAGAAAAAAGAAAAATTTGCTTTTAGAATTTGTACTACATCCATAAAAGTCCTGCATTAATTTGATACCTCTCTCAGCAGAGTCATTCACTGCTTACAAACTGTTAACTTTCTCCTTGACTTCTAAATATGAAATGTTGTTGTTCTTCCATGATGAAGGCCATCCCGAAAGGAAATTAGCTTAAATCTGGAAATGAGTGAAAAAGTCACTGCTCTTTGTTGATAAGATGTCGTCCATTGTTTCCTCTGAAATAAATATACAAATACATTAGAAGATGTGCCTTAAAGAATGGCAATAATTTACAGAAAAACCAGGTTAAACTTACAAAATAATTTAGCATGTAAAGATTCTCTCCATACAAATTTGGCACCATTTAGTTTTGGTATTTATGCCCACATCATCAAAAATTGAAAGAATTGACAATTTCTTTGATAAATACCACATGTGCTGACTAAACTTCTTCAAAGCTGCTCTAGAAATTGTAGAATCTGCATTTCCATATGACTTCAGTGTTTTTAAGAACCAGAGATCTTAATTAGGGGTTTTTACTGCTGCACTCTACTTAAACCATGGTTTGACATACAGAGTTACAATCAATATAGAGATATCTCTCGAGGCATTTTGATGTTTAATCAATATTTGTAATTGTGGCCATAGCAGGAACATTTTCAGGAAATAAATTGCTCTTGCCATCCATAAAAATTATGCATTGCCACAGGAGGGTAGATTTTCAGTTTCCTTTCAGTGTCTCAAAAATATATGGACAGTTCTATGAGTTCATGATAGTCATTCTTATCATAGGTTTCTGTAGTTCACTTTCAAAGGAGGTAACATTCCTTTAATTTTTGAATCACTGAAATGCTCTTCTTTATCTTCTTTGCCATTCTGTTGCTAGTATTGACACTTTCTTAACTTTCTCTCATTTGTTTGAAAAGGAAAATGTCTCACCCATTTATAATCTTGCATATTTTGCATTCAAATAAGCTTCACAAAACTAGTTCATAGGCCTGGTTTGTGTTACCATTTCACCATTAAAGCAGTGGGTGTTTGAAGCAGTTGCATCAATGCAGAGAATCTACAAGTTGTCTTTCAATCCCCAAAATGTTAATGCATTCCAAACAGCCTGCACTTACTCTTTATCAGAAGAATTGTAATTTTGGAATGCAGATGAGCTGCTCCCTGTCTCCAAATGTAACAAATGTTTGAAATCTTTCTTCTTTTGCATCTCTAATGTTTAATGAGAATAGCAGTTTACATCCCAGTAAACAGTAAGAATCATGAGAATATCATTATTAAATGCTGATTTAATGAAATCTGCATGCTTCTTTTTTATTTAACTATAAGTTTGCACCTTCACTGACAGTTTTACTTCACATATGTAATAAAACAAAACTTCCAACATTTGTCTGTTTGATGGCAATTTATGTCCTGTTATTTACTGCTTTACATACTCTATTAAAAACACAATTTCCTTGGCACCACAAAATATGATTTTAGAGTAAAAACTTGAAAGCACGTGTGACACAATTCAATTAGAAACATGCAAAGAACAGACAGCTTGGGTCTGATACTGAAGCAATCATCTGAGCATGTTCACAATCAATGGCATGAGTTAGTGCTTAGAAATTTAATGCAGACTATTTCAGAGTAAAAGGAGTAAAACTGGTTTGTGTACATTTCACAGTTTTAAATCAGAAAATCAGAATATTGACATTCATATATTTTTATACAAGTAATATACATAATATAATCAAAATATTGTTCTTCATTGTTTCAATAGACAAATATCATTGATTAAATATGCACACACTAACTCTATTTACTTATATAAAATTAGGACAAGTTTCAGAGACAATCACTCCCATTATCAGCTGTTGACTGACTATTCAACATGTAGTAGTAGGACAACAGCTGTGATATGAGCAACTGCTCCTGAAATATGTCCTAATGTTGAATAAGTAAGTGGAGTAACTTTATTGTTTGCTGTCATTGTTGTAACCACATCTTTATAAAGAGGTTTTTTGATTCTTCTTATTCATATTTTTAAAGTAAAATTTCTGAACATTGTACCAGGAGAGATACAGACCTTATTTACATTTGGGCAAAATTCATTTTTTGTAAGATCTGTATTATACCTGCAGAAGGTATGAAAAACCAGGTTAAGTTTCCAAAAGAAAATTACAGGAGAGAGTAAACAAAGTTTGAAACTGCCCTCAAAATCATAAATTAATGTTCAAAAAACAGTTTTCGAGGGATATAGAATTTTAAGCAAGATCTTTCAAATTGAATTTTTACAGTTCAGTACATCCTGTTTTTTTATTTATTTATTTATTTTTATTTACCTAAATCAATTTTTCTTGTCTGTTGTACAGCTGTTTTGTTGACTTACCTATTTATGTTCATATTAAAGAACACATTTTCAATCAAACATTAACCATTAATTTTTATTCTTATTATAAAATGTTCAAGTTGTAAGCAGGGGAGTATTACAGTATATTTAATGGCACACATTTCATTAAAGCCAAATATTTTTTAATCTCACATCTAAGAATAACTTAAATCTTATCTTAATAATTGAAAAATTGCAAGTAAAATAGTAACATAAATATTTAATTTCACAGGTTAACTAAGATTTACCTCTTTTTAACTCAAACATTAAACATATATTTGTTTGAATTCTCATTGCAAAACTTCAAAAACAAGATATTAGCCATATTAATTTCATTATATGTTGCAATTTGCACTGCATACATCTTTATTTAGTTCCTCCAAGTCAGAATCAATAAAGGGAATATAGTCTACTCTTACATTTTTATATAGTCATGGAAAATGCTGTCAATCAATGGTAACAGGTCCAAGATGTCTTTCATCTTTTCAGCTTTTACAGGAACCGAACCATTATGAATCACCAGCTAATGGGGGCAACATCTTTTTTCACGTCCTCTGATGGAAAGTTCTCAAAAACATTCTTCTTGAGAGAGGAAATACTTGAAAAATATTTTTCTGGACTTTCGGATGTATTTAAGTCGGTGAGTTCTGATCCAAAACCTTTGGTATCTCTTTTCTTCATCAGGAATGGCTCACTGCTTTTTGTTAATGAGCTGAAGTTTAAGAAATGCTTTCCTTTCATCATGAAAACTTGGAGTGATTTCTTCATGACCATACTACTAGCTAGTAATAATCATTTGAGTGGTTAATTTTTATTCCTGTTCTCTTTTTTTTTTCTTCCCCTTTTGATGACAGCATGGGTTGAATTGCTTACCATATGGGCATGTCCACTCATCTAATATTTGTGATGAATTTGATGGATGTTGTGCCTCTTCTCAATAAGGAAGTTGAACATAGCAGCCACATTACTACTTCTGTTCTGCTCCCCACAAGCCCCAAAATAAGAAATTATCTCTTCTACATTTTCTGGGAACTGCAGAATAAATTCGTAGAGACAAGAAGCTATTTCATTAGCATCTCTTTCAGATATTGTTTCATTCCACATAAAGTAAGTAGCTTCATTGGTGACTAAATTGTGGATTGTTAGGTTGAATATCCACAACTGTCTTTTATAGAATGAGATTAAGGTAAGGCATGGGCATGCACTGTTGCAGATCAAAGGTAAATGCAGCCATCTTATCACTGTTTTGTGCTATTTCTTTATCATGTCTCTTGGCTTGGTATGATTTTTTGGTAGTCTTAGGATATGCTTCTTGTTCGTATATGGTCAAATCTCTGGCTTCTTCTACCAAAGGGTTGATCTCCATTTTCAGTATGTCATATTTGTGGCAAGTGTCTTGTTTTGACTTCTTCAATGCTAGGTGAAAATGATGGAAGCATCTGGAATGAATTTTCAAGAAACAGGGTTTTTTCTACATTCTTTATAAAAATATACATCTTTGATAGACACCAGGCAACAGAAACCTCTTGGAAGATGCTGAATGCCTGATCTTTTGTCATGTGCGAACTGAACACCTTCATTTCTCTTTCTTATGGCACCAACAAAATTGAGTTTAAAAAGCTATGGAAATCAGATGGCAGGTTGTATGCATTGTTAACTGCATGATTTGGCAGGCTCCTTTATTGTGGAAAAGTCAAACTGTTCATCTCTGTGCCAAAACAATGAAAGTGACAACAGTCTTTAATAAAATTGTAGTAGATATTATTGGCACTCATTTGTTTATGGGTATTACTCTTAATAATGCCTAAAGTGGTTTTCATCATAAAAAATGATTATAATGTTCTGTATCCTGTTGGCATAATAATGTATGCTTGAAAAAAATAACTCAATGCTTCGCTCATTTCCTTAGGCAGAGGTAAATGCCTGCAATAACCAGGTAAATCGACCTACCCAGGTTTTCATGCAACCAAAATGAAGAAACAAGGAGGCAATATGCAAGTAACTAGATATGCATGTTTTTTCCTGCTGAATTCTGTTAATGAAAAATAAACATAGCTATTTACCTAAAATTTATGTATGGAATGCATTTTGCATTTTTTCACAGTTCATTATCTCCACAACTAATTAGAATTAGATTTATACAATGTGAAAATCCTCACAGAGAATCATTGGATGCAAATAACTTATTTGCAGCCAAAATTGAACTTATCAGGTTTTTCACACTCTTTGCAGATATAACATTGATTTTGCTTCTTATTTTGAACTTTTTTGTGCATTTAAACACCTTTTTGGTAATTTTCATTCTGATTTTGCTTATTCTGCAAAAGTATAGTAGTAAGGAAAAGGAAAGAATATAAAAAAACAGGATTTTCAAATATAAGTGCAGTAATGGTGAGGTTATACAATATTCTTAATAAATTTCAATTCTACCTCCTAAATAAATTATAGTTTATAAGTTGTAATAATAGTTGCAACAATACTAGTAATAATAATGATAACAATAGGTTGCAAAGAAGTGTAATAAGACCCAAGTGGCCAGAGATAATAACATAGATACATAGATATTAGGGATTATGGTTTGATTAAAATAATTTTATACTCTTACATATAGGACATATATAACACTTTACAAAGAGCTATATTCTCTCATGTTACATTTTTCAAATTAAAAAATATAAATATTTTAGTGATCACAGATTTTTTATTACAAATATATACATGTGTGTGCATGTGCATGTTTACATGTAGAACAGGAACATTTGAAAATAATAAATAGAATTTATAATAAATTGTGCAAGTATAAGCAAAAATGTAACTATTTCTCTGAATATGGTAATACTTCATTCTTTCAGAAGGCAGATTATCTTGCACACTTCAAGGTAGCATGCTGAAAAATGTATGGCATGTATTTACATGGCCCATAGCACTCATACTATTCCTCACCATACCAGACTGTCGCAAGGATTGTCTACGCCGACTTTATCCACTCACATTCATCATGTGTATTGTATGGATTGGATCATCATCATATTTATTGGCATGGATGATGTCCATAATTGGTGAGTATTTTTAGGAATATTTTCCTAATACTGTAGAAAAGTTTTATTACTGTAATACTGATATTGCTGTTATATCAAACTGAGACTGAGACTCAGCGTGACCAGAGATATGAATAATAATAAATAATAATTAGGAGAGTATAGAAGATAAGAATTTATATTTAAAAAATAAGATTATGCAATAAAGAACTAGCAATAATATGAAAAAAAATACTTAAAGATAGGACTGTAGATAGCATTGAAGACAAAAACTTGGAAGGAACTCTGGATTTGTGCAGATTATATACTCATATACTGTGATGGGAAGCATAATAATGAGCATTATCAGCAATAACTTCTGACAAAATTGTAGAATGATAGTTAAGGGTGTAATTAGCTTTACAATTAACCTCAATTTATGTATTCACTTTTTTACACTATACTCCATTCACTTACACAAAAGTAAGACGTGTTTCGGGAGAATCTCTCCCATCTTCAGTTGCTCACTGAACCGCCATTACCAGTTTCGAGTAATGGCGGTTCAGTGAGCAACTGAAGATGGGAGAGATTCTCCCGAAATGCATCTTACTTTTGTGTAAGTGAATAGAGTATACTGTAAAAAAGTGAATACATAAGTTGAGGTTATATTGCCACTCCATTGTCAACAGATTCGTAAGTACAATATTTACAATTTAACCTTTAAATTATATAAATTGTTTAAGATAATCTTCTGCCACTCATATTTACAGGAGAGACATTTGAAATACCTGATTCAGTCATGGGTCTCACTCTTCTTGCTGCAGGAGGAAGCCTTCCTGAAGCATTCTCCAGTATTATTATGGCTCGAAAAGGTAAATCATTCCTATATTGTATAATATTTAACACCATAATGATTCACAAAGGTAATGTCCATTATAAAATAATGGTATAGAACATATGCTAAGAAAAGAAAGGATAATGAAAGCCATTCTAGCACTTCCCTTTCATGATTATGTTGTTGTAAAAGCTGTCATCTTTGCAACTATGCATATGACAAATGATGAATTCTCTGTTTAGTGTTTTGGTCTATTTCTAGCAATATAATAAGAAAAAACAAAGAAAGCAATGCTCTTTAAAGCTATTCTTGCTTAGACAGAGTAAAGCACGAAAGCAGAACAAAGATTAAAAATGTCCACTAACTTTTAGAAATGTCATCCCTGAAAGAATACAGTCCAGCATAATTGGAAACCTTGCTTTTACAAATATTGCATTTTGATGATGTTATATGGAAATGCTTTTTTGCCCTCTTATATCTTTTCATAGATATGTTTATAAATAAAGTTTTATACTTATGGAAGTATAGGTAGCATGCTAGTTACTACTGCTGGTCTTGGTGAAAAAGTATGTTGTCTGGGTACCTTGAAATATGAGAACTTTTAATAAACAATTATCATAACTTTTTGACAAAATACTTTTGATCATCCTTATAATTTTTATGATATTTCTCTAAGTAGTACCCATTGGATGCAATGCACCTGTTCCAGATGTTCTGCCAATCTTCACAGACATGCTGGAAATAATTTTTTGTCAGGCCCTGTAGAATTTTCTCTAAAGCCTTCACCACTACTTCTCATGATGAAAAATACCTCTCATAAAGGAGCTTCTTCACTTTAGGGAAAAGTCACATGGGGATAAATTTGAACTATAAAGAGGGTGAGGGACACACTTCATATTGATTTTTGTAAAATATTCAGCAACAACATTTGCCATGTGCTGCCTTGCATTATCAAGATGCAGCAGCCAGCTTGTTGCACAGGAATAAGGCCTTGCAGAGTTTTCAGGACACCTCTGTAGTTTTGCCCAGTTACAGTTGTGTGTGCAGATAAGGTATGCTGATTAAACCATTGCCTTAATATAGAAAAATGAAATGACCATAATATTCTCAGTGGAAGCAACTGCTTTTGGTTTTTTTGGTTTGATGATGATGGAGATTTCCATATGGACCTTTGCTGATTGCTCTCAGGATTGAAATGATATAGCCAAGTCTCATCAGCAATGATTACCTTTGAAAAAAAACCCTGAATTTTCCTGTAACACCCCTTTCAAATGCATGCAAATCTGCACACAAATGCCCTTTTGTTTGGAAATTAGTCTTGAATCTGCAATGCACAAACATGTCATGTGTAACTTTCAGTTAACCAATGTGTGGATGGCATTCAGTGAAATTTTCAAAATTACCAAAATTGATTCCCCCTGAAAGACCAAAGAAACATTCATTGTCTCACAATACTTTTCAAAATTATCCATACATCTTCTCCATCTTCTTGCTTTCAAAATCTGTCTTCCTCTCATAATCTTAACACATGTTATGAATCCCAGCATGTGCTATTATTATATTGCACCAAACATCACTTTACTCATCACTCACCGTAACCACTGCCTATCTCTGGAATGCATTGCCACAGGAAGACAGAGACTGCTGAACTTTAGGAGCATTTCATAAGAAATTGTTTAATATTATTAGAAATAATCGATTACCCTAGATTTAGATTCCTTTTGTTACAATGTATGTATTTGTTTGTTTTACCCTGCTGTAGAATTTATTATTTTTATTCTATTATTTTTACTACTATTATCAATGTTTCTATCTCCTTCATAGTATTGTCAGGGTTTAATTTTTATGTTTTGCATGTATCTTTATTTCCACTTTCAGGATTTACATAGGTTGATATATGTATTAAATTGTCATTGCTGGTGCTTGTGGTTATTTTGTTCTGTTACCTTCTTATTTTTTTCTTCTTTTTCTTTAGTTAACATTTTTCAATGTCCATATTTATTTAATAATATACATGTTTTACATTGGTTAATATGTGTACGAGTATTATCTACTTTACTATCAATGTTGTGATTGTAGTATTGTTGCTATAACTCCATGTAATTATTATTAGATAGCTAGATGGGAAGAGAAGGGCTAATGAACTTAGTTCTGCCAGAATAAATAAATAAATAAAATTATTCTTAATGTTATTCAGTGATTCTCTCTCATAATAACAAAAGTGGTATTAATGCTTTTTTCTGTTAGAGCACAAATAAAATTGGATTATTTTGAAATTGTCTCCCCTCTTTATACATTTTAAATCATCTTTGGGCTAGGCTTTAGGGAAGAACAAACTCTATAGGCCTTCTGTAACATTGTATAGGTACCAGCTGAAAAGCTATTGAGAGGAAAGCAGAATTTCAGAGCATCATATTGTTTGTTGCATGTCACCTCCACTTTGCTGTAGGTGGAACTGAGCATGTGTAAGTTTGCATACCTCTCACAGGCAGGAACCGAAAGTGACAACAATGAAAATGGGACTATGTGTATTATCTATTAAGCTAACAAAATATTGTAAAGTAAATTTTGAGTGAAAAATGTTTACTTTATTTTTTATTTATTTATTTATTTATTTATTAGGTAGGTAATGCCTGTTAATGCTTTAGTGGTGGCAATTTTTTTTCAACAAACTTGGCATATAAGATCAGTTAACAAACGATTCATAGAGTTCTTTAATCAGCAAAATTGGACCATTAGGGGTGGGTGCCGCAATTTTTTTTTCCTCAATGAAACTCATTATATGCCGTTAAATTAAAGTATGAAAAATACTTTCTAAAATCAGTGAAATCAGTTTACTTTGTTGAGTTTCCCAAAAATTAAACCATATTTTTAATGCACCTCAAAGCTCTGTAATAGTTCCTGGCAAGTCTTGCTCGTAAGTGCTTGCACCTTTTACTAAATTGTCAATATCTGAATTCGGGTCATTCCGAAAGCTTGAATCAAGGGCTGAAGTTTAAGGGTGTGGTTGTTGTGTGTATCACGTGAGAATCTAGTGGACAATTCATTGAAAACGTAATCCAAGAATGGAAAAAAACATTAATGCAATAATGATCTACTGGAGAAGTTATAGTAAGAATAAGTTTATGTGGATGTTATTTGAGGCACATCAACACTTTTTGCTGATGTGATAGCAATCTCCAAAACAGAATGAAAAATTTGATTTTCTCAACATTCTTTTAAGATCTTTCAATCATTCTGTAACACTGAACTAGATCAATGATTGGATTTTGTAATGTCTGGAAAGGCTTACAGTTATTCTGAATATTTCAGCTATGGAAACTGGAGCATTTATGAACTGGAACTTTAGGATAGAGTTGATTAAATTATGTGCATTTTTACTCAAAGACTCTGCTTCTTTGGGAATAACATGATTATAGGGAAACTTACCTTAAATTGTGAAATGGCATAGTGCCGCTCAATCCACAGAGTCTCACACAGAGATATAGTTCTTTTTAGGCTGAGAGCACAACTGACTGATTTTATTTTTTAAGAGCGATGACCGTTTATTAGACTCCCTAACTAAATTCATAATTTTGCTGATTGTGTCAAGCTTGTCTAATGGAAATGATAGAACATGCTTTAGAAACCGATGGATTCAGGTAATGCACAGCACAATGCATATAGAACTGCTAAAATGTAAGCTTGTATGCCATGAAATTGTCCTGAAAATTTTGCACCACCATTGTATCCTTGTCTGCATAGGTTCCAAATGTCTAAACTCAAGTCTCGCAGTTCATTCAATATTAACTTACACAACCCTTCACCATTTAAATCATGTGTTACAACAAATCTTAAAAAATCTTCCCTCACATAAAACTTTTCTAGGTCAACAAAACTCATGCAAAATGTTAATTTGTACTGATGTATGGAGCTTGTTAAGTAGAATAGAAAAACATTTCTCTCTCTTAACATCATCTATAATTTTGTTTTCAATTATGACATCACAAAAATTTATCAAATCACTTTATATTGTTTTACTTGCTAGAGCAGAATTTTTGGATGCCTTTGCAAGATAGCTGCTGAGAATTTCATCCTCTGCATCAACTCAAAATTTAAGGTGTTCCTAAAAATTCCCACTATTTTCACCTTTAAATCCGTCTCTAAATCAGGACACAGTCAATTATATGCCCTAGAAGTGTAAAGTTCTGGTTACTGCACAGAATAATGGGTCTACACAATGGAGACCAATTTCATACAATCTTCATTTACTCTTTTTTTCATTTGATTGTTCGATTGAACTTCAACAATCTGTTTTCCCCTTCATATACATTTCTAAAATTTTTAACCAAGGTTGTTTTATGATGGCTGTTCTCTGAGTGTTCCTTGAATGTTTGAAGTGCATTCTTAAATTTATTTAGAGGCTTAAAAACTAGATTGTAATTAAACCCTACTATGACCCCCCTAATTAGGACCAAATAGTGCACAAACCTGACAGTGAGCATCTTCATTCTTTTTACCATAAGTAGGACAATGGAAACCATCTAACCAGGAATTCTGGAAACTCTTGCAATGTCCGACTTCTAAAGTTACCAGTTGTAACTTTCTGGTGGAACCCATGAACTAGCCAAGGCTCTATAATTAGTATCATCACTGAGAAAATTTTGGTTCACAAAATGTCCTGAGTCAAATTCATGGCAATCATTAGATACAGTTCCTCTTCTTAATGATGTTTCCGTTCACTCTTATTGCCACTACTGATACTGACATACATTTGTAACACAATCACTATTCGACACTGCTTCTTCATATGCCCGATACTTACCTTTGGCTTCAGCATACAATCTTTTAATAAACTGCAATAAATTAGTCTGAATTTTGCTTTTTGACATCTTACAATAACAATAAACAATCGAGCATCAAATTTTGAATTGCACACTTCACTCTATTGAACACTGCTGTGAAAAGTTCTTATAACTGGATTTTTTTTTTGAATAAATAATTAACAGATCACAGTTTGAGCCTTGAGATTCACATTAATGAAATGGTTCATTTCAAATTGCTACTTAAAATAAAACAAGTCAAATCAGCAGATTTGTTTTTTCTTTCCCACTTTTGCATTATTGAAAACAGAGCTCTGCAATCTGCAAATCATTTTCTTCAGACCTATATTTTTGATTATTAAAATCATCTGCTCAAATTAAGTGAACATAGTTATAATTATGTTCATTTATATTTCATTGTATTATAATATATAAACCATAGCATATTAAGACATAATAATAAAATAACATCATTGCCTCTCATGGAGTAAACCCAGGTTTGTTTTCGGATCAGATCAATTTTATGGCAAAAACATTTTATTTCAACAGTTTTAACTTTATCTTAACAATAGAAACTTTACTTTCTTGCACCTGGTTATATTACAAAAAACTGGAACAATAATGGAAAAAGGTAACAAAAAAATAATAATATGTATATATAAAAATTATTTTATATATATTTTTAAGGTTTGGCACAGATATATAGATGATGTGTTTGCTATTATAAACAAAAAGCATATGGAAGATGCACTAAAACTTTTAAACCTGCAAGAGCCTATAATTAAGTTCACTGATGAAACGTAAAGAGATAATATGTTGTCATTTTTAGATCTGAAGATAATAAAATGTAATTATAAATTATATTTGACATCTACAGAAAGGACACACATACAGATAATTATATGAAAGCCCATGGTTTCAATCAAAGATCACATAAGGAAGCAGCATTCAACAGCATGATATACAGACTAATAAATATACACTGAGTAAAGAAGAATACAAGAATGAATATGTATACATAATGGAAGAAATAAATCCAATGGGTTCAACAAACAGACGATTAACCAAAATATAAAAGATTCCAGAAACAAAAAAGAATTAAATAAATAACAACTTTGAGGGATTTATCAGGGGAAAAACCATTTAAAATGGCTACTTTACCCATCAATCAATAAGAAATTTCCAAAAATTTTTAAGCAGTATATTATCATCTTAGCACTTCAAAACCAATACAGTGTAAACAATTTATTGAAATTAAACAAAACAGGTTCCAGGCCCAAAGAGAAAAAAAATTGGTATTTAGCACATTAATTATATGGATTATGAACAAAATCTATGTAAAAGAAAAATATAGGCATTAGGTTGAAGGAACATTGGAGAAACATCCATTACAAACAAATAGATAAATTAGGTGTGGCAGTACATTTTTGGAATGAAAACCATGGAATAGAAAAGGCATTAAGTTATTAAAAACTATTCTACAAGCAACATATGGGAAAGGTTATTTTGATTTAAAGTAAAACACTAAAAATCATGTCGTCACATTAAAACTCTCTTTAAGTTTCACAAACACATGTTTGTGAAACTTGAAGTTTCAAACTTAAAGAGAATTTTAATGTGACGACATGATTTTTAGTGTTTTACTTTAAATCAAAATAAGATTAACAAAAGTTTCACTGTGTGGATTCCGATATACCGTAAACATATATGGGAAAGGATTTATATACAAAAACATGAGCATAACCTTATGAATATTGTCACCCTGGAAGCATATAGCACTAAAATTTAGACCAGAGTCAATCCAGATACCTACTTACCCAGCTTATATGAATGATCCAACAGTCATTTAACAGCTAATAATGTGAACAGAAGTTCCACAAAATATGTCTGAGTAAATCTCATATAAGTGAAACTATAAAGTGTGTTCTAAATATTCGACTCAGAAGAGAATAAGTAGTCTATATTTTAAATATTTCTATTCCACAGTGCCATTCCTAATACTTGGTTTATTTCTGTCATTGACATTGTTTTTCAAATAAAACAACTTTTTTTCAGGTATTGGATCAATGGGCATCAGCAATTCTGTGGGAGCCAATACACTGGATATACTCCTTTGTTTGGGATTACCTTGGTTTATTAAAGCAGTGATAGTGATTATTCAAACTGGAAAATTAAGTGAAGGTTATGTCCAAATTGTGTCTGAGGGTGTGACTTATAACTGTGTTGCACTCATAGTATGTGTTGCTCTATTATATATAGTTATTTCCCTCTTTCACTTTCACCTTGATCGTAAACTGGGTTTCACTTGCTTGTTCATGTATTTGTTGTTCATCACATTTGCCACTCTTATAGAACTAAATGTGTTCGGCAATATGAATCCTCCTGTGTGCTAATTTTTCTCTTGAAAACTGAGATTCCACCATTTGTGGTATTATCTAAACCTGTGATACAGAAGTCACAAAGAAAATAATGCTATGGGACAAGTCTAATACAAAAATATTAGACATTTACTATATCTTCTTTTTGTTGGAAGAACTCTCATTTTATTATGGCTATATGCTTTCCTAAATAAACAAAAAATATACAAAATATGTGCCTACAGTTTGAATGAAAAGTTTATAATATTAAAAAATGAATGATGAACGAACTATTATAATATGCACATTAAATGTGACATCTTCAAATGGTATTGTGTAGCACTAACAGTCCTTTTAAGAACTGTTTTAAGCATACTTGTATCTCATTTTAAATTTCAGCTCCAATTAAGGCTGCATAATGTGATATATTTTTCTTGTTTAACAATTTGTGTTAGTCTGTTGCAAGTCATAAAAAAATACAAAACAGTTGTAATATTTTCTTTTTACATAATGGATATAGAGTTGGTTTGGTGATACTTATATTTTACTTACATGTTTTTGAGAATATTTGCTCCCATCATCAGCAAACTCTATATCAGATTATTTTACTGCTTCACTCTTAATAGTTTTAAGAGTTTAAGTTCATATTTCTTTTGTATGCTGTTATGATGAACTTAAATCTAGATATCCTTCAAGTACAGTGAACTTGTTATGCATTAGACGCATAACAAAGATAAATAGTGCATTTATAAAGTACAACAGATGGAAATGAAATGAATGAATGACTTTTTATCGCTCTTTTTATGGGGGAGATAAATGCAGAAAATTGATTACTAGTCCATTATTTATGCTAATGATTACAAAAGTGAATGGTGTAATAGTGTAATTTCAATAAGAATTGCATGCTGATTTTGTATTATGGGGCCACTAGAGTGATGGTTAGAACTCAAGGAGGCAGTAACTAAAAAATGGAAAGCTACTAATGTAAACATTGTTGAATGTTTCTTTCTTTGGAGTACATTCATTAAGTTAAAATGTACAGTATTTCCCATTCTTGTTATCATACTAACCACAGTAATGCTTTGCTAGCCTATGATTCATTTTAGAACATAGTGTATGCTATATTGAAATCAACTTGAAAAATACTAACATAGCATTCACTCTCAGCATTTAACTTGCATACATTTTCTATAGTTTTCTGTTCAGTGTTTTCAGGATAACATTTGCTTTTGTCCTCTAATATGTAGCAAAGGGCATCAAGTTTTAATGTATTATAAGGTTTTACAGTGTCCTTTTTGTCACAGGAACTATGATACATTTTCTATATTTTTCTGTTCAGTGCTTTCAGGATAACATTTGCTTTTGTCCTCTAATATGTAGCAAAGGGCATCAAGTTTTAATGTATTATAAGGTTTTACAGTGTCCTTTTTGTCACAGGAACTATGATACATATCATGAATTTTTGCATCAACAGAACAATACCAATGACTGATTTAAATAATGAATGCTTCCCAACTTCAATGCACATTGTGCACAACTTTACAATAGGATTAGGCATGAATGACTGGCCCACTTTATCTTACCAGTCATTGCACTCACTTGGTCTGAAACTATTCCAACACTTACCATTGCATGTTATCTCTCCCTCCTCTTCTCTCCCCATCATATTGGCATCTGTTATTGTTATCAAGGCAGTTGTATTATGCATTGAAAAATTTTGCTATTAGTCCAGGTGAAATGAGGCAGGCAGATTTTTCATGCCGAAATCTAGCATAAATGGTGCAGTTAACTGCTCAGTTGAACGAACCTGGATCTGTGGTGTAGGAAGAGAGGGACAATCTGAAGGTCAAGTTGCACATATCATTCCTCCATGCAGGAGTATTTCAACTGAGCATCAAACAGTATTAATGCAATATTGTAACTGCATCAATAAATGCATTCTTTTAAGACTGGTCAAGTGAAAGAGAAGGCCCATAGCCTTAACTCTACCAGTATAAATATAACATTCTAACCTATAATACAAATGTCTATCAGTCAAGCTTTCTAAAATATTAAAGCTTATCATTATGTTGATTACTATGAGAAGCTAAGTTACTATATTTTCCAGTGATTACGCATTATTTTTTTCCTTAATGTCACAAACTGCCCCTTGGAAATACTTGAACAGAGAATTATTGGAATACCTTTACTTACAGATACCTACCTTTCTAGTGTGTGCATGTGCATGCTTCCCCCCCCCTCTCTCTCTCTCACACAACACATAGATACACTCACTCACTCACTCACTCACTCCCACTCTGTATCTCTGCCCCCTCTGTGAATTTTGTAGTAGTTTTTTTATTTTCTTTTCCCATAAAACCTTTCATTTTAAACATTTCTCTTGATAAATTGTTGAAAAAGGCTAATAACTATGAAAAATAATCAAGTTCTTCTTTTTTAAAGTAAAACTTTTCTTCTTTTTATAAAGTAAAACTTGATTATTTCTCCTATCATATAAAATACATATGAAACACAGAAAAAGTGATATTGATGGATTATCGCAATACCTCGTATCTAAAAAGAGCATAATATTAGGAAAAAGGAGGGGAAAAGAAATAAAAGTAACCAAAGATAGCTTATACTTTTAACTTATTTTAACAATAATTTGTGTAACTGGAATGTGTTTGTTACAATCTGTAAGGTAAAATAAAGAAGTAATATCTTTCAACAATGTGAATATTGTGTATAGTTTAATGAAGCAAATATGTGTTCAAAATAGCATAAAAAGAATAATATTTTCACTGTAACATTTTGTAATGTGTAATGTGTTTCACAAGTGTATTGTAAAATATTGCATAGTGAATGTTATACTTGAATGAAACTTTAACAGTATAATTGCAAATTATTTTGTCTTGCATTACCTCCTCCTTATTCCTGATCATTATGAATATCAGCAATGCTGTTATTTTTATCCAAAAAATATTTGCATTTAATATTTTCATTCACACATTAACAATAATATTTAATGTAATTAATTTACAAATAAATATTTTCAGCTGAAATCTATCAGTAATTAATAGAGCTCCATCCAGAATGTTCATGAAATCTTAAGCTTTAATAAAGGAAGTCTCTGTGCATTTCAATACACTTGGCGCTTGAGTGAGCACCATAGACTTATAATTAACTATAACATTTGATTTGCATTCAAAAAGCACAAACTTTCTGAAATATTCTAAATTTGGAGTAAAATTATATTGATTTACTTTGAAATGTTTAAGTTTCAGGAATTGCTTATTTTATGACAATAAAAAAAAAAGCAACAAAGTAAAATAAATTTAATAACACTAAGAATATTTTTTAAAATTATAGAAGAAAAAGTTAAATATGCTAGCTTCAAAGCTAAGTTCTGCCATTTTATAGGTATTTATGTTTCCTATATAACAAAATACCCCAGTTTATAAGACGAAACTGCTTATGACTTGCATGTAGCATTTCCGATTGATTTCTTCATTTGCAAAATGTTATATGCCAATAATAAAATTCTTGATCTCATAATATTTTAGTGTAAAAGGTTAGCTAACAGTCCTGTACTACCAAAATAACTTTTGAATTATGCGGTTCTTTCACATGAAACTCAGTGTGGAGAAATGGACATATATTGGCAATTCAAAAATTATATTATGATTGTTTTCTACTTCCTGTTTAACTGGAAGTGATGCAGTCTCCAATAATTTTAAATGGAATGCGGAATATATTTTTATATTTTTAAATAATACTCATTAAGAAATTTCAAAATATGTTAACACTACATACTACTGTATAAATTAAGAGTTGCCACAACAAGAAAACAATAAATGTGTGCTGAATGATAAAATATGTTTGTCCTTTGTTCATATTCATGGATACGTGTTTATTGATACTGAAAAATCTTATTCAACTATTTCTGACATCTCATGTGCTAAGTGCAATCAATAAGAATATTACATTAAATGTTCTTTTCCATGTGTAAGAAAACCTAAATTTTTCTTCAACAAAATTGGTGTTAGAATCAAATGTGGACAAACCTCTATGATAAACATTTTTAAAAGTGTCAAAAAATATTCTTATAAAATTCAACTTTTGCAAGAAATTTCAAAGAATGATCGTGACAGAAAAATTTAGTTTTGTGAATTAATGATGGAATGCAAAATCATCCAGTTTTTCTTATACAAATTCTATTCACAGATGAAGCTACACTATACTTGAATGGATTTGCCAACAGATATAATTGATAATACTAGCAGATGTAAATACACAAAAGAGAACAACATATACATCCATAAAAAGTTAATATTTGGGCTATATCATTGGGATCATATCATAGCAGCTTTTTTCATTACAGAATTGATAAATGCAAATAGATATTTGGATTTGTTTAGAAATCACATAATACTCACTATCACAAATTTGTTTCCAAATCCAGTCAATCGCAGTCTACTCTAAGATGACATCTTTTTCCCATGAGGTACAGCTCCAATCCACTATGGATAGAATGTTTGTTAATACTTAGACTGGGTCTTTTCCACAACAGTGAACTGGTAGGAGTGGTCACATAGAGCTGCTACAAGATCCTCAGATTTGTCACCTTTGAATTTCTTTTATGGAACTATTTGAAATCAGTAATGTATTGAAAAAGAAACCAATAACATAGAAGATATGGAGAGTAGAATAATGGAAGTGGTTCAAAGTATTCCTAAAGTCTGGTTAATTCACTCCTTAAAAGAATGGTTTTTATGACCTATACAATGTTAAGGGTCAGAGGGCTACCAGTTTGAATACAGAACATAAACTTTTATGATATATGTCAAAAGAAAGTTGATATTCCCTATTGATTTATCTAGAAATTTGTTGTTTATTGGCACAGTACCCATAGACCATTGTTACAAAGTTTTTTTTGGGAGGAAGAGTTCTTTTTTGTTTTTGTACTCGATATATGCTTTTTTCCTTAATGTTCCAACTGTAATTTGTGCAAAAATATCCATTGAGGTACTTTTATAAAAAGGTCTTAATGAGCGTTATTCAGAAATGTAAAAATATATTTGGAGACAGCACCACTTCTGGTTAAACTGGAAGTAGAAAAAAATTAGTAAAATTATTTTTGAATTTGCAGTATATGGCCATCGCCACAAACCATGTTCATAGCAATGAACTACGTGAATTGAATCTGTCGTCTTAACACTCTTCATGCTTCATTAACCTTAGGTTAATGTAGTAAAATTATTTTTGAATTTGCAGTATATGGCCATCGCCACAAACCATGTTCATAGCAATGAACTACGTGAATTGAATCTGTCGTCTTAACACTCTTCATGCTTCATTAACCTTAGGTTAGTGAAGCATGAGTGTTAAGATGACAGATTCAATTCACACGAGCTTCACTGTGTTAGTTCCATATGGAAACTTTTTTAAAGATTTTCAATTTTTAAAAAATTTTAATGAACTATGTGCTTTGAAAATTATCTAGATTTACAGGACCCAATATGTAGACTGTAATGCTAAAAGAAATTGCAATTATGTTGCATTTAGTTTACTGGTTCCTTTTTAGTAATAGCCCTTTTTATAATAAAACACTAATTCTGTTTTTTTTTAAGTTTAATAAATATATTGTGTAGACATTCAAAAAACTATTCTTTGAATTGAATTGAATTTATTTCCACTTAATAATACAACATGCTTCCACAGTACTCTTTTTATAATCACTCAGTCATACAAGAATACAACCATATTTACTCTAGTAAATCTTCCTAAGTTGCTATGTAATCAAGTGGCCCAATAGATTCAACCTTGCAGTTACTCAACTATCAGGCAACTTACATCTACAAAATTAACTCAAATCAAAACCGAACTTAAATTGTTTCTGCCTGATTTGGTTCCCCATTTCTTACTTATTTTCTTCAACCATTTTCTTTTAACCTTACATAAATAATTCCCAAGCTCCAAGATTTTCTGCCTTGTTTACCAATTTGTTTCCCCTTATCTATATTGGTAAGTTATCCCACTTCTCAATCCTAAGTTTTGCTCTCATTTCTTTAGTTTCTCTACATACCACAATTGCATGCCAGTAACTATCTTGCAATCTACACATTGGACATTCCTCTATATTTAAATCTCCTCTAATTCCTTTCAGACTCACTACCCCCATCTGGTCCCATGCAGTTCCCTCCCTTGTCTACCTGTCACCTTCATCCTCATAGTTCTCTCTACCCCATATTTTCTTTAATTCCCTATAAACCCTTAATGAATTTTTACTACTAAAGCTACTTAATATCTCCTTCTTTGCTGATCACCAATTCCTTATTTAATTTCCCCCAAAACCTCTTTCTTTACTTTCTCTGTCATGCCACATCATACCCAATCCAATCTTTTCCATAATCTCATTGATTCTACTAACCTAAGTATTTCCTTCCCTCAGTTTCCTGTGCATCACTATACAGTGTTTCAAAATAAAAAAAAAACTATTCTTAGTGCTGCTTCTTAGAGGCTTAAGATGCTTAAGAAATGATATTTTTTCAGTGTTCTTATTAGTACTATATGAAATTTCAAATTAAATATTGATGTAGTTATTTATTATTATTATTCCTTTTATTGTTAACTATGGTATTTAGATAGTCATGGTGAGGTTTGAATTTGATTAATTTGTGCAAGTATAGCCACATGCACTTAGTTTGGCAGTATCTTCTAATCATTTGCAAATGAATACCTTCATCAATGTGTTTACATTACATTTCATCTAATTATGATTTCATCAATGTAAATCATTATGGATGTTCTTTAACAAAAGTTTTCAGAAATAAAATATTCTATACTTATAATTAAAGGAGCTTGTATTCAATAAATGCTCCTTAAACTTAAATACATATTAGCATAACATTTCTTAAACCTTGGATGAATGAAGATATAAAAGATGATTACATAAGCTTTTAGTTATTTTGTCACTATAACTTATAAAGAGACTTAAGTAAATCCTCAAACTAAGACCAGTTATTACTATGGCTTAGCCAAAGACAAATATTTGAGTTATAGTGATAGTAGACAAATTTCACATTATCTGATAAAATGCATAAATTATACAATAATAAGCACCTGCTGAAAAATGCTCTTGGAAAGTATGATTGGGAATTATAATTAATATGATTATCAACTATTCAGTTAAAGAACAGGCTTAAGCAATGCATGTGATTAAAAAGAGGGAGTTGGATTGACTTTTCATTAGAATTTGGGCCTTGGTAAACAAAGATATGGGGAGCCATGTACCAGTATTGCATTTGAACAAGTTTGCATTTTCTATTTATTTATTTACTTATTTATTAGAATGAAATGCACATATGTATTTATTAATTTATGAATTGGTTGTTTATAAAACATGGAAAATTTATTGCAGATGGTTAAAGATTTTTACTAACAAGTTAATTGCATCAGGTATATGAAGGATAAAACATTTGTTGATTGAAGTTTAAAGAGAATCTGTAAGAAATTTTTTTAACGAATAATATTTATTTTATAGAAAATACTTTAATCCTATTTTAAATATTAGACAATGTTTTCACTCATTTAGGGTTTTTTTAATATATTTTCATCATAAATGACTTTGTGGAGCTGGGTGGTTTTCCTTTGTTAATATGAATATGAATTTCCTGCCATATATCATAATTATGTATTTTTTTTTCCTTATATACATTCTCTTATTGTCGTGAATGAAAATAGATATTTTATGGTATATAGGCAAGGAAGAGGTAAGATACTATATTTTTTATATGCGTTTTTGTAACGATTATTATGTGAGAAATTTAACATTCTTCTAAATGCTTGTTTTGGGGTTTTTAATACTTTAAACTATTGTGGATGTTACTCAAAAATATTAATATTATTTAATATTTGAATAGAATAAACTTTATTCACCACAAATCTCAAAACTCGTGTCAGTATAGCATGTCCATAATTTTACATTTTACAGTTAGTCAAACACTATTTGTATCTTTATAGCCATTAAACCATTATGTAATAATAATTGAAATGGAAAAAAATTCAGCAATTCAAAATTTTTTAATGTCTCTTTCATATGTAGCAAAATGCAAAATGTTAAACTGTGAATATTCATATTATTTGTACTATACATGATATTTTGTCTTGCATTTGAAATGCCTGAAATAAAGTAATCTATTAAAGAAAATAATAAAGTTTAGCTGGTACTCTAAAATATTTAAATTTAAGAATGCATCTATTGTTGATGTTGATAAAATTTGTTGTACATTTCAAATGTGTAGGCAGCACTATAATGTATGGTAATTTTGTTATTTACGTCATAATTAATTTTTTAAAAAATCGGCAGAAGATGTAAGACTTAGTATTCTTAAAAATTATTAGAAAATTTTGAATAAATAAAACTGGTGTTTTGTACTAAAATAACGTATCAATTAAAAAAAAAAATTATGCAAAAATATATAATGTAGAGCCACATAAAGCACTTTCTACATCACAATCTTTTAAATTAAAATTATTTTCTTTAATGCTCAGTCATTACTGCTGTGTTAATTTGCAGCTGCTGTTGCTACTTGGCATACATATCAACTATGTTCACAAATTGGCAGATTGACTGGAAAGAAAATATTAAGCTCAACCAAAGTTGCTAGCACCAAAAATGTGATGTAGATTAAGAGACAGATGACTCCAACTTTGCGATGTAATTTGAAGCTATTGAAAGCAAAGGTGGCATAAAGGAGAAATAAAGTAGATAGGAGTGAGATGGCACTGTAACCAAGACCACCAGAGTTGATTTGTACAAGATGTTGTCCATCAGCAGCTGGAAAAAATGAAGCCTTGATGAGCCATGGTAGTCCCAGGCAGAGTAAGATATCAAAGGTGTTAGATGCAATGGAATTGCTCACACCCATGGAACCATGACCTGTGACAAAATAAATTTTAAAACAATGTTAATTAAGTATTTTAGTGCACATAGATGACTTTGGCCATCTGTTATGCATATCCACATCATATATTTGAAATCATCAACTCTATGTTTAAAAAAATTAGATAATATTTTTAAATAATATCATTTTGGGTAAAAGTTCAAACGAAATTTGTTCGGACAATTAGTTAGTTGTTGACATTTTAATATTCTTTGCTGATTACATAAGTCTGCAATAATTTTATTCTGCCATATATTTAACAGTGTCAAATTACTGCACTAACATATAACAATTTATTTTTGAAGAAGTCACTCAAATTTCACTAGTTTAATTCGATATATGATACTATATTTCCCTGTGAAAATTCCAAACTATTCAAAATTACCGCACTAAGTTTAGAATTTAGCTAAAATCTCCTATTATGTCCCATCTATTTTAAGTTTATGTTTTATGTTACATTTTAACTTTTTATGTATGTGTAAAAGTACCGTTACTGGGTATTCCATATGGAGTTTGCCTATTGTTAAATCCTAGACTGCTATTGGCTGAAGTTAAATGAGCACGGCAATATTATCCACGATTCCATAAAACTAACTGTTTATGATGTCATATGGTAAACTGCTGCAAAAGAAATGAGCATTTACCACACAGATATTTTTTTGATAGACTGTATATCTATATTGTCAACTTAAATGTTCTAAATGATGACTGGCATACCATGCACTCCAGCAAGATACAACCGTGCAATAGAGTGATTACGATTAGTTATTTAGCATCATCTTGCCATAAAGAGCACAGAATGGCACAGTTAAATTGTCGACAACATCAATTGTTCACTGTATTTCCTCAAGCATAGCCCCTACATTATTGCAGGTGTATATCAATAATATAAACAGCACTTTGCTTTGTCAGTTGTCAGTAATCTTTAATTTTTTCATGAAACTGACACTAAGCAGCACATAATGAGATCTATTGTTAATGGCATTTAATTGCTATAAAAATGGAGATGTTGGCATCCCGCTTTACCTTTTAAAAAAAAATGGGATAAAAAGTAAAAAAAAGGGAGTATGCAAATGATGTCTGGTCACTTTATTTTTGCTTTTTCAATTGCTGTCTCTATTAACATCTATTTTTATGTCACTTTTCACTTCAGGGGTGCACCCACTTGCAGCACTGCAAACATCCATAATTGTTGAGCTGGTATACCACTAGGATTAGGAAGAGGGAGAGAAAAAAATGACTTAATTTCACTTTTTTTCCTTTTCTTTCCTTTTTGTGAACCACTTAGATGTTCGTATTCAACTTTAAATTGTTTCATTTTTGTTACTACAGTACTAAGCCTCTCTATAATCAATGTCTCAATTATAATCATTTTTTTGATTATACACAAAAAATATACAAAAAATTAAATTTAAAGTTGTTCAAATAAAGTTTTAAAATATCATACCATACAACTGATAGACCTATTATTAACTTTCATCTTCCCGCAAAGAGAGCTTACTGCAAACTGAGTTCACTAATTGTTATTACACAGCCCCAACATTAATGTAGAATTGGCACTATAAACTTGAATAAAAACCCATTCCATTGTTGGTGAATAAATATATGCCAAAAGTTAAATATTTAGAAAAAATTGTGGATAATATGATGTCACAGTTCACTACACATCAAGAAAATATAATTGTTTAACTAAAATAAGATATTTTGGTATCAATTTTAAACAACTTTGCATTGCTCTTTTCTGAGGACTGCGGAGCATGTTTACATGCTTACGAGAGATGGTAAGGTCAAGCATTGTTTGCAGCTGTGCTGGATTCAACATCAACTGATTCTACAAAAACCATTGAGATCTGACCAATTCTGTGCAGAATGGCGTTTGATTGGGTTATTATATATGTATTTGTTTATGTTTTGCATGGTGTCTACGGGCTCCTTAAAATCCTGGAACCGACCTTAATGTTACTCCCCTGCCAGAAGTTTAGCACAAACTAATGCTATAAGTATGTTTATTGAATTTTTTTTTTAAGAACTATCAAAATTACACAAATTCGAAAATTCTAATTGGAACTAAACACAGTGAAGCTTTTGAAATGTATATAATCAACTACTTGTCGTCTAAACACTCTTATGCTTCACACTATTTTTGAAAACAATGGGACGAGTCGTTGAGTTGGTCGAGAATGGAGTGGATGTCGCTCCGAAACCGGTCCCGTCATTTTCAAAAATAGTGTGAAGCATAAGAGTGTTTAGACAACAAGTAGTTGATTATGTACATGTTTATTGAAACCTACAGACCATGTAGAAATTCAGGAAATAATTCATAAATGAAAAATTAAATATTTCTGTGGAATTAACATTCCAGATGCGACAATTAAGAAATGTGCAGATTATACTGTAAAGCCAAAATCAGATATCTGTAAAAATTCCTTTGAACATGCAATTTTTCCACCTACCCTCAAAATAGCTAAGCTGAAACCATTGTATAAAAAAGGTATTAAAACTCAAACCAGTAATTATAGATGAATTTCACTTCTATTTGGTTTTGAAAAAATAGTTGTAAAATGCTTTGACAAACAGTTCTTAACATTAATTGAACAAAATAATCTATTTGCACACACCCAATATGGCTTTAGAAGAAATGAATCAACAGAGAGTGCACTATATAAATTTATGAGCAGTACCTTGAAAGCATTAGACATAAAAGAAAAATTACTGGGATATTTTTTGATTTATCAAAAACATTTGACATTCAAAATCAATAAATTATCTTCATCAAACTAGGAAATTTAGAAATCAGGGGACATACACTGAAATGGATAACCAATAATACCAATAACCAATACCAATAACCAATAATATCATATGATCATACATTAAAGAAAGGTAGAAATGACGTGTACAGGATGAGGCAGCATTAAGCATTGATGTCCACCATATAACATTCAGTTTAATATTTCATAATATTTAATTTTAGGATCAATTTTATTTTTTCTGCTTGTAAATGATTTAAAAAAAATAATCTCTCTTTCAAAACTGTTACTCATTATGCAGATGATACAAGCATAAAAGTAGAATGCAAATATATGAAAATCTGCAGTCATTAGTTAATAAAGTTCTAACCGAATATTTTAGGATGTGTGACAAAACTTTCTTCAAGTTAATAAAGAAAAGTCCCCTGGTTCAATAATGCTGGTCTACACAATTTTGGCTGAATGAAAACTTCATATTTTCTGATTCCCTGCCAGCCTTAGTTTTGTTTCATTGGGCTACAGTTTTTCAGAAATGGATATTATAGAAAATAACAGTTTTTTCATTGTTCGTTGAGCAAATGTATATAAATATTATGAGAGATTCAAACAATATAATAAATGATTCACCTTATCAATGGGACAGTAGGGCTAAATCAAAGCATTCAACCAGAAAAAAATTGGCCAATAAAGGAGCATTTTAGTTCCTGGAGAAAAATATGTGAAGTATGAATCACTGGTTTCTCCTTCTATTGTCCATCTTCCACCACGCATATTAAATTAGGCCTGATGAAGCAGCATGTTACTGCTCTGAAGAAGGATAATTATTGTTTCAACTTTCTTGCTACAAGTTAGCAGCATGTATTTTTGATGTACCTCAGATTTGTAAGCTTATGCAGGATGAGACCTTTCCTCAGCTTATCTGAGTTAGAGAAGTCAGCATGGTTAGCATACAAAAAAGTGATAGAATACTTAATCTGAGAACTATAAAGAAATTATGGAGGATATTTTACATTTTAGAATTAGAAAAAAGTTTCTAAGATCACCCAAAGGTTTCATCCCAATGCTTAGATTATGTAGATTTATGGTTTATGATACTTTAATCTGAATTGAAAAACAAGGAACTACAAAATTGGTAGTATGCATATAGAGCAAAGAAAGTGAAGATATTAGAGCTGTTAAAATAATGGGATTATTTAAATACTTTTATTGCAAAAGAATACTTCCAGATTAATTTTTTTGATTGAAAGCTATAATAGCCATCAACATATAGAAAACAATTTTGAACATTTATGAAAAGCTTCCTAAACATCACTTTAAAGGCATATATGTGTTATTTAATAGTTTGGCTATTGTGAAATTTACAACTATAAGAGCTACTAAAAGAATCTACACTTGTTTGTGTAATGGAGGCTATTCAACAATGCCAATCCTCCCTTAATTTCATCCCATTATGCTCTGTTCTTGCAATATAAACACATGGAAAAAAATAATTGCACAATAGTGAGATAACAGCGAATGATAAATTATATTTTTTTCATAAATTCAAATTACATCAGAGATTGTGAATTAAGCAATCGTATGATAAATGCAGTTAATGATGAATGTAGGAATCCACACAGTGAAACAATAAAATCTTACGTAGATTAAAACTAAAACTATTTAAAATCATGTTAACACATTAAAAACCATTCTTAACATTCCACTCTTAAAATTAAAACTGGGACATGTTTCATGAGACCTTGCTCATATAGTCACCATAGAAGGACTGGCGGTTCAAATTATATTGGAGGTGTAAGTGACAGTGGGTGCTCTGGTGGTCTGTTAATGAACTTAAACATAATGTTGTCTGCCTCTGGGATATTGAAATTCATAAATCTATACTCATACTTCAGTATAAAATTTTTTTCCCATATATTGAGTTCCTTTGGGTATTGAACTGCTTTTTAACAATGTGATGTCCTCTATTTCGTGGAGTTCATTCCAAAAAGTGCTTCCAACGCTGATTTTTCTTTCTGTTTGTGTTTAATATTTCTCCAGTGTTATTTCTATTTGATACCCAATTTTTCATTTGTCTTGCCTATGTACACTTATTACAGTCTCTACAATTAATCTTATATATGTTAGAATTTTCTTCTTTAGGTCTGGGGTGTATTTTATTTAGTTTTAACAATTTGCCAACACTGTACCTATTTTTGGATGCTAAGATACTGATGCATGGTTTAAACTATTTTTTAAATTTATTATTGAGGTATGGGTGGTAAGTGAACTTATGGTAAGTTTTTTCTTTAGATAAAGTGCTGAGTGTAGTAATTTGTTTAATTTTATTTTTTCCTCTGAATCTTTTTATATTTTGATCAAGAAAGTTGTTAAACCCATTGAATTTAGCTGTTTCTATTATGTGTAAGTACTCTTTTTTTATACTCCTCCTTATTAAGAGATACTTTGACAAATCTATAAACCATACTGTTAAAGGCTGCTTCCTTATGATGTCTAGGGTTGAAACCATGAGCTTTCAAAAAAAAAAAAAACACCCATATGATATTCCAAACAAGATATTTAAATGGAGAAAAGCAAAATGAGAAGACCCAAAGATTTTATTAAGGGGATTACATCCCTGAAAAAGGCAAATAAAAATATTAATTTCAAGATGATAATAAAAAAATTAGAAAACTGCTCCTCACCTTGATTTGTTACAATCACACTGGAAACAGCTTCTGGTACACTCATTCCAGCAGCAAGAAAAGTAAGACCCATCACAGAATCCGGAATTAGGAGGGTGTCTCCTATGGAAGAAGATATTTATATCACTTTTACTGCATTTTCCCCTTAAATATATTGCATATTAATTCATATTTTGTTAATTGAGGAAGAATATCTCATTCATAACCAGAATTATGTTTTACAGGATTTTTTTTTTTTTGATTGATTTATTTATGGACGCTCTTTAACAGCTCAGGTCATCAGGTTATGAGAGTCCCATTCAACTCAGGGCATGAAACGGCTGACAAATATTGCTCAGAGGCCTCTCTTTCAGGCTTGAGGTTCTTTTTCGTGCCGTAAATGTACGACAGGGAACCCACGGCTTTACTTCCCTTCCAAAGGAAGCCATACTTAGGATTTTTACGCCCCAAAAAAATCCATCGGTCCTGGCCGGGTTCAAACCCGCGATCTTGGGTATAGGAGGCAAGTATGGTGACCACTACACCACCAGGACCGACATGTTTTACAGGGACTGGATGAATTGTTTGTATTGATCATTATACCTTGTGAACAGTATTACCTCTTTTGAGCGATAAGCACTTTCATAACTGTTCCAGTAGGTATATCTAAAAGCTTTCCTTTGACATGTTATGTAATTGCTTATGGTGGATGTGTTCAACAGTTAAAAATGTTCCCTATGTAGAGTGATTTGTGCTTAAAGATACCAGTAATGTATTAAAAAACTAATTTCTCCATAATAGCAGTTAAATAATATTGATTCTTAAATTGATACTTATTTAATTTTATTTGATTGAAGCTAAGGTAGTTTTGCATTAAAAACTGTGTAAGAATGATTGAATTAAGAATATTAATGTGTGACAATGCCATTGAAGATCTCACATATGATAATTTTTAGTTGTATTTTTCATGAAAAGAACAGCAATTTATAATATAAAAATATCTATATATTTAACCATATTTACCACATGAAATGTAAAAGCAAACAAAAATTCTCCCTAATACATTTAACAGTTATAGCTGAAATTTCACTGATCCTGATGATTGTTTATGAACAAATAAACTCAGAATTTTCAAGGCTGGAATGATTAATATGCTTTTGGTTGCACATTTGTGAAGTCTTCTTCTTTATAAGAATCTTCAATGTGTGTTTCTACATTTAGAATGTCATCTAAGGAATAATTTGCTACAGTAATGTGTAAGAAGTCTGCTTATTTAATGTTTCTGATGATCCTTCTAGTAGTGGTGTGTTAAATTTCTTATACGTTGATCCATGGATGCATGTTTGATGTGATATCAATAGAAAAGTAGTCACGTTTTACCGTATTCATATTGTAAACAAAGACTTTTGTATGAGCAGGAAAGGAAAAATGTAAAGTAACATTTTTTATTTTCCTAATTAAAAGTCAAGTTAATTTTTTTATCCAGAATGAAAAATTAAACTTTTCATTTTAACAGGACTTGAGTTTGATTTTATGTAAAACAGAAAGATTTGGCAGTTGGGAATTAAAAAATAAATAAATAAATAAATAAATAAATATAAAATAAAAAAAATGATTTACCAAGTTTTCCTATTACTAACAATTAAAGTTTTTCATTTGCTGCTATCTTTACTATGATTGTGTTTTTATTTCTCTCTCTGTCTTAGCATCTCTCACCTTCAAAGATCAGAGTTTCATCCAGTAAGCACTTAATTATATTTCATGTGACTTGTAACCTTTTAGCATATTAGCACCTTGTTGATTGATATTGTTGCTAAGCAATGTGAAAAATATGAAATTCTCCAGATAGCATGTTGTTCAAAATATAATTTTAGGTTTTAAATTTCTATGTCTACCTTGATCTTGCTTAAATAAGTATAATTCCAATATTTTCCCCTTGTTTCTGAATAATATACAAATTATGCAAACTGAATCTTACTTATTGTAAGGCCATGGTCCAATGGGACTCTTCTCCTTCATTCTCCCAAATGTTTTCTCTGTGACTGCAGTGGACATCATCAGTTGTGTGCTCGGCATAATTCTTCTTGAAGACGAGGCAATGACTGACTCATTATAAAAATTGTGGCAGTATATGTAATGGGTTGCTGTGAAACTGAGCTCTGATTGGCTCGCTTGGATGAGTGGGTTTGATCTAAGCTGGAGCTCATGGGTGTTTCTTAGTAGTGGACAATCATCTGTCATCAACTTCATAATTATCAAACACTTCCCACACCATTTCATTCTCGCTTTGTTCAATGCATTTCATTCCGATCATAATACTGTGTTGGCAGAAATAACACTAGGGTTGCCAGCCGTGATGTCGCAGGTGTAATCTGCGAACCAATTGGAATAGTGTTAAGGAGTGCCTCAGTACTTATTACCCCTCCAAACCCAAATATCACAGAGATACCAACTCTAGAGGCAGCAGTCTCACTCTTCACATCCATGGTAACATGAGTGACTCACAGCAGCCTTACTATCCAAACCACTCCACCCTCACGTCCAGATGTTATACTTTTAGATCTAGAACTCCTGATTCGCTGTTCCTGAACTTCTCACAAATTCTATCAACAACACTGCATGACACATCCTAAGACCCTTATGGCAATTACACCGAGAAGTAAGTGCCTTCTTCAGCCATTGAATTTCATCCTCCATATAGGAAGGGAATAGGCTTCTTGTAGTAAAGGGGTAGGAAAACTGTGATACACAGAATAAATGGCTCTCAGCCTTCCATTTGCCATTTGTAGAAGATGCAAACAACTCTCTACTGCTATTCCCCATACCTCGCATGCATAAAGCATGATTTGGATAATTAAAGCTTTGAACAGGTGTAGCTAGAGGTAAATATGCATCGTTCTGGAAGAGAACACCAGCAGTATTTGTGCAATTTCTCTCTGTTCCTTGTGTTACACTCCTTTGATGTGTTTACCAAAAGTTATACCTCTGTCTAACTGAATGCCCATAAATGTGAAGGAGTTCTTCCATTCCATTCCTTAATGCCTGTATGTAAGTGTGGGGCAATTTGCTTGATAAACATAATATGATGGCATGACCTTTTGTTGGGTTGATGGACATTCACCAATGCTTGCACTACCTTTCAATTAGGTATAAGTGTCTTTGTATGGGATTGATTGCTCTGACAACATCTTGTTGGTTTGGAATAATAAGGCATCATCAGTGTATTGTGCTATGTAGACATCAGGTGCTTGTAGTAAGTCTGTTGTGCATATTTGAACAGAATGGGTGAGTGTACAGAGCCTTCTGGGACATGGCCTCTATTGGATCTGTGCTTAGAATTGTATCCCACTACCATCACCTTGAAGCATCAGTGTTTGAGGAATGAGTGTATCAGATTATATATAATTTTGGTTTGAAATGATTTTGGTATTCCAAGGGAGATGCATTTATATAGAAACCTGGCATATCAGGTCATAGAAAGGAAATATTCTATGTCCAATGATATTGCCAATGTGTATACCTTATCATGGAATCTCAGGGCAGCAGCCTCCATCACCTCAGTAGCCACTGGACTGTAGAATGTTCAGGATGAAAACAAAATATAGCTTGAATGTCCCCTAATAAAGGGGACAAGAGGATTCATAGGAGCCTTTCCAAGATCTTTAAAAGGGTCGAGAGGAGACTGGTGAATCATAATTTGATGGAAACACGCATCTTTAGTTGGTTTCAAAAACTCATATCATACAAGCCCCTCTCTACTCTCGTGGGAAGTGACTCAGTGTGGTGCACATGTTGAAAACTTTAGTGACAAGGAGCAGGACTTTGGTAGGAATGTTACATAGTATGATGAGTGTTTTCCCATTAGGTCTGACAGCCTCGTTTGGTTTACACCTTTGAAATGCCCTATGAACTTTACTGGGGTGAAAGATGGGAAGTTGAGGATCATCTCTCTGAGGACGACTAAGGAATAAGTGCTCAATTACTGTTTACAATGCCAATACAATATTTTTTGTAATTATTTTAAAATTTTTAATATATTTCTTCTGTAGGTACTACTCACCTTTCTTTAATACTTTGTTAGGAGAAACAATCATAAAAGTAATTACCTAGGAATTGACACTATGTTTACCTATGACTGTGATCATCCATGCCACAAGATATGATGTAACACCAATCCAAATAATGCACATGATAAAAGTGAGATGGTAAAACTTCTTCCAGCATCCAGATCGGCAGTTTGGTATCGTTAATGCAAGGACCAATGTGATGGGGAACACAATTATTTTCCACACTCTATTCTCTGTTGTTGGGAAACTACACAGTTCCATTTCCATATCTGTAACCAAAATTTAATGATAATGTCTGGCCAAACATTTTCCAAAAGAAAATTCTAATAGGTGAATGAACTGAGCTATAAAACTTTATCCCTTCCATAATATTCACACAATCTTTCACCTAAGGAATTTCACTTATTCAAATATGTAAAGAATTTCCTGAAGAATAAGGTCTTTAGTAACCAAGAAGAAGCTGAGATTGCATTTGGAAATTTCATTGTCTGTAGAATCGACAATTTCTATCAAAATGGCATAAAGAAACTTATTAATAATTGGCAAACATATATAAATACTGATGATTAGGTTGTTTAATAAAATTCTTTTTTAATTTATTGCTTCTTTTTTGCCATGTATTTCAAAAAAAAGAAAAAAAAGGGGGGGAGAAGAAAAAAGAAGAAGAAAAGAAATCAGTAGAAAATAAGACTTTATAAAATTTAATGAAAAGAGAATAGGATATGAAGAATTAGAAGAAAATATTTGAAATAATTAATTTGGAAAGAAATTCATAATATACCAATTTTCAAGTTATGTTTTTTTTTTTTTTTTTTTTTTTTTTTTTTTTTTGCAGCAGATCATTTAGAAATGTCAAAAAGTCCAACATCTTACATTTTTCAGTAAATATTTAACTCCTGATTAGAATTAATTTACATTTTTTTATCATATGCTTTCTATTGTAATGTTATAGGAAGAATTTTTAATTAAGACTTTCCCAGTCGGAATGTTTGCTTCACTGGCAAATATGTACAAAATTGCTTAAACTACCCACGCTCAAAACTGAAATATTTGAAATGTTTAAAATATGCAAGAGTAAATTGTTGCCTTTTGTTTCTTTTATGTTACATAGTTTCAGTGGAAAATAGGCCACAAGCTATCAAAATTTCATATTTGACTATTATCTTTGGAGTTTGAGACCTATCCACTCTGTCTCTACAGAGGTGGGCATACCAAGTGAAATCTTAGTTATATTGCTCACAGAGCCAGAGTACAGCAGCAAAGTATCTCGGGACATTATTAATTCACAACAACTCTGGATGGCTTCTGTTATTTAGAAATGAGGCAATGTGGGTTATAAACATCTAGTTTGACTCAACATCCCATCCCTGCACTACAGTATGACATTATTTAAAGATATTATTCAATAGGTTTAACACACATTTTCATTATCAAGGCAACATATTTGACAATGATGATGTATGAAATTAAATGATAAATATGGAATTTAAGTTTTTGGAAAGGAAGCATTCTAGATTTAAGTTTAGCATAGCTCCCCAGCATTTGCCTTTGGTGAGCACAGAAAACCTGAAAAAAATTTCAGTAAGGAGGACAGTTCTGGTAGGAATCAAATACCTGATCTTCAATTTATAATCCATTCCTTAGTAGCCTTGGCCACCTGCATCAGTTTTTAAAGGTGCCTATGTAGTCATTAATATAATATTTCCCCACTCTGTATACAGCAGTAACAAAAACAGTTTCTAATACAGAGGGATTTGATGAAACTTTTCTCTCCTTCTTGATGCAGCTCACTTTCAAGCCTTAAGTTATAGAAAAATGAAAAATGGTTTTTGAAATGTCTTTTAGCTCTGATTAGATAAATCATATAATGTTTTTATGCATGAATGAGACTGCTTTTCTTTAGGGCATGTAGTCACAATACAAACCTGCATACAAACTGATTTCTTAATGGATGTAGAACAATGTAGCGTCAACAGAGACAGGAAATAATATGCAGACTTCTAACACATTAGGGGCATTGTCTGTATGCATAATATTAAATGCCATTAATCCTCTTGAATATTTCGTGTTATGCTTATATTTAGCTTTACAAAAATAGTTTGTTACATTAAAAATGAAGAAAAATAATTGTAAAACATTTGTACGTTGTTATGAATATTTTCAATTAAAATTTTGTTGTTCTTTCCAATGATGAATCTCTAGTTGTAATCTATTTTAGAGTCAAAAGTTATATTTAGAAGTCAGGATTTGTCTATAGTGGTATTCATTTAGCACATGTGAAGATTTTGAATGCAAGTAACCTAATCATATAGACCAAAAGTAACTTTAAATTGGACAAAGTATTTTTTACTTTTATCAAAAGTATCCACAATGTTAATATGATATTTGGCCTGAACAGTCAATTAGTTATGCTTTATTTTTTGTTACTCATAAAAGTGTTGTATGCTAAGAATGCTGATCAGCAAAAATAATTCATTGTCTGTTAAAAGAAAAAGAACAGGTGATACAAGATGGTATCCACAATATTTGGGACTGGTATTGTCATCTTGACAATAGTTGAAGTAGAGTTTGGTAACCCTAGGTGGCAAACACTAGCACATCTAATGAGTGAGTGTTTAAAGTTTCATGCAGTTGAGATTCTATAGAACTTTTCATGATACTCTGTGTGTAGTGTGTGGCTATTTTACAGTGGATCCAAGATTAGAACAGAGAGTGTGCATCAAATTCTGTGCAAATTTTGGGAAAAATGCTACAGAGACCCTTGCAATGATTCACCAAGTATTTGGGGGATAAAACATGAGCCGTACACGTGTGTTTGAGTGGGATGCTCCGTTCAAGGCCAGCTGTACAGCTATTGAAGACGATGCTCACACCGGTAGGCTAGTCAGCTGCACAACGCCTGACATTGTTGCCAAAGTTCAACACCTCGTTCGTGAGGATCGACGTTGAACCATTGAAGACCTTGCTCATGAAGTGGGAATGATTATGGGACATGCCAACGAATTTTAACCGATGAATTGGGCATGCATCGTGTCGCCGCAAAAATTTTGCCAAGGATCCTGACTGTTGATCAGAAGGCGCAGAGTGTTGAAGTTTACACGGAGCTTCGTTAGGGCTTATCCGAAGACCCAACCTTCTTGTCCAGGGTCATCACCGGCGACGAGAGCTGGATGTACGCTTATGACTCTGAGACAAAACAACAGTCCTCCCAGTGGAAGAGCCCGAACTCACCAAGACAAAAAAAAAAAAAAAAAAAAAAGCGAGATAAGTGAAGAGCAAAGTCAAGAGCATACTCCTCGTTTTTTTTTTTTTTTATACAAAGGGGATTGCGCACAAAGAATTCGCTCCACCAAATCAAGCAGTGAATTCCACGTACTAATGTGATGTTTGCGACGACTTCGTGAAAATGTGCGGAGATGACGGCTCGAGCTTTGACGACAAGGGAAATGGCTGTTGCATCACGATAACGCGCCCTGTTACAATTCCTTGTTCACCAGGAGCTTTTTGACGAAAAGCAACATGACGGTTGTCCCTCACCCACCGTACTCGTCTGATTTGGCACCCTACGACTTCGCTCTATTCCCCAAACTGAAAATCAACTTGCAAGGACGTCGGTTCCACACAATTGAGAGGATTCAAGAAGAAACGCTGTCTGTGCTAAACACCCTCAAAGAACATGACTTCCAAGATGCACTAGGGAAATTGCATAAACGCTGGGACCGGTGTATACGTGTGGAAGGGAACTACTTCGAGGATGACGGCAGTCATTAGTCTCAAAGTAAGTTTTTGGCCAGATGGCAGCACAGTTCCTAGATACCACCTCGTGCTTATTAGGCTTTTTGAGTGTTGATTTCAAATTTGTTTACAAACATTTTACATCATCCAGGGTTTTTTTTTTGGATAATTGAATTCATTTCAAAATTATTTTAAACACTTCCAAGAGCTTTACAGTATAATATCTGAGTTGAAATTATATTTATGAACCTAAAATGTGTACGATGTAGATTTTTAGCTTTATTTTATTTGAGAAAAATCTCTTGAGTGTCCAATAGCAATCTGCCCAAATATTTGAGCTTCATTTTTCCTGAAAGCATCTTTCTATTTGGGGCAATGTCCTTATGGGAATGATTCATTGTTCACCATTCACGCACTGAAATTTACAGGAGAAAATTGAGATGAGAATTCAATAAGTTTATTTTGAGAGTCATATTATACTACTTTATTTTGTTATTTTGAATCAGCTAACTGACAATTTCTCTTTAATTCTCTTACTATAATTTTCTGGAAAGTTTATGAATAATTTTTTAAAGATTTTTTAAAGGTCTTGTACATTTAACAGAATTCAAACTGTGTATCTTTCATCAGTTTTCCTATCTGAAGAGCAGTAAATATCCTTCTTTTAGTTTTGCTTCACTGATTTTTTAAACATATTTTTCAAAAAAGAAACATATTTCATTCCTTTCTTGCAATGAGTGACTCTCTTTTAACCAGCTCTTTTTATATATGATTGCTTTTATCTTTGAAGTCCCACTTGCAAAAAAAAAAAAAATTAGGTTAGCTAAGTTCTAATACAAGCAAAAGAGCTAGAACATTTGAGTCAAAAATACTTCTCATGCTGGATAGTGGCTAGTAAGAGTTTTATGCTTTCATATGATTCCTTCTTACTAGCTGTATGGACTGTAGGAACAAATGAATATTCAAACAAATGGAAACAAATGTAGTAGATTTATGCTCCAATTCCAGTAATTCCAATAGAAGTTTAACATTGTTATCTAAAAATGAAGTTCTTCTGTTTAGAAAACACATGTTCAAATTCTGTTTGATGTTGCCCCCTCAAAAAAAAAAAAAAAAAAATGGATCATTCTGTAGCATACTTCAGCCTTTTGATCATGAAGCATTTAAACACTTTCTGCAAAATCTGATCTTTCTATACTTTGTCCCACAATTCATTTTTGTATACTTTCATTTTCTTTAGTTAAAGTTAAAACTATTCCAGATAAATGTCAAATAAATATAGTGGCCTGTTAAACGGTTCTTAGATATCCATCTTATCATTTGAAACTTACATAACTTCTAATCTCTTTTACTAGCATATTAAACTTTTGCTTTTTTTGCTTTTGATATAACACCTCATAATTTTGTGGCATATTGCTTTATATCATGCTTTTAATTAATGCTGAAGAAAGCACAGGTAATGAAGCTTGTCTCATTAAAGAAAGTTTCAGTTGATCGAGAACTAAGAACAGAAAAATCACAGTTTCATCTGTTCTTTGGAACACAAACATACATACACACATTCACTTACTCTCATATTCATATCTTCAGATTCTTTGAAGGGCAGGGAATAATCTTATGTAAGAACCCCCCCCCCCCCCCGTACTAGCTGTGAATCAAGCTGAGACCTCTGGATTTATAGACTAGCAGTTTATTCACTAGAGTAGAGATGCAGCCTTTTAGTTTTTATTTGGTTATTAAAATCTAGAATGAATCATGAAATTATACCATTATTTGAAAAACTCCTGTAAGTTAAATTCTCAGTGCAGTTAATACTAAATAAAGTTATCTGAAAACAATCTTGGCTGCATAACTTAATTTCCTCACTCTGATTTCTTCTCCAGTTTTTTGAATATCAGGTGAATTCAATGAGGCAGTAGAGCTAACTATTAATAACCAATTATTTTTGCTTTTCCATAGTCAACTTTTCAAAAAATAAATAAATGTACCCAGAAGACATAGACATTAAAACAATCTTCACACATTGTGACCAGAGTCAAGTTTTTACCTGCCAGAGAATGTTGAATGATTGCTCTATGGTTTATGTTGTATTAATCCAATGGGGATGGAAGAATGAGTGAGTAAATTAATGTACATGATATCTTCATATTTGCCTGTTTTGTTATTCCCACTTTAAACCATGTTTGACCCGCTGGAAGAATGCTATCAATGGAGTATTGTACTTTGTTTCCTTTCAAATGAGTTAGGTAATCATTTAGGGAAACTTTTTATATAAATGAGGATGAAGTACCACAAAAGAAAAAACAATCTTATTTCAAGAGGAAAATGGCTTTTTAGAGATGTGATAGGAGAGTCTAAATAGGGAAGGAATATAGAGCATCTAAACTGTTTCTCCATGTCTCCTGAATGGGTGGATTTGTGTATTTGTCTGGGCACTTTTCTTGGCACCAAACCGAGAGAGCTACCAGCTGTAATAAATATTCTTACACACTAAGGAGATCAATTTAAATTCCCTGAAGAATATTAGACACAGGCTCTAACTGGGAAGAACCTTTTGCAATATTGTGAAGTGACATGAAAAATACAGAATTTGAGACTGAGTAAAAAAACATGTGCATACTGGCATGTTTTTTCGTTTCCATTAACTGCCAATGTCTGCAGAGCTTCAATAAAGGATTAAAAATGCTCTAGAAATAAGAATGGCTTTATATTTTGCAGCCTACTTAGTTTCACATAGTGAAGTTATATATAAAATCAATTTTCTTTGAAACCGACTTTCTCACAAAAATGTAATTATTTCCTTTATTGTTCTGGTGCAGTTTCTTTATTGTGGAACACTATTGAGGTCATTGACTATTAAATTGAGTTTATGAGCACTATAATGTAAAATGGAGCTTTATGGAACTTTAGGGTGTCTACTGATTTGTAATAAATTTTGACTCCATTATTCTTATCAACCTTACTGAAAAGCCATCGTATCCCTGGTCAAAAAGTTTTTTCAAGTAAGCACCAGCTTCAGGTAAAAATGCAGTAATGGAGTTTGCTGTACTGGAAGCATTCAAATCATTAGATAGTGCAAATTCCAGAAATTATTCTTAAATTATATGAGCAGTGCTACTGTTGCCCACAAAGCACTCTCCTATAGACAGCTGCTTTTTTCCTTCCATAGCTGTGACTTTTCAGCTAGTACTGGAAACGCAGTGCTTTCATTGAGTGATGAAATCAATGCCTTCAGAACAAGTGCTTGCTGAGTGTTATTTGTTTATTTTGAATTTGGACAGAATTATATTCAGTTATTTTGCTACAGGTATCAAAGTGACCTTTAAACATGATGTCCCCTGCATTGACTCTAAAATCCAACAAGTCATAGAAAACACCAGAAGATGAGTTCTTACTGCAAATGGGTAAATCATGAGTTCCACAAAAAACAATGCATGCCTATAAATGCACCTTGAATATCATGATGCACTTTCTGTTGAAAAATCTCATAATATAAATAAACACAAACTGAGTCGTTCTAAATTGTAGTGACTGTAGCACTAGAAATTGGTGAAGGATCAACATTGCATATTTTCTTTCTTTTAAAAATGATAATGTTCACGAGATGCATAAATGAATAAGTTACTGTATATTCTAAACTTAGGTATTCATTTTTTACACTAAACTCCACCCACTTATGTAAAAATAAGATGTGCTTCAGGAGAATCTCCTCCATCTTCAGTTGCTCATTGAACTGCCATTATTTGAAACGATGACTTGATAAGGTCCAGCCATCATTTCAAATAATGGCAGTTCAATAAGCAACTGAGAATAAAGGAAATTCTCCTGAAACATTTCTTATGTTTAATAAGTAAGTGGAGTTTAGTGTAAAAAATGAATACCTAGGTTTAGGATATATTACCACTCCATTGTCTACAGCTTTGTAAGTACAATATTTATAAGTTACTATTTATATACTAATTCTGTTAAACTTTTGCTATTCTTATGCTATACTTTACAAATGTATATGAATTATTTAAACTAGTATTCTTAGATTTTGACAATGTCTGAAACTTGTGTACAGGAGTCTTATTATTATTATTATTATTATTATTATTATTATTATTATTATTATTATTATTATTATTATTATTATTATTATTATTATTATTATTATTATTATTTTATTATTATTATTATTATTATTATTATTATTATTATTATTATTATTAAGCTGCTTATTGTTAATTTTAAAAAGGGAAGGAAAACTTTAAGTTTAATATTAACTCAACAAATCGCTATTATAATTTCCTGCTGTATTGGATACTCTTTATTACTGTTACAGATTCAACATAATTGCTTAGTTACTTTGATGGAATTATTATGTTACATGTTACAATTTATGTGACTTGCTAATGCATTTTTATATTAATAGATTATGTTTGTCTAAGCACTAGGCTTAGTGATTGGGTTATTGCAAGCAGACAGAGAGTATAAACAAGCCACCAAAAGCAATAGTAGTGAAGCTCATATTGAAAAAAATTAGGAATTAGGAATCCCAGACTTAAGAAAAGGGATAACAATGTTGTGTTAAAAAATATAAATGCACATTTGAAGTTACAAATTATAAAGTGATGATGATTGATTGATTTATTTATGGACGCTCTTTAACATCTCAGGTCATCAGCGTCCCATTCAACTAAGGGCATGAAACGGCCGACAAATTTTGCTCAGAGGCCTCTCTTTCAGACTTGAGGTTCTTTTTCGTGCCGTAAATGTACGACACGGGACCCACGGCTTTACTTCCCTTCCGAAGGAAGCCATACTTAGGATTTTGATGCCCGAAAAAATCCATCGCTCCTGGCCGGGTTCGAACCCGCGATCTTGGGTTTAGGAGGCAAGTATGGTAACCACTACACCACCAGGACCGACAAAGTGATGATGATGATGATGATGATGATGATGATGATGATGATGATGATATTAATAATGGTAACAATGAAAATATACAGCTGGCCTACTCTGTTAGTGTTTGGCATTTAAGGGAGGTATACCCACCCCTCTGCCATAGCCCTAGATTCTAACAAATATATGCAAAATAATCTGAAAAACAACCTGTTTGTTATTAGTATCATTGTTGCCATTATTATTATGGTTGTTATTATTATTCATTATCATTCATATTTTATATCTGAACTGAAGCACTTTAGTGTATATGTATTATGCAGCTTTGAACCCATGCATATTATATGACCTATTTATAGCATCTGCATTTCCTAACCTGATTCTTCATCATCCAAGATTATTAATGATCTGTGCTCAGTCACAGCAGCTCCATTTGCAATTGCTCCATTACCTGAAACACACAGAAATTTCAGTATTCTTTTCTATTTCTCATATTCAAAGTGATAAATGTGATATATAAATTTACCTTGCTGTCTAGATTTTTCACACTGTGTAAGAACAGAGTTGCTTTCCAATAGCAGAGTGTTTCCAGGAATTTGTTTGTAACCTTGTCTGCGATAATGTTTTATTTTGTTTTGAACCCAATTGCTGATTTCTGAATTGAAGTACATTGCTGTAAATTAAAGGAAATAAAGAAAATAAATATTGAAATAAATGCAAGCATATTTGAATTAAAAGTTTCATTAGAATTCTCTCCATAATTATTAGCACATGTTACGAAATAATTAATCAGTCAGAGTGTCTTAAACAGTATATGAAATGGAATAGCTCACCAAGTAAGGAAAAATTGTGCTTTCCCTACTTGTTAGGAGGCCTTTGCCTTTAAGGGACATAATAGGCTATCTTTATCTTTATTATTCCATGTGTTTCACATGACCATACAAATTATCTAAAAATATGTTTAAATCTCCTTTTGGAGGTCTATATATGCCTATAACTACATAATTTTTATTTAGATGTATGTTTATTTCTGCTAATTCAAAAGCTTGTAGTTGCATATTAGGAATGAAGTTATAAAAAGTTTAATTTTCACTGAATCCATGTTTTATTCTCAACAAGTACTGTTCAGTACTATGGGTAATATTTATGACCATTATTATTGTTGATATCAGTGTTATCATCAGCATCTATTCTGTACTAGTTGCAGTGTGTCTCTGTAACCTTACCTTCATGCTGTGGCTTAATATGAACGAATCTCGAGTTTTTGGGATTTTTATTATGTTCAAAATGAGAGCTCTGCAGAGAAATGATTGATGGGAATTAGGCATGTGCTTAGAAGAAATGAGTTTGTGTAATTTGAAATATTAGAGTTAAGTAATATTGTTTGTTGATGAAAGGTTAATGGAAATAAAAAGATTTGCATAGTTAACTTTAAGCTGCATCTAAGTTTTACCAAAAATGATTGTCATCAATTACTCAAATGGAATCCTGGTCAGTATTCTCCATATACTGTAGCTCAGTAAGGTACCTACTGTACTTATTAAGTATGTCTTATGGGTACCACAGTACAGAACATAATAGGCTCTGGAATTTGTTTCTTTTGTTGAACAGTTTTTGAGGTAGAAGGCAAAAAGTATTGGTTATCTGAGATACATAAACAAAATATATAGTACCTAGTATGTAGAAACTGTAGAGCAGTACCAGGACCAGTGCCTCGTACCAGTATACCTGACCATCCCACAAAGTGAGAATAAGGAGGAGGACAGTGAAGGCATATACAGCACAATCCCGTGACACTGACCACCAGTTGAGTATCACCACCTGCAGCAAAAAGGTACAAGTAGTTCCTCATTTTCTAATTTTGGAACTTTTAGATACTTATGTGCCTAAAATTTAAGTTTTAAGTGATTTTTTTATTCACCTACTCTACTTTTGTCATTTTTGTATTAGTGTTTCATTCTCAGTTCAGGTTATAATTAACATTTTTACTTTAAGGATTGTTTCCAGCATCAATATTGATTCATTACCTTGTTCCACTGACAATATAAAATAGAGCATTTTTTTTACTTTAATTTAATATTATTGTTCATATTTATTTGTTTGTTTAATAATTTTTTAATACAATGCTTTGCTGTAAACGAAGATGCTTCACTCTAAATTTGTTACTTTATAATTTATACACATTACACAATATATAGAGTATTTCATTATTATCTTTTAATATGGTAAAAGCAAAAATAATTTAATGACTTTTCTGTGGCAGAAATGTTTTTAATAACAACTATGAATAGAATTTTTTTCATTTGGGACTTATACACTTTAGATTTCTTCTTCTTATTTTTTGTTTAACTTCTTTTTCCTTAAATTTTTAGGTAACAATGTTTTGACATTTATAGCTATAAAGAGATAAAGCAGCATAATTATGGATTCTATGTCTAACCTTAAATTTGCTGTTGGACATAGAACAATTAGTTGTTGCCCAGTGTGAAATCTTTCTACAGCATAAGTCTATAATTTGAGCGGGCATGTTTCTTCACAAATATCCAGGACCATTTATTTTGCCGTTATCTATTTTCTCTTTGCATATTTAACTAAACTTAATCAAAATACAATATTCATCTTGGAAAAAATGACAGTACAATATTTGGGTAACTTGAAACAAACTGAATCTTATAGAAATATGTTTAGGCATCATACAGCTTTATGCGAAGATGCATAGCAATGCTGAAATAAAATTATATAATAGACGTTCTGATAATATTAAGATTATATTAAAAATATAAATTCAAGAAAAGATTGTTTCATTTCCTTATAAGCAAGGTTTACTATGATATTGAAGAATATGTAAATTATATATAAACAATGTATACAGTTTTTATCACACTAACTCCATTCACTTACATAAAATTTGGAACATATGTAAGTGAATGGAGTTAGTGTGAAAAAAACTGTATACATTGTTTATATATATACCACTCCATTGTCAACAGCTTCGTAAGTACACTTATTTGAGTTATGTAAATTATAATTAACTATTATGTTACACTATTAATGTATTATACTGTATAATGTATATGTATATGTTGGGAAAATTGGGTAGTTTATAATTTGAAACTTTAATTATAACTTTTGTTATATGTACATTGACATAGCTTAATTGTGTATGACACCATATTAAGCTGAAATAAATTAAATTAAATTAAATTAAATTAAATTAAATTAAATTAAACATATATTTATCAGTTTTCCAGCATAATTAATTTAATCTAGCTATTCAAATAAGCAGCAGATAGAAACAAAATACTTTACTTGAGCAACGGGTGGAAAGAATAACATGGCTAATTTCACTTTCATTCCTGCATGTTATTTACAATGCAGATATTGGTAAAACTGCTTAATTATACCAATCTATAGTTTGCAAATAATTTTAACTGTCTAGTATGAATGATGATTCTTCTAAACCAATTTTTCAATATTATTAATGAAATGTCTTTAAAAACTTATAGTTAGCACATAAAAATAAGGAAAATAAACATAATTTTCAGAAATTATAATATAATTATATTTCTTTTAAAACATTCCTATATATTATGAATGATTTTTTTTATAATATTATGTCTTTATTAACCTGAGCTAAGCTAGAAATGCTTATCAGATGATGATCTTTAATATACTTTTCTGAATCATCACCAATAGTCTACCACCATAGACCCAATCTATAAGGCTTGGTACATTTTTTTCATAAAGTTAATATCTAGGAGACATCTTTCCTCATATTACTATTGATATCACCAAAATTGGTTGAACAATTTTCTAAATATGAGCGCAAAAATGGATTTTGGGTAACATTCAACACTTCACACTTCATTCTCAGTCAAATTTCTTAAAATATGTTATTTGACAATAACTCCCTTGTGTGTCATCTATTAGCTTTGCCACTGAATGGTACAATATTTTTGCTCACATACTGGAACTTTTTGAATTTTTCTCTCAAATATTGTCATTAATATTTTAATCATATCAGGCTTGTTTGGTAGGAGTGGAAGTTGAAACCTTTTTTAACTTATCCAAAAGGAAAATCTGTTCTTCTAGATTGCAACAGTTCCCTGTGGCCAGCCATATCTGATGTAATATTGTGGTATTTAGGGGAAAGACAATGTGAGGAAATGCATTGTAAGATTAAGTTTGTTATGAAGCAGAAATGACGTTTGGGAAAGATTACATGTATGTAAGCAAAATTACAGTCTGCACATGCTCAAATGAAGAAGGAAGCATGCTGTTAGGTCTTAAGAAAGAGATAAGAGTGGAAGCTCAAGTTGAGAGGTTGTGCCACCATCCTTCCGGTTTGCTCAGTATATTTATATGTTTTAAATATTAAAGAAATGCGCAAACAGTAGACTATGTTAAGTTTGCATTTAAAGTCATTTATTAAATTAAATCTCACTGTAATACTTTTTTTCATTAGTTTATATAAGTAAAATAACAATTGCTTTTGAATGGAATATCGAGTTACCATTTTAGCACTTATTCGGTTATGAAAAATATATGTTATTAATTGTATAAATATGACATTAAAATAAATGGAGGCAACAAAGAAGGAAAAATGATACTATTTTGAAAAAAACTATATTTTGTCATCATAGCTAATAGACAATTAACGAATACCTTTATTAATATTTTAGGCAATTAAATTCAAGTAAAATCAAGTAAATTCTTTTATTTGTATTATTTTCAGTTATTACTAACGTGAAATTGAATAAAACAAATAACTACTTGCATTTGACAGATTACTGATTACTGATCAGTTAATAGGTTTTTATTCAGTAAATGTTAATTTTTCCAGTAAACACTTAAATTTGTTTGAATAAACTTCAGTAATTATTTGTTTGATCAAAAAATAAAAGCAGTTACTTAAATATTTTTAAGTGTGCAACAGAGTTGACTTGAAGTATGCAAAGAAATGGTAGATTTTTTAACCATATCCAGTTATAGAGATACAACAGGAGGAGGGATGTTAGTCCCAGTAATTCAAAGAAGCTTCAGAGATTTGAAAGTGTGAACTTTTTGACAGACTACTTTCTATCTGGAACCAATGAAAGAAGGGGTGGAGCATCAGAAAATGAGTTTTTTTTTTTTTTTTAACATTATTTAACTGATGCAGACTACTAGAGCAGAGTTGTAGGTTTCTGGTACCTATTATTCCATAGTGTGCAAGAACATAGACTTTGTGGAAGATAGAATTAATGCAAAGGCAGGTGATTTTATAAAGTTTCCAACCTCAGCATTTGAAATTTGGAAGCAAAAGAAAAATGGTCTTTATTTTAGAATTCCTTCTGTTATTTGTGCTCTTGAGTATTTGAATAGATGATTTTTTTTTAATGGTATTTAACATCCGTTTTTACTACTGAGGCACCACAGGCGGTGAACACTGATGATATATGAAATGAAATATTGGGAAAGGATTTTTTTTTTTTAAGGAAGGAAATGTTCCAGGACTAAGTTTAGGGTACCTCCCCATCATTTGCCATTTATGAGGACTGAGGAACACCTGGAAAAAACCTCAATCAGGGAGGACGGTCCTGGTGGGATTCGAACCCCAGACCTCCCTCTTACAAGTCCATGCCTTAACGACCTCCGCCCTGGATGATGATATACATGCAGTGTATGATGCTTTACTTGGTAGACAAAGCCCTCTCCCTGCAAACATTACTGGTCATCTCTCCAGGTCCCAGCAGTAGTTAACTAACATTTTTAAACACAAACTCGTATGTTATCAATGTTCTCAATTTCAAGAAGAAAACTGAAATTTTACAAATCTTGAGATTGCTGTAAACATTCTTCTCATCTGATCTGCATTCTTGTTACCCTCAGTTGCTTCAGTGTAAGTAGTCTCTGTAGATGTAGATTCGTCATATCTGTAGTGTGAATGGTTTCATTTTCTTCTGGGTGAAAGGTCTAGTTGACACTGAGGGCTCTGATTTATAGTTTGGTTGAGGGACAAGGGTTATCTAGTATCTTATTTGCAACACTTCCAATACTGCTACCACTAATCACAGGTTTTCATCCGAATCCATAAAATTAAGAAGAATTTTTCCCATTCTAACAATTTAAGTTTCTTATTCCCAGTTGAATTTGTCTTTTTTTCCCCTTTAATTCATTTTTCATGTTATTCAGCATCTTTTTCAGTTTCTTAGCAGTAATTTGCTTACTTGTAATATTCACATATGCATTTTTAAGCATTTTCCTTGATGTGCTTAAATTCTAGTGTGATTGATTTTTGTAAAATACTGGATATTTCTTGAGAACACTTACAAACATTTACTGCTAGCTACAGCAGATGAGCAAGTTTTTTTCCCTACTTGGAATACTTATATTTAAGTTAGGCTTGAAATTGTATAGATTTTTGTACATTCCTGCAATTCATTTTTTTGCATATAAAAAGCTACCTATGATTAAGTTTGAAAAGAAGTAAAATAATATTGCTGTTCATTGGTTATTGCAGTTGAAACAGAACATTTTCCAAGTACCTCTTATTCAGTAAAAGTAAACTGTTATTCATTTGAAGTTCAGTGATTGCTTTTACTGATTAGTCTTAACTTTCAGAGCCAAGTAATTAATTTACTTGTTTTTATTTAATTGATCATTTAAATATCACCTATTTATATATACTTGATTAATGCATTAGCTTAGATTTGGCTAATAGATTAGCTTTGTTTTGCATGCCTTGGTTCTTTCAAATAATTTTATATCATTTTATATTTTCTATAAATCCAGCAGTACAAATTTTTATGGTGGCTCTTATAATAATTTAATAATATTTACAATATAACAATATATTGGTGGCATGAACCCAGGCTGCCGAGTTTGTTAAGGCAATTTGTAAACATGAGATTTGCAGCTCAAACACCTGCAGGACTGTCCCCCTTATTGAAACTTTTCCCCCTGATTTTCCTCATTCCTCATTAATGGTAAATGTAGTAGAGCTTAAGCCTGAATACTTCCTTTTCCCAATCAAAAATAGAAAAATGAAAAAAGTATCTTGTACTCATATATCGTTAATGTCTACTAGCTGTGATGCCACTATAGTAAAAATGGGCCTTAAACACTATCAGCAAATTATTCTATGCTTGTACATTTTCTTTCCTGTATGCCTTGGCTACAGAAGAAACAATCTTAAGAAAAATATTAAGAAATGAAATAATAAAGAAATGTGCAATAGGAAAAATAAGAAGAAATGGCAGAATATGAACATGGGGAGAGAAAGGAAATATTTGAGGATGAACAAGATGGAGACTCAAAGAGATTCAATACAAATGTTGCCATGCATACTACCTGTTCAGCAAACAACCCACAGCAGGCTGGCACTGCAAGGATATTGAAGACAGCACTGCCTACTACTGTCCCTACTCCAATATCACCTTCTGTAATGAACGTGCCAATCATATTGATAAACAGTTCTGGACTTGATACAGCAGCAGCCATGAATGTGGCCCCTACAATATCTTCTGATAGAGACAGGTCTGTAAAGAAAATTATATCAGATTATATCTTAAAGTATGTGAGGTACTTGTCTTTGAAATGGTAAGTACATGAGCTTTGTGAAAGGCTTGAAGAAAAATGTGCCATCTAGGATGGGCTCTTGATACTTTCAAATATCTTGATACCCTCAAAGGTATCAGTATCGATTAATAGATCAGATTAGATTGCATTAGATTAGATTATTTATATAAACTGTCAATGTTAAGTCCATCAGTCTTCTCTTCTGTACTACAGGTAGGTCCATAAGTTTCCAGCCTCGCAGATAAGGATTATTGCCTTCACAAAATCTTTATCTTTACCTTATCTGTTAAATAAATAATTGCACCTGTAATTTCAGCTCCACTGTGTTCAGTTGCTCAGATATAGTGGTATAAAGAAGGCCTTGTGTAGAAGATTGTGGCATGCTCAAAAAGGAGTATCGAGCCATTATTAAGTTCTTCACAAAAGAAGGACTTACTCCAAATGAGATTAAATAGCAATTGGATGGAATATATGCACTTCTATCAAAGTGAAAAGGCAAAGAAAGCTGAGTGGTGGTGTGCATCTTCTTCACAACAATGGGCCTGTGCATACAGCTGTTTATGCAAAGGAAGCTGTGAAGAAATGTGGCTTCAAGGAGATCGGCCATCCACCCTATAGCCCAAATCTAGCTCCCAGTGACTGTTTCCTCTTCTCAAAACTCAAGAAGGACCTTCGAGGAAGGAAATTTAAGGGTGATGAAGAAGTGATGGATGTTGTTTATGCCCATTTTGCAGACAACACTTCTGACTATTTGTGGGGGAGCGGAATTGAAATGTTAATTCAGAGATGTGAGAAGCGTATTGCAATAAAGGGTAGCTATATTGAAAAGTGAAATGAGTTTTTGTCTTTATCATACTTAGAAAATGGTTAGGCCGGAAACTTATGGACCTACCTTGGTATATTTATAATGATATTACAAAATAAACACAGTAATGTTAATAAAATCAAAATTAAATAATTATAAGTGAATTCATTGACAAAATAATTTTCTGCACTAACCAGTAAAAACGCAGATGATTACAATGAACAAAATAAAATTACATGAATAGCCTTATGCATAACAGTAAAATTATAAAATGAACTCTAAGAAATATCAAGTAATTATGTGCAGTAGGAAAATATTAAATTAAAATATAAGTATATTCACCATTTAATGTATAAGTATTAACAATAATGTTTTTTCAATTAATTTTAATTTCTAAATTGTCTACCAATCCCTAATATTGGAAGGTAAGGAACTCCAAAGGCGAGGAAAAGAAATTGTGAAAGAGGAAGTATATGAAGTAGTTTAATGTAAAGGCATCAACAATGAAGAGTGATTTAGTACCAAAGTAATAATAGTAGTAATTGGTGTATTTACGTATGCTCTTTAACATCTCAGGTCATCAGCGTTCCATTCAATTCAGGGCGTGAAACGACCGACAAATTTTGCTCAGAGACCTTTTCTTTCAAGCTTGAGGCTCTTTTACATGCTGCAAATCTAGGACACGGAACCCACAGCTCTACTTCCCTTCCGAAGGAAGCCGTGCGTCGATCCTGGGCGTGTTTGAACCCGCGATCTTGGGTCTATGGGGCAAGTATAGTTTCCACTAAGATCTGCTACTGCGGTAATGATATAACGATGTTTATGAAAACTAAATGTGGGGTAGCTTGGCATGGAACTATGAAGAAGATAATATAAAGTGATTCGTTCTTTTAAACCCCTAATTATAAGCTCGATGTTTTTTCGATGCTATAATAATACAACAATATAGTACACTTAACAGTAGTAACAAGAAACGCGTATCATATTCGCAAGTTTATAAGTAATAAAGTCAATCCTTTTTTTTTTTTTTTTTTTATATACTTTTCAGGTTTTGGTAATAGTTGACTTTTTTCCAAATCCCTTCAAAATCACTGAAATCAAGCTAAATTTTAGGTTGACATGGATATTTCCGAACCTGTTTACATTATTTTTTTGCGCATACATTTCACTTTTCGATAATATGGAAAAGCAACTGTTTATCTACAATACAATTCTGAATAATAATAATAATAATAATAATAATAACAACAATAGAGATTTTTGGCAAAAATGTTATATGATCTGTCAAGCTATCCAGTCACAACCGGTTTATTGCAACAGTACCGTAATTTAGCATGAAAGTTGATTTTACATTAGTAGTCAGTCTGTTAATGATTGTCATAATTATAGTTGCTATTTGCAGTGGCATTATGTAGTATTTTTTTTTCCAGATAATAGGGGTGAAGTTTGGAGTTAGTTTTAATTAGACACACTGATAACAGGGTCATTTGCCACAAATTGACCAGCATATCAAATTTTTTGGTCAAGTAACACCACAATTCCTCTACAGTGGTGTATTTCAGATAGTCCGCACAGTGAACAGTGTCATTTCGGAACTTCCAAAGCTGTCGCAAAGTGGATCGGGAATTGTGACAAGGTCTGAATAAGTGGTACAAAGGCAATGAAAAGGGCAAACTTTTTTTTCAAATGCAACGCTATTAGATCCCCTTTTAAAATGAATTAAGTTTCGCAGTCTTGATTGCTCTCAGTGTCCATAAATGAAGAGGTAAGATTAATAAGTTTATGTAACTTTTTTAATATGTTGTTTATTCGGGTCATCGGATATTTGGCCAAAATATTTTAAATTATATTATTAATTTAAATTACTCACTCTAGCAGCCCACAAAATTGCCTGAAATATGGAACCTAAATGCAATTATGCAGAAAAAATGTACTCGTCAAACTTATCATTTGTCACAACCGTGGTAAAAATCTGCGCACTTGTTATTTATCCGTTTTCAACTACTGAAAAACCGCCACAGGTGGCCGAGGTCGTTAAGGCGCGAACGCGTGAGCGGGAAATCTGGGGTTCAAATCCCATCAGGACCGTCTTCTCTGACAGAGTTTGTTTCAAGGTTTTCCTCAGTCCTCATAATCGGCAAATGCCGGGAAGGTACCCTAAACTTAGACCTAGAACGTTTCTTTCCTTAAAAAAATCTTTCCCAATTTCTCATTTCATCTCATGTATCATCAGTGTCCACCGCCTGTGGTGCCTCAAAATTAAAACCGGGCATTAAACACCATTAAAAACTGCTGGAAAACGAGTACTAAGTATAATTAGCTGCGAAATGTCCAGCAGCAGTTTTCTCTGAGACAGTGTTTAGCACAATATGGCATTTGTGACATAGAAAGAAATATACTTGAGCTAGAAAGAGTGAGAATATTTGTATAACAGTGAGTAAAATTAAGATTCTATTGTGTCAAACATGTTTAAATTATACCTTGTGGAAAAATAATATTAACCGTGCTGGGTAATCAGATCTACTCGGGTTTTACAGTGAGCGATCTGAAATTAACGGCGTCACTGTTGTGGAGTGAGTCTCTATCAGAATAATCAGACCTGCTTATCTAGTTCTGAAAATTCGCTGTGAAAGGCGGAAGGGGGTTTGTAATGTGCAGTCTCATTGTACAAGGATAGGTCCATAAGTTTCCGGCCTAACCATTTTCTAGGCATGATAAAGACAAAAACTGTATTTCACTTCTCAACATAGTTACTTTTTATTGCAATATATTTCTCACATCTTTGAATTAACATTTCGATGCCCCCCACACAATAGTCAGAAGTCTTGTCTGCAAAATGGCCATAAACAGCATCCATCATTCTTCGGCAAAGTTAAATTTTCTTCCTCGAAAGTCCTTCTTCAGTTTTGAGAAGAGGAAATAGTCACTGGGAGATTGATCTGGGCCATTGGGTGGATGGTCGATCTCCTTGAGGCCACATTTCTTCACAGCTTCCTTGGAAACAAGAGCTGTGTGCACAGGTGCGTTGTCGTGAAGAAGGCGCACACCACCATTCAGCTTTCCTCGCCTTTTCTCTTTGATGGAAGCACGTAGTCTGTGCAGTAGGCCAGCATAGTGCTCCCAATTTACTATGACGTTCCTCTCCTTGAAGTCAATGAAGAGTATTCCTTCACAGTCCCAAAAGATTGTGACCATGATCTTCTTGGATGACAGTGACCTTGGCCATTAAAGGCGGTGCTTCGTCAGGTTTACACCACTTCATTGATTCTCTTTTGCACAAGGGATCTTAGTAGAGGACCATAGTTTCATCTCCTGTAACAATGGTTTGCAGAACTTCTCTCGTTGCCACGGCACGGCAGAGCTCCAAAAATGCGTGACAACAGATGACTCGTTGCTACTTTTGGACTGACGATAGAAGTCTAGGCACCCACTTTGCGCTAACCTTATTCATGTTTAAATGTTCATGAATAATTCGAAGGACTGTTGTTTTAGAAAGGCCCAGCCTTGCTGCTATTTCTGTAACTTTGAGCCGCCGGTCTTCCGTAATTTCTCCTTCCACAAGAGCGATGTTTTCAGGAGTGAGCACCTCCAAGGGCTGACCTGCATGCTATTCCTCTTCAATGCTTTGTCGATCCATACGAAAAAGTTTGGACCATTCTTTTGCGTAGAATATGAGGGGGGTGCTTTCTCATATACACCGTCGAATTGCTGTTTAATTTCATTTGGAGTAAACCCTTCTTTTGTGAAGAACTTAATAACTTCTGGAAACTCCATGTTGAACGTGTTACAATTTTCTACACATAGCCTTCTTTGTGCAACTATATCTGAACAACTGAACATAGCCGAGCGGAAGTAACAGTCGCAGTTTTTTATTTAACAGAAAAGGTATGACACCAGAAAAGGATTTTGTGAAGGCGATAATCCTTACCGGCAAGGCCGGAAATTTATAGACCTTCTCTCGTATGTTATAATATAACTGTCCGCTAGGCTTTAGGAATAACCATTTAGAAAAGCAGGTTGTAGCAAAGACAAAGAAGGTCGCTTGGGAAGAAGGCATATTTTGTTCTGGTCATGCACCTTTTCCTTTGTAAAGATTTCGGAAAGCAATTGACTGACCTGAGACACAGAATGTACCCTTTAACTGGGATCAGCTAGAAATATTATTTTAATAGGCAACGCGCTTATAGCAGTAAGAAGAAACGCCGCTCTTGCAAAGGGAACACTTGAAGGAAACTTTAAACTTTAGCAGACAGCAAATGTTTTATGACTTAGGAACATCGAGACCCAATAACAGGCTTCCGACGTTACACTAAAACAAATAGATGCCGTTTATGCATGGCCAGATATGATCTATCGTAAACTTATAGTATGTTGATCTAAGTATTGAAACCTACAAAGGTGGAGAGACTATCAGATCATAAAATATTCCTTCTCTTTGAGGCAGAAGTGTCCGTTCTCGGAAATGCCATAACATAAGAACATTCATTTTAGAAAGTAGACTAGCTAAACCAATAGCTTCTTTCAGAACGGAACGAATAGGAGCGAGCTTATTATAGATATCGTTAATAGCCAATAGAAAAGCTATAGTCGAACTGAGTTCTATAATATTTGAGCATTTATATTTCGAGTGGGAGGAACTTAATAACACAATAAACTTTGTATCAAGTATAAAGTAAGCAATAAGAGACAGGACTAATCAGAGTGTGTGAGTTGTCAGTGAATAGTCAGCATGAATTATTAGTTGTCAGTAAAACAGTTTCCAGGAGACATCAATCAGAATAGGAAGTCGTAAGATGTGAATTGCTATAATCAGCTAATAGTCAATAGTCAGTTGAAGTGGTTGGTTATCATCAGTTAACAAGAATTATTTATCGTCGGTTGGGATCTACGAGTGGAGTGTTGCAGTCACTCGATCGTGATCATTCCTAGCAGAGTATGAAGAATTTAGATTAGATCAGACTAGAATGGAACAGGGAAATCTTTGAATATTCTCAAGTCCAACGTACAGAAACACAGTAATCTATGAATAAATAGTGTCGACTGAGAATCTTCGAGTTTCTGTGTTAAATATCCTGCCTTTCCTGCTGATTCAAATGGTCACAAAATGCCAGGATTTCCCCGAGATTCAATATTTCTAAAACAGCAGCAAGAAGCTTCCAACTAATTAATCACTTAATTCCTCACTCCTACCAGTCATTCATACAATAAAAACGACCCCAGGCCAGATACTGTTTATAAGATTGTGACGCAACTATATCATGCTCGTCTCGCTTCCCTCAAATACCAACATTTTCTTGTCAAAGGTCGTGTCCTACCCCCAGCACTAAAGTTAACAAACGGATAACTTTATTATCTGGAGAACAACTCCATAAACACGTATTTGAACAGCAGCCACAGCCCTTTTGCATGAACAATATATGACGATGGTAAGACAAACAGAAGAATAAGAAACAAACCCACGGTAGTTGGTCCACAATATGAAATATTGTAAGAAAATGATGAGTCTCTGTGAGTCTTGTAACTTGAAAATCAAAACCACGTTTTAATTTCTTTTTAATTATCACTATTATTAACCGTTTTTTAAGGTAATCAGGAAGTGTAAATCTAGTAAATTATGCAACATATACATTTTGCACCTTATCTCAGAAACTTGTAAAACTATCAATATGAAATGTTTATGAGATAGTAAGAATACTTAACTTATGGTGCCCAGTAAATTTTAATTCTCTAATAGACATAAACATTTTTTTTCAAACAAAGAGGAATCTTATTTCCCGATAACTTAAAAATTTGACATAAATGTACATTTTTCTTAGGATTGGTTGGACAAATCTTGTTGAAAATTTGCACACATATAATGTATGCAAACGTGAAGTGTGGTAACTAAAAGTATTTAAATATCACTATTAGTTGATAAATATCAATACCAATAAAAATTAAAAATATTTCTATTTTTCTTTTCAAAATTTGAAAATTTAATGCTCTTCAAGCGACGTTATTTATTCTAGTTCTCAGTGTGTTGTCTGCAGTTAATGTTTAAAAAAAATCATTTCCATACCACCAATCTTTTGTAAGAAAAATGCATGATTATGTAATGGTGTATCAGTTTTTTTACAACATTTTATTTTGTTAAACATTTTAAAATACTTTTATGTGCAATACAACATTAAAATTTATAGAGAATATTTAATTAAGTATTTTTAATGTCTTATAAAAATTTCACATTGATAGCTTTAAAATTTTCTGAGATACAATGTAAAATGTGTACTGTTGCATTATTTGCTAGATTTACACTTCCTGGTTACCTTAAAAGTACAGCTGAAGATGTGCAGAAGGGAGTGTGAAAATTGCATAATGGTGAAAAATAGATGTTCTCATATCTGGATAAAACTGTTATTTTCTCGCTTCAAGTGTTATATTATAGTACTTTCCAATGTATTAACTTAAAGTACATACTTTTGCACATTTTTTGGATGCAGGGCACAAAGTAATCATCGCAAACAATGGCTAGCAGAACAAACATGTAACAGCATGCGATGGCATGTAGAATAACTGCACCAGAAGAAAGTTCCCTGCGACTGAAAAGATCTCTTGGAAATTCTTGAACAGCAGGAGGGGTACAGTTGCGAGCCCCAAGATCTGGAATATGCCATAGTAAATGGCGAGTACCTGAAACATTTTAAATAAACATATTTTTATCAAAACATTTTCAAATTACGTGAATTTAAGCTACGCTATGCTTAGCACAAATGCAACATTTTCTAGCTTTTTAAGGCAATTTCTAGTATGGATAACGATTGTCTTTGAAGATAGTAGACCCATTGGTACTGGTAATGAATATCAGACCTTTCCTTTTACGGTTATTAACTATTTATATTTTTCCGAAAACGATGCCTATCTACCATCACTTTTCATGAAAAGAAAGAACTGAAATACAAGTTCACCATAACCTTCAGTACATCAGTTTCATATATATATATATATATATATATATATATATATATATATAAAACGTATATTTATTATTTAAAAATATATTTGTTTATTTTCAATGCATAAATAAGTGAAGCTTTTGTCCCCAATCATTCCTTTAATCATGATGGACTCATGATAATTTTTTTTGAGTAGTTTTTAACGCCCGTTTTTACTACTTAGGCACCATAAGCGATGGGCACTGGTGATACATGAAATGATTTATTGGTAAAGGAAGGAATCGTTCCAGGGCTAAGTTTTAGGTACCTCACCGGCATTTGCCATTTATGAGGGCTGAGGAAAAACCTCATTCAGGGAGGACGGTCCTGTAGGGATTCGAACCCCAGACATCCCGCTCACGAGTCCCCGCCTTAACGACTTCGCTCACCCCTGGCGTTGTGATAATTTGTGTTATTTAAAACCAGTAAATTGGCAATTACTCCTATTCTCGCTTGAATAAGTTGTACAGAATGATTCTTTCGCTAGAGGCTCCAAACTATTGTCCATAAAAATATGTTATTTAGATAATGGCTTGAAAATTTATATACCGTCAACGATGTTATAAACAGGACTGCTAGAAATAGTCTCTTCACACTAGTCTATGACTCTTCATGCACAGCATCAGCAGTATATGTTGACCATATTCGCTATATGCATATTTTGATAGTTTACGTTATCTACTCAGACGTGCAAATCAATCGACGTGACTATTCTAAATCATAAACAAAATCGAACTTGTTTTTCGTGGTCTGTCACATTAAATTCTTGCACACGCGGCACGCGGCTAACTCTTAATTTTGTTCCTCCACCCCCCCCCCCCATGCTTTTTTACACATTGAATATGGGAGAGTAATCTCTTGGAAAAGTTTTCGTAATTATTTTAATGGTGACGCCAGAAATCACTCCTTTAGAATGTTTATTGTTTCTTCAGGCAATTTACAGCCTATTAAACGTTGAGTACTGTTATCTCTAACTTTTTAACCAATTTGATAGTGCAGCACTTTGATGGTATACACATCTTTCACTAATTTCAATCTGAAATACCCCCTGGCATGCTTTAAATGAACCTGATTGTCAATATTTACAAACGATGAACATGGACTGTGCGTTCGTGTACATTATTAATCACGCGATAATCACAACCGCCGAGATACGGTGACGCGGAACTAAACACATAAAGCTACTGTACGAGTTCATTATATCGCGAAGTTTACAATGCTGTTTTGCATCGTTGAAGGCAGGTGTAAACCATAGTCTTATTAACCCATTTTAATAAGCAATAGAGCGGAACATCTAGTGACAGAATCAGCCTATATACAGGACTTTTTCCAGAATTTTCTCTCAACCTCATTTTAACTATGAATTCGTGTTAGTATGACTTGTTAATAATACGTAATGAATTTGCTTGACTACAATTTCAAGAATGTCAAAAATAACAGTTTTTTAAAAATTTTAATCCAGTTGACTTGGATTTTGCATAAGAGAGAGCTAAAAGTAAAAGGTAACGAAAAGTTTGCAATTCTATTTGTTTAGTTGTTAAAAATAAATAGTTTTATGAAAAAATCTTTGGTTTTTGGATGTCCTCTTATTTAGCATGACCAACATTGTGCAACAGTAGCATGTGTAGTTTTAGACACTATAGGCTTACGTTACACAGCTGTCCTCAGGACGCATGAAAGAAGGGGTGAAGAAAAGCGGCTTAAGCAAGGAACTCTGAGGATTACAGTTATCTCTGGGCAAAACAACTTCATTTATGTTCTGATGCCAAGATGTACTCTTGAAAGCATCTCGCCCTTTTCATGTCTATTTGTACATAGTATTTGGGTTTGAAAATCTGTTTCCTCCTCTTTTGAATATGGAGTTCTTCTGAAACTCTTTAAAAGAAGAGCTTCTTTCCGCCGCTTAGCAGCCATTCTTCAGATCTGAGAGCGTTATGGAGGAATGGCCTGCCGTATTGCTATCGTTGTTTCCCAGGCTTGGACCGGCTCGACCTCTGACCCGCCAGACGAACGTGGCCGGAATCTTGAATTGCGGTCATCGTCAGAGCCTCTGAAATGCTAGCGAGAAATAACTCAATTTTAAGGGTAATTGTTATCCTCTTGGTTCCTGGATACGTTTCATTCCCGAGCTGCAGAGTAATGCGCAAATCTGCGAAATTTTGGGCATATGCTTCATGAATAGCTCTCATATAAAGTGTGTATAAATAATACAAGGAAATAAGATAGTAATTTTAAAAAAAACCTATATACATATGCCTTGCACATGTACTTCTTTTTTGATGAACTGCCGAAGGAAAATAGTACAATAGTACGTTAGGTGATAATCATATATAATTTTAATATTAAGAACTTTTGCACATATGAATGTTTTATTGTTTGTCACACTCATTTACAATGTGAAATGCATTCGTTCATAATTTACACATTCCCATTTTAGGTACCTACAGCATTTAAGGTTCCCCATTTGATAACCTGTGTATGCATCACTATACCCTAACCCCTAACGCAACAATGAAATTCGTCTCTCAATATGTCTCTTTTTTATTTAATTTGCAGAGATTCCTTTATTCGGCGTTTCCTTTGTTTTACGACTTCCGAAGAAATTGCAGCCGTACCTGTAAAATCGATATATAACCAGCAAAATTGGATCATTGGGAGTGGGGTTAACCCAAAGGTAGGGTTAATAATAATAATAATAATAATAATAATAATAATAATAATAAATAACTGGACAATTTAAAAAAATAAATCGATAAAAGTAGTTTCCGAAAATCAGGGCAATTGGACTATTGAGAGTAAGAATATACTTGAAAAACAAACAAATGGGGGTTAAAGCGAAATTTAAAAATCACTCTAACGGTCGGAATTTTGATTTTTTTAAAGGAAACTCGTATATACCATTGAAATAAAATTAGAAAAACAGTTTCTGTAAATCAGTGAAATCAACCATTAGCAAGTAGGGTGGTTACCCAAAATATAAAAATCGCTCTAACGGCATTAATGTTTGTTTTTTCGCAATGAAATTCTGTGTATAACATTTATAAAATAAGAAAAATAGCTTCTGAAAATTAAGGAAATTGGGCTATTAGGAGTGGAGGTTTACCTAAAACCCATTTTAAAATAACTCTAGCGCCATCAATATTTGGTATGTACCATTGAAATAAAATATGAGATATAGTTTCGAAAATGAGGGAATTTGGAGCATTAGGAATAAGGATATACTTGAAAACTGATTTTTAAAAAACTCTCTTGCATTTCATTTACTCTATTTTGTTATAAAATGAAGGGACAAATCATTTCAGTATATAAACTGTATTTATAACGATGCACATGTTTTATATTTAAAAAAAGCATCGTCGTGAAGACAGTAAATGTAAAATATTAATCTAATATTAGTTTGTAAATTATATTTGTATGTAAGAGCGTTCTGTAATATCCTTCAGGAAATGTTTTCGTTATTTACTTTTACTACAATAACATTTAAATTAAATTTCAAAGCCAATGAAAATCTATGTAACTTTCCATTGTTTTTATTTGCTTTGTACATTATAATTGTTTCTGAATAATAACATGTTTTTGTTTTATTGAAACACATGAACATCATCTTAAATACCCAATGTAACTCGAAACTTTTTGTTGTATCTCGCTATTTTAGTGAATGAAATGGTGATACCAAGGGCTTATAAGGGTTTATAAACATAGTTACTTTTAATCACACAGTATAGCTTTGTTTATCATGGTCATAAATTTCATTTAATTAATAGTATACCATTAATTTTTGTGCTTTAATCTCAATAATAATTATGATAATTCTAAAAATGTGGTTTCTCTTTTGAAATACTTATAAGTTGCAAGAATTCTAATTTTGTTCCCCTAATACCACATAGCCATACTACATAATGCCATATCTATTTCATTTCATTAATTAATGAGGCCTAATTTCGATTTTATTTTATATTCGTATTTTTAAAGTTATTCAACTCGGCAAGGAATGCGCTTAGTTTATGTAGTTCCTGCGTGGCGTATTTTATTTCTGGAAAAGCATCGTTAGTGAACTCATTAACACGCTAGCAGTGATTTGTTGCATTTCATACACGGTCACAATGTCTTGGTGGTTACATCGAATGGGGTGTGTAGGTAATTCTCATGAACAACTTCAACTGATTATCTAGTGAGCTATTTCTGGATTTAGATGTAAATTCAAGCATGAGACGGTTAAATCTTCTGATTATCAAGTATTCTACTGAAATGCTTAACTCCAAATAAAAATTATTAAATGTTATTTTCTCATCATTATACTACAATGCTCACTGATTATGTAGTTTTCGAATTTCTTTTTAAAATCATAAGCTTAAAACAGCAAAGCATATTTTTTGTATATCAGAATTATAAACAGTCTTTATTGTTAGTCAAAATCGTTAATAAAATGATGCATCATGGCATTAGTTAAATAAAATTATCACGGTAACAATTATGACACTAAATTGTTTTCATTGCTAAAATGTTGCTTTTACTTGAGTATTATGTTACAATAACATTAAGGACATAATTTATGTATCACTGAAAACAGTATCGATGATTCATTTATCTGATTGCACAATACATAAATATAGAATTAATAAAAGTTATTAAGTTTATATTAGCTTCCAAATGAATAAGTCGAATTTGATAATACTAACCTGTTCTGAAATATGTGTGAACAATAAATTTCTGAAATATCCTTAATATTTGGGCTATTTGTGCAATTAATAAATCTGTCTTATTCTTTCCGCTAAGTGATACAAACTTTTCTTAGTATCATCGATCATTTCAAGTTGAGCTAAAATAGCTTACGGTAAGCCCATCTTCGCTAACAAAAATAACGAGGCAAACGAACTAAATAATGTGACGTCATAATTATAATAAAAAAGGCATTAGCTTCAGAGAAGTTCATTAGAAAACCGACATTAATATTATTTAATTTTTATAGTATCCCTTATAATTCTGGTCAAAAAAATAAAGTCGTATTATGAAACTCGTTTATAATGTTTGCAATTGTCGCATTCCTAAAAACTATGAAACTCACTTCGCTATTCTATTTATGTTCTATTAGTAAAGGGTGTCCCACATAAAACCGGTACGCCACATTGCCCCACTGCGTTCATAAATAGATGTTGCCCTCACTGCCATTCTGGCGCTAACAATTACGCCTCGCTGCGTTCGTATTTAGAATTTGGCTATATTGCGCTCCTTTTCGTAATTGTTAGATAAAGGTAAATTAGTTACTTATTCCAACTGATTCTTATCTTCGATCGTTGAGGATAACTTGGACCTCATGCTCTTTTTAATGAAGATGAAGATTGGTTTCATTTGTCTTAATTCATAGAGTTGCAGATATTGATCGCAGGATAATCCACGTATTGTGCATGAAGAACATCTTCATCAGAGAAGATAGGCGTGTGGTGTGCGCATTATTGGTCCCAGTTTTTCAATGAAAGAGAGACAGAGAGTATTACGCCTGGTATTCCTATCCCCACAAAAGAAAAGGTGTAGTATTATTTTCTTAAATACCAATTGCTCTTCCGGCACAACCTGCTGCTGCTATTGCGGCTGCGAGTATGAAACTCCATCACATGTGCTGGAGAATTGTCCACAAGGCAAACTATGTGAATTAAGCGACCGATATAGGGCTCCATTCACAATGAAAATTAAACGGAAACATAATAAAATAAGATGTTAACTTGGTAGTATGTAGGCATTCACAATGAAAGACGCAAACGTACGTATTAGCCAATCAAATATAAGAACAAGCAAAGATCAACTAACAGCTGATTGAAAATGGCTGTTTCTGAGTAGACGACGGTAGCGTTTATGCATATGCAAGATGCAGTAATTAATTTGCTTGCAGTAATATGAGCAAGGATAACTTTCTTATAATGCAATTAATCTTTTGTCCATTGACGCTATTCTATCTACAGAGTCACTGATTTTATGCTCTCTCTACCATAACTTGCCCTTACACGGAGCACGGAAATCAAGTGCAACTCCTGCTGCTAGCTGCTGCAAGACCCGAGCGACAGCGGAGAGAGCCGAATCTGCTCTTTTTGAAGTTTTGAAGTTCGTTCGTTCCCACCAGGACAATTCTCCCTGACTGAGGTTTTTTCCAAGTTTTCCTCAGTCTCATAAATGGCAAATGTCGGAGAGGTACCCTAAACTTATGCCTGGAATGTTTCCTTTCTTTAAAATAATGAGCATAATGTCAATTGGCTACAAATGCAATGGCTTAGATACGAAAAGAGAAACACATTTTCTTTAAAGTAAAAGACAATTCTAAATGCGGAGGCAGATTTCTTTGAAACTAATTTAGCAAATACTCGCCAAGGAAGACTTACACTCTAGCCACCAGATCAGCACTTCTGTAATATCAGCAACGTCCGCTTTTAAATGCCAAGAAAAAAGACATGCAGGATTTACTACCATTCATTCCTTCGGTTTACTATTCCTTCTTCAAATTTCGCTTAAAGATTAGTCCGCCATACACATAGCACCAATTTCTGATGATTTGGACAATTTTTATAAATTTTATTTTGGTTACAAAGTTGATTATTTTGATAAGAGCTGGACCACAAACAAATGCTGTGTATTATGTGCTATGTTTCTCATTAGATGAAAAAAATTGTATTCGTTATAAGCGGTTTGCTATTTCTATGATTTTGGAGGGAAACAAAGGCTCATCCAACTGATTGCTATTTCTGTTAACTAACCTCACTAACATTAGAGGATTCACACATAATCAAAATATATAGCTAAGTGACGAGTATCCTATACAAAATGTCGAATGTTCCTAATTTTAAATAATTCGGGTCCTGGCTTAACTCATACTGAAGAAAAAACAGCAAGAGACACGATTTTACATTCAAAGCAGGTTGTTCATCAGAACCTCACTTATTGATTCATAATATCGTATCGCGACTTAAATTGGCTAACAATAATCTGAACTTTTAAGTTCCAGGTTCAAAGGATGGTATTGTTCCACAAAGATGCAAGTATATATTACCGTAGCCAGGCCCCCTTAGACGCCGCAAGATCTTGAAGCTGGGGGGGGGGGGAGAGACTTCCATGTATATGTGATCCTATGAGCTGTATTGGAGGTGGATATCACCGAAAGAGTTACCGCGGCCTAGGGAAATATGACATAGACCCCGAAACTACCTCTAAACGCCCCAGACTAATGGTAAATATCTAACAACCTTCGACACACACAATCCCTATGACAAAACTCCACCTCCTGCATTGAAATATCCACTCCCGCTCCCACATTGCACGCCACCATTTACCCATCATTCCCTCTTCAATACTCGCACCCTCAGCCAGGAAAGAACTTTGTGCTGGTATGGCAATAGCTTGTCGACCTCCTCTCCCTTGCGGGGAGAGGTACTGCAACTGTTGATATCTGCTGGAGCGCCAGTGAGCCAACAGAGGAGCTGCCAAGCAAAGAAGCCGTTTACCAAACCCAACCCTAAAGTGTAGTGCGATCGTGCTGAAGGGGTGTATGGAACAGGGCAAATGTGTCTTAAATGGGGCCTCTGGACACCAGGCGACTTCCAGAGTATATCATTACCCAGGTATATATCCCTAATTTCAAGTGGGGCCTATTGAAATACTTTACCATAATAACCGAAAATTCACTTCTGAGGACGACATTAGTGAGCCCTCAATAACAGCAACCACTTTGCCCGACGAGGAAGTTCGTTTGGAGCAACTTAGTCACGCAACTTCTGAGGGGATCTGATCAAAAAAGCCCTCGGACCTCGATAGAGTTATAATTGTGACTCTGGCCAAAGATAACCGTAAAGTTCCTCCAGATCACCCTACAACATAAGACGGCGGTCTCAGCTGCCTTCTGTAAAACTTTCCTTAAAGAAGCCCTGATTCAAGAATCCTGGATTAAGAAGAGCCGGATCACAGGGACAGGAGAATGACAAGGTAAGTTGATACATTGCAGCAAGGACCATCGTCTTAGGTGTTGTATTCTTGTTCTCAATGGAATTTAATGCTTACCTCTTCTAGAATTTTGTTCTAGTGACATCGTCACGGCGAAAGAGTGCGACACAGGAGAAGGGAAGAAGGGCCTGTACTTAGCTCTGTCTATCTCCCCTACGATGACAGCAATCCATCCACCAGGGAACTAGAACAGTTGGTCACACTTTGCACACAGAAAGAGGAGCAGACCATCTCTGGGTGTGACGTCAACTCGTGCCACCAAATATGCGGCAGCAAAGATGTCAATAGTAGTGGTGAGTAACTTTTACATTACCTGCTCTCCAGTAATCTATATATACTTAGTGTCAGTAACAAGCCTATTTTGCCAATTGCATAAGGTTGGATTTTATTGATAATGCTTTTTGTACGGAGTTCACTATTCAAATGGAGGATTTTAGATGAACCATCACTTTGGAATAACTATATGTATATCATATAATGTTAATGTAGATAACAGCTGGTCTCTACAGGAATCCCAGGAGAACCTGGTAGGAGGCCTATACCTCTCAGGTAGGATCGGGCAGATTGATAAGAGTAGGTCTTTTGGTGATATTGGCAAGATCGCCTATTCTATCTAAGAGGCTATACTTGATAGTTATCCCAATAATTGCCCCGTGCGATTACGGATAAAATACATGAAAGTGTCATGGTGGAATAAAGACCTTGAACATAAGAGAGGCGGAGCAAGACATCTCTTTAACAAGGCAAAACGAACTAGAGATTGGAGGGAATATCGAAAATATCTTCTTGCAAGATTTATACCAGTAAATCTCTAGCTTGTCAGCGGTAGCCACCTTACAGAGAGCATTGGTTTGATTCGTTTTATTTAAGGACGCTCTTTTAACATCGCAGATCATCAGCGTTCCATTCAATTCCGGGCGTGAAACGGCCGACAAATTTTGCTCAGAGGCCTCTTCTTTCAGGCTTGAGGTTCTTTTTTCGTGCCGTAAATGTATGACACAGGACCTACGGCTTTACTTCCCTTCCGAAGGAAGCCACATTAAGGATTATTAGGCCCGAAAAAAATCCATCGATCCTGGCCTGGTTTGAACCCGCGACCTTGGGTTTAGAAGGCAAAGAGAGCGTTGGCTCACGAACCTCCCCCCCATTAAATCCTGTAGGAACAATATATAAGTTGACAGGAGGCTTTACTTGTTCGGCTGAAGAAATATTCAACGTTCTCTTTAGGTATCTTGCCCGGGTGCATGAAGCAAGGCCTGTGAATCCAAGGACCATACAAAAACTCTAGACGAGGAACTTCGGGGAATTAGTGGAAACTTTCACGTAAAGTTGTCACCACTCATAATGTTAAATGGGCAGTTAGTAAATTTAGTCTTTTTGAGTCGCCAGGTAGAGACAGAATCTTTCTTACATTGGTGCAGAAAGAACCTGACTCGCTTTTTACCCTCATTGAAGTCTCTTCAGGGTTAGTATAGCCTTTAGCTATATCCCTCAGGTCTGGAGAGCTAACAGAGTAGTGTTTATTCCTAAGCGCAATTGTAATATTTACACCGAAGCTAAAGTTTATCTACCGATCAGTCTGCTGTCAGTGGACGGTCTGCTTAAAGGAGTGACCCAAGAGGGATATTACGGGGGATATTTTTGATTCATCCTCCGATCGCTCTGCTACGTGACCAGACAAGCATAAGGAGGCAAATTTGCCTACTGTACTAGTGCGTTACTACGCCACCATAACGTCCGCTAAGGCCAAGTTTAATACATAGTTGGGTCAGAGCTACAGGCTCTTCAACATGGCTGGCATGACTGATTCTCTCGCCAAGTGCGAGTTGCGAAGCGTCATTTATTTTCCACGGACAGAAGGGAATAGTGCTGCAGAAATTAACCACAAAATGAGCCGTATTTATGTATGAGTGAGGGTGTTGTGTGTGAATGACGTAGGAAATTTAAAGAAGTCCGAACTGATATTCATGATGAAGGTGGACAAGGACGCAGATCTGTCGCTAGTGAGGATCTTGTTCAGCGAGTTGATCAAGTGGTTCAAGAGAAACGGAGGTTTATCATCAGTGAGTTGTTTGTGGAATTTCCGAAACATTTCAAGGCCAGCTCTGTATACAGTTGTTACATAACACCTGGGCTATCGAAAACTTTGTGCACGCTGAGTTCCCAAATCTCCATACGCTGGCGGCATCGTTCTATGAAGAGCGTATTGGAAAGCTCGTCTATCGATGTGACAAATATCTTAATCTTTACGAGTAACTGTGGCTGTACTTGATTCCTGGTAATAAAACCATTTTGTGATTCACAGTTGTCTTTTTATTATGTCCCATCGGAAGTTGAAAAAAATAGCCCTCATATATACAGGACTATGCGGATGACATAGACTATTTTGGGAAATTTCCTCAATACAGGCTAAGACATAATAAATTGCGGGCTGAAAAAATTCCAACTGGTGCACGTAGGAGGATATTTCTATTAATTCTAGCAAAACGGTTCTGTCTTTTACTAACAGGAGAGATCTTAAAGATGTAGGAAATTTTAAACTAGACAATTCAATCATGGAATATTCTGAGTCAGATCTTATACTGGATAAGAAACTGACCTGCAACTAGCATATTGACAACATTCTGCGTAGAACAGATAACCATCAAACGCACTATCGGAACAACCTGGGGTCCAAAGCCATACATTAGCCACTGGCTATATGTTGCAATGTTCAGGTGCCAAATTACGGCGCCATTGTCTGGTGGCGGATAACATTACAAACTACTAGGGCAGGTAAGTTTACCAAGCTACAGAGATAAGCATATCTATACGTTTGGGAACATTTAGAAGTACTCCAAACATTATACTGGAGACTTTGCTAGGTCACCCTCCCATGGATATCTCTTTACATGGGTCCGCTAGATTTACTGTACTTCTTGGTGCGAACAGGGAATTAGGGAAGCAGTTGTGTAACAACAACTGGACACACCCTCATTCTAAATTTCCAGTGCTGAACTCAATATTGTTCTCTCCCTTTATTTAAGGCCACTCTCGGATTTTGAGAAGACTGAATGGAAGGAACTGTGCCTGAAAAAGGATATGACCCACTCATGTGGTACACTGATGGATCCCGTATAGGAACACAATCGGTTGCAGACATAAATGACCATTTTCAAAAACATAGCCTTGGAAAATATTGCACAGTTTTTCAGGCAGAAGTAGTTGCTATCCTGAATTATGCTCTTACAGCACTTGAGAAAGGTAACCATGGTAAACGAATTCTCATCCCCATAGAGAGCCAAAGCGGTTTAAAAGCATTTTTTTCGACCGGGTAAAATCTAATCTGGTATGGAAATTCCTACATGCCCTGACTGCCCTGGCTTCTCGCAATAGCTTGAACTGGGTTGGGTGTTTATGGAAATGAAAAAGCAGATCAATTGACAAAAAATTACTGATATTCTTTTTTGGACCCTGAATCCATGATTGGAATCAGTATGCAGTAAAAAAAATGAATGGGGAACAAGCACCAACTTAGGTGGCAAACCTATCCTGGAAAAAATAAGTTAGGAAACTGGTCCTAGGCCTAAGGAACACTCTTTCCTCACTTTCATAAAATTTATGAAAAAGTAAAATGATTGCTTTAATTTCTGAACAGAGTCACTTCAGAAAACATCTATCTAAGGTCAAACTATGAACCCATTTGCAGAATGTGTAAACAGAATGAGTAAATTGCCACGTATATCCTGTTTGAGTATTCAAACTCATTAAAAAAATACACTTTACTCTTTCTGTAACCAGGGAAGACCTAGGAATGGACGTTGGCATTGGAACCAAAATACTGCTACTTGTTCAAGGAACAGATTATGGGAAACAGTAAAAACATCTCTTCCTATGGATAGAACAATAAGCCTTTTAGGTTGACGTGCAGAAGGTTGACAAAACTCCAACTACCCTCCGTTATCCATCCATCCCTCCATCCATCCATCCATCCATCCATCCATCCATCCATCCATCCATCCATCCATCCATCCATCCATCCATCCATCCATCCATCCATCCATCCATCCATCCATCCATCCATCCATCCATCCATTCATCCATCCATCACATTGCTTACATATTCTGCGAATTTGAAGAGATTCTTAATACCGTTTTTTGTAATGTTTATTCAGCTATGGAGGATCTTGGACATAACATCGGCTAGATGAATGGCGATTGTTCATAGACTTATGAAAAATTAGTTGAAGCTTCTGCGTTGAATTACCATTAGCACATGCCGCTGACAATAAGAGAGCTATAAAAATGTGAACTTGCTTTCAGAAAAATGATACCCTAAATCTGCAATCTACATAATTTAATTGAAATCTAAATTATCCAAATTAATACTGCAAAACTGAAGGAGGGAATTTTTATAGAGCCATAAATAAGACCATAATAATGGCTGATGCGGATTTTGAGGAACTGTTAAATTGCCATACTGGAAAAAGCAGTTTAGAAATCATTAATTATGCGTATCTCTTTTGCCTTCTTTGAAACCATTGTAATATAATGATGTTGTGGATTCATGTAAAGATATGCGATGTAGCATGTTTTTAAAACTTCACTTTCTGGACTTACACCTAGACTTTGTCTATAAAAATCTTTGGTCAATCAGCAATGAGCGAGGCAGGAATTTTCATTAGCACATTGTTTATGGTGGAAGGGTTATCAAGGCAAATGGAGTCTACGGTGCTAGGAGACTGTTTCTAGACTATGAAGAGAGACATACGAAAGGAAGATAACCCGAAAATCATCATATAAAACTTTTTAGGTAAGCCAGGACGTGGTGTATATTTATCATTTAGTAAAACGACTATCATTTTATAAAACTTAAAAGTGTCATTAAAAATAACCTGCAAACAATGCGAAAGTATAGAGGATGTTAATGAAAGACACCGAAAATGTTTCACTCTAGATAGAGGGGTGTTAGATTAGTTAGTTATTTGACATAGGGAATCTAGAATTATAGACTAAAATGTCGAAGTTATGGGCTATTGAAGTAATTGCAATATAGTGCTCAAAATTCCTACTAATGATAAGTAGCGTTAAACTTTTTGTTAGAATGGTTTCATGCCTCCTTAATAATTGAAATAAACTGGTCATTAATAACCAATGAACAGATTTTTCACACTTTAGCGTCAAATTATCTGTAACATTTCAGGCAAACACACGATTGCGCCCACTTCTTTAGTGTGCTACTAGGAATTCAGTTGTTACAAAGTTACATTCTATTTTTTTTCCTAATGTTGGTAGGTATCTGTCAATTGTTTAATGCAAAGCTTTTGTTTTGTAATCAAACAAATAACTCATTATATAAATTACAAATTGAAGAAACGGAGAATGGTTACAGTTTTTCTGAAACTCGTCAACATACTCCTGATTTATGGGGAAGTAGGAGAATGTGTTGTAGCTACCGAAATCTACAGAGAAATGTGTTGATTCGTTTTATTTACGGACGCGCTGTAACATCTCAGATCATTAGCGTCCCTTTCAAATCAGGGCGTGAAACAGCGGACAAATTTTGCTCAGAGATCTCTTTTTTCAAGCTTGAAGTTCTTTTTCCTGCCGTAAATGTACGACTCGAGCCTACAGCTTTACTTCCCTTCCGAAGGAAGCCATACTCAGGATTTTACGCCCCAAAAAATCGATCGATCCTGTACAGTATTGGATTTACGAGGCAAGTATGGTTACCACTAGATCACCAGGATCAGAGAAAGATTCTCCAATAGAAGTCATTTTACATTTCACTCTGTTGATAGGAGTTTGCTTAAACAGGATGCTTTAAGGTGTAAGTAGAAGTAGAAGTAAGTAGCAAGCATACCCTTTTGAAAATTTAAGCCATAACATGTAAGTTCCTTATCTCAAACTGCTTGTCTAAGACCACTCTATTTAGATGCAATAATTTCGGTATTGTTCATTAGTATGCTGTATATATATGTCTTATATATACAAAACAAGTGACCACTTGTCTTCTTGCCATAGAAGGACTCCACGAGTCCGAAATATAGCGATCTCAAGTGTGACTTTTTCTTAGTGTTTTATCCTTTTCTTCTATCATAATTACTGTTAATTTATGTGTGTGTGTGTGTGTGTGTGTGTGTGTGCGTGTTCGTGTTCGGCAAAGATGAAAATGAGTGGATAAAGACAAACCGTTTTTGTTGCAACTTTTTTTTCTTAATGCACAGACGAACAGAAGTTGAAACTGAATATGAACAGTTCACCAACACTTAAGTACTAGACATGCGCCTACATAGCAAGATCATATACCTGGTTACCATCTTCCTGAGTCAATTATTCAAAGCTGTCTTTCTGGAGTATTTTTGACATCAATTTCCCAATATATTACAAATATGATTAAAAAAACTGTATTTGTTTGAGTCTTTGGGTGCCTTATAATTCTGTAGTATATATATTTAGCGTCATAATATACCAACATATACCTGTTTTATCTCTCTCTCCCTTTCTCTTTGTCGGTCCTGGTGGTGTAGTGGTTACCATACTTGCCTCCTAAACCCAAGATCGCGGGTTCAAACCCGGCCAGGACCGATGGATTTTTTCGGGGGTAAAAATCCTAAGTATGGCTTCCTTCGGAAGGGAAGTAAATCCGTGGGTTCCGTGTCGTACATTTACGGCACGAAAAAGAACCTCAAGCCTGAAAGAGAGGCCTCTGAGCAAAATTTGTCGGCCGTTTCACGCCCTGAGTTGAATGGGACGCTAATGACCTGAGCTGTTAAAGAGCGTCCATGAATAAATCATTCAAAAAAAAAAAAAATTCTCTTTCTCTTTCTCCTCCGGCTCCGTTTATTTCCCCTATTATCTGACTGCATAATATTCTAATTCACTTTCTATTTTACTCAAATTTCCATCCATAATTCCGTTACTTTATCCAAACTGTTTATATTAGATTATATTATTCAGAAACACGTCATTTAATATTTCTAAAGATAAATTATCCCATTTCTTTAATCATATCCGATTACTACGTATGGTAGTTACTTCAAACCAATGCAAATCATTATTTATTTTCCCATCACAAGTTAATAGACATCTCTAGTGTCGGTCCTGGTGGTGTAGCGGTTACCATACTTGCCTCCTACACCCAAGATCGCGGGTTCGAACCCGGCCAGAACCGATGGATTTTTTCGGGCGTAAAAATCCTAAGTATGGCTTTCTTCGGAAGGTCCCGTGTCGTACATTTACGGCACGAAAAAAAACTTCAAGCCTGAAAGAGAGGCCTCTGAGCAAAATTTGTCGGCCGTTTCATGCCCCGAGTTGAATGGGACGCTGATGACCTGAGATGTTAAAGATCGTCCATAAACAAACCAATAAAAAAAAAAAAAAAACATCTCTAGTCTCTTTTCTTACACTCCAGAGTTTTAATTCTTGTGTTCCAGCCCACGTAACTCTTTCCATACCCAGTTTAGCATAAAATGTAATATTTTGATTAACTTTATTTTATTTTCTATTCAGAGTGTTATCTTTTATAATACGAGTCCTAATACTTTTCTGATAATTGAATTAAGCTTAAACAATGTTTTTGTCATGTTAATTAGAGATTAAAGCTCAAGATATATTTATCTCGTGAAAACAAACATAAATTCAAAATCGCAATTAAATTACCACAGGAAAACTACCAGCGTTTATAAATTGAAGTTGGCAAGATAATTCCAAAGGAACAATTTTGACCTTGAATTTTTATTATAAATAACTGAAAATTTGAGCTTATTATAAAAAACCAGATAATACAGTACGGATGGCTTGTGTCGGCACCTTAGATGTTGCTGCTACTAAATATTGCTCGGTGTTGGGTAGTCCATGTGATTTCGCGACTGTCCCTGCAGCTAAAAGTTGTTTAGCGTAAAAGTTTCAGGTTTATTAATTAAATCGATAACTGTAATGAAAATGTTCTTATTCTTTTAAAATAGACATACACTGTTCGTCCCTGAAATGAAAGATATTTATGCAGAACTTCACTTTAATAAAGATGGGTAAATCTTGTTTTTTCTTTCTTTCTTTCTTGTTACTTGTTTATTTTTTTTTTTTTATTTTTTTTGCTCTGGTCTTCGGTTTTGATTATTTACTGATGGTTTCTGAATGATGGTAAAACATTTTTAAGCATTACTATTATTACTTGATTATTTATTTTTCTTACTCCTTACTTAATGTTTATAATAACTTTTCTGAATTACAAAGTTTCTGATATAAAAATTAAGCCCAGGAATTGGCGAGTGTAGCTTAGTTTTATAATTACCGTATTTATAATATGAATTGCCCTTACACGCTGGACGGAAATCACTAATGGTGCTCTTGCTGTCTTGCTGTAACGCCTGTAAGCAGCAAGAGTTGCACTAGCAGAAAAAATTACGCTATTAATTTCGGTTCTGCGTGTGCGTGGCCGCTTGTAACAGTGTAAATGTTGAATGTATTTTTTGTTAAAAACAATGTAACCTACGCATTGTCCTGTTAAATATAAATTAATAGGGAATTTTTAGTTGGTGAAATATTGTAACGGTGGGGAATCTGCTATTATCGGGATTCGCAATTAATTCCACACCAACTCTAACGCAAACCTCGGATAAATCCTAGAAACGGTGAACCCAGTGGTTCGCTACGGCCTGACGGCCTAGGATCGCCTCCTTTTCGTAAATAAATAAATTGATAGGGGTGGGTAAATCACTGTAATGGTGGCAAATCTTCTTTAATTGTGGCAGAAAAAAAAATCGTCAATATCAATTTATAGACCATTCTATGCGTGATACTAGGTTATCTAGTAAATAATTATAATTGTGCAAACCTCCTTTAACTCCGGCAGAAAAAAAGAAGAATATGTAGACGAGAGGATTCGAAAGCATGAAGGATGACGCTCCAACCGTCTGAGCTATCAAATCATTGCGTTTGAATGACTTACGATCTAACTATAGCTTTGCAAGTCACTATCTTCGGCTCTCTCGGCTCTCTCCGCTGTCGCTCTGTAGCAGCAAGTATTGCAGTACGTTGCACTAGTGCTTTCCGTACAGCGTGTAAGGATAAAATATTATATTGTGTTTTACAGCAACAACAGCTATACAATATGATACCAATTGCTGGGCAAATCAAATGGGAAAAAGAAAGAAGAATATTGTAAAGAGATTGCAAAACTACTATATAAAATAAACCAACATCCAAGAACGAAACTCACTGCACAAATACCACCTCAATTTGTTTATGTTCCTGCATTCTTTCTCTTGGCATCATTTTATCACATAAGAACAGACTAACATAACCTGAAATAGTAATAAAAACGAAGAAAGAATAGCGAGCTTTGTTTTAATATCAGTATTAATTAATTTCAGTGGGAGTGCTTTAAAATTTTCCAATAGTGACAAAGTGTGAACTTGGAAATGCTAAAGCTATTTTATCAGAATTGTTCAGAGAAATTCCATCCATCATCAAAATTTATGTTTTTGTAGTAAAATTATAGCAGGCTTTAATTCACAAGAGCGGGTAGTACCAACATAATCACCAACTGCTACCAATCCGGTGACTTAAACTTTAATGTCAATAGTAAATATTTCGAAATGCTTACATTTGGCAATAATTATTATGATTTGATGACATACACTTGTCTGACAGCAGATTAATTCATTAAAAAAGTAGCAATAGATGTTGGTTTACATTCTATAATGCCATCCCTTTATATCCAGAGTTATTTGAGGCAGAATGCAGATAGTACTGTCAATTTATTGACATGCGCACTCGGAGTTAGAAAATTCCCGCGAAATATTCAATACGTCCCTATGTATGTACTGTGATAGTGCGCTTGAGAAAAATAATTGAATCGCAGAAGAGTGTTAAGAATAAAAGTCTCTCTGGAACAAAAACAACTAACATTTGAGGTAATAATAATTTATTATGAACACATTCATCATTAGATATTTATTCATAGTTAAGCAAGTTTAATTTCATTATGAACTTCTTTTATTTATAAGTATTTTTGAATTTAATTACTGTTCATGCTGAGATTGACAGTTTGATGTAAGCGTTAATTGCTAATATTTCCCTAGTCTTGGACGTATCCTTTTATCACCATATAGGCGTGGTTGTGTTTATACTGATGTTCAGGCATAGTTTACTGGTACTGGTGTTAAATTGTCCTGTGCTACTACTCGCCTATTCTCTCTCTCTCTCTCTCTCTCTCTCTGTTATAATTGAAACTACTGGATTTTACATAAGTCCTTCCTTTCTTCTACGTCTTTTATCCACCAATTATTAATACTTTTCTGATTGCGGTTTAGATTTATGAATGATCTATAAGTTTGCATTTCTTCATTTCTTTTTTATAACTTATTCTTGAAAAATGGTGCAGAACAATTATCGATGTTTGAATATTGAACTATGCGTTTATGATTGAAGAATACCATCTTGTATTCTTTTAGAGAAAATTGGATTATTTATAGTCAATTTGTCTACATGGTTGTCCTTCATTAGCAAACTCCTTTTTGAAATAGTGCACCAAACCGCTGATTCTCCATCCCTCCAGGCAAGTTCAAAAGTTGCAATAAGAATAATTTTTTTTCCTTTGAAGCCCATCTTGTATATTTTCATTCTAAAAATTGATAATGTTATACCTTTCTGAATTTAACAACCAAACTGAATTTTCTTTCCTTGTGTTAGGATTTGATTGTAATTGGCGTCTTTTTTCATTTATCGCCTTCCTCGCTGCTTTGAATAGAGCTTATTTTTCTGTTATATTCATTGTGTCGTTTGTTAATTAACTAAGCTGATTTTTTCTATAATTTTTGCTATTAATTTTCTTCATATTGTATAGCTGCTTCATAAATCTCACTATCTTTTCCTTGGGTTACAAAGTTGAAAATTGCAAAACAATTTCTGTTTTACAAGTAAAAATTGCAAGTTACAAATCAAAAATGAAAGTTTACAATTTATAAGTGCATTATATAGATGAATTTCCATTTCGTAGATTTTACTTACCAATATAAGTACTTGTAAAACAAAAATGACCTGGAATGTAAAGATAGCACAAGCAAGATTTTTTTTTTCAGTTTAACATTTTAAATTTATGTTATATTAAAAGAAATGTATATATACCGTGCGTTCCATTTACAGCCGGGCCATAAATCGCGAATATACATAGTTCGCTTGCACCGCAGTGTCCTCGGTATCACTCCAGTAGCGCATTGCGGTGAATGCCCCGCTCAAAGCTACGTTTATCAGCTGTGTTATATTGTGTCAGTTGCTGCCTTCTGTTCTAGCTGTAGAGACTAGAGTTTGTCCATTGTGCATCTCAAAAGTGAAAGTTTATTCAAGACATCTATGTTGGGCGTGAATTACATTAGATTATTCTTATTAGTTAACTGAAATGCCTATCGAAAAATTCACGCTTGAACAAAGAATTTTTATGTTCGATACATGCGTAAAAACTGAATCGTATAGACAGGCGTGTAGACAATTTCAGGAGAAATTTCCTGGCACCAGATATAGAAACTGTTAGATGTCTAATTAATAAGTTTAGAACAAGGGATCGCTAAATGCTGAACCTAAGATCCGAAAGATTATTTCCTTAAGAGTTCCCCATGGGTAGAAGTCCAACGACGGTTCTGTTATGCACACACGTCTCCATTACCTTTGAACTTCAACAACATTCTCGGTTTTCCAATACCATTTCAAAATTGCTTTCCGTTGTTCAAACGATAATTTTGGCTCCATTTTGTTGTAGCAATGCTAGCATAACGTAATGTGAGTCACATCTGTTTACAGAACATCATACGATAATCTTGGCTTGATTTGTTCATTGTTGATTTACCTGTCACGTAGCAACGCTATCATAATGTATGTGAGTCACATCTGTTTACAGAACATCATACTGCACATTACTGTTGTGTTTCTGTTCAACTTTGAAATATATTAAGTAGATATCTGCTGTGAAAGTGTGTATACATTTTTGGCACGCTGGGTATTTAACAAAACTATTCTTCCTTGTATAATTTAAGAATATAATATAAAAATGAAACATTTATTAAGTTCTAGCACTGAATTACGGGTAGTTCGCCTCGTTGTTACTTTGATTTCAGGTACAGTATTATCAGTAACAGGAACTGCACTAAGAGCACCTTTCTGAACAATCTCCATGTCCTATTCAATTTCCTCTTCAAGTTTTTCTGATTCGCTGGAGTATTCTTTCTAACTATATCAAGGACAAGATTATCAACATGAATTAAATTTAAATCTTTTCCATCCCCGGCAACTCTCCCGATTGAATTATCCGATTTACTCCAAAAAATCAAACCAAACAAAATGTGTTATATTCATCAAAATATTTTGTTGATTTTGGCCTCACTATAACTTAAACATTATGTATTATTTATTTATTAAAATTTGAGCATGACATTTGCGTACATGATGAAGAGCTGCACAATATACGCTGTTATATCTAACCCAAATTGTGCACAAACTAAACATATGTACAAATTCTTTTGCTGCTACTTTTCACTCCTTCCTCTCTTTATTTTTTTCTTTTTAAACCCCATGCTCCTAGGCTTAGTTGGATTAATTTTGGGTTAATTCTTAAATCTCGTTCGTTACTGAATCTACTTATTATTTTATTATTCTTGATAATCTAACACTAGCTATGGACCCAGATCTGCAAAGAGCAAACCACGTGTTTTCTTGTCAGAACTGCCAACTATTCCACATTCAAAATATCACCAGTAAATTATTTGAACAAAATTTGATTAATATTTAATCGGCCTCAACTTGTGTTACTCTTAACACTTGAGAACTCACATTTGATATATTACATAAGCCTTCTATTACTATGCTTATGCAATATTGTTTTATCACGAAAATTTTATTCAATATGACCTCCTCCGTTCTCTGAATGCTACTTAGAATTCTGATAATTTACTGTCTCAGTTCATTCTTGCAATAACTTCTGTAAAAACCTTTTCTGTTACTGACAAGAGGCTAAAGTCACTATCATTGGCTGTATTATTTATGTCCTTTATCTTTTAAAAAAATAAGATCGCCACGGGTGACCGAGGTCGTTAAGGCGCGGACTCGTGAGGGGAAGGTTTAGCGTTCGATTTCCACCAGGATCGTCTTCCTTGACTGAGGTTTTTACCAGGTTTTCCAGTTTGCCGAGGAGGTACCTTAAACTTAGGCCTGGAACGTGTCCTTTCTTTAAAAAAATAATCCTTTCCCATCTCATGTATCATCAGTGACCGCCTGTGATGCCTCAGTGTTTAAACAGCGCTAAACACCATTAAAAATTCTTCATATAAAATTTCCCAAAACTCTTCAGGAATTCCATTTACCACACTAGCCGTTTTCTCGCATCTTAATTTGTCACTGTACTTTAACAAATCACAGCAGCCTTGCAGCTTAACCACGGTCTACTCTGCAAACGGAAAATGTCCTATTTGAAAGCTCTGTCTGTGTTTATAGTATTGTTGCGGTGCGTTTAAATTAAAAATTTACAATTTTACTTAAATTGTTTAAGTTTCTTTAACCTCAAAATGACATAGCGGCTACAATGATAGTTATTGTTTATTTAACCTAACATTTTATGCATTGTTTTGAGCGAACGCGATTGCATTATTTTCCCTTTCTGAACTGCTGTATATATAGGTACATACAAATTTATGTACTGATATTATTTGCATTTAAGGACTACAAAAATATTTCTGAATTTTCCTGCAAAAAAAGAAAACTTTTTGTTTGTAATAAAAATCAGTAATGACAGCAAAAATCAAAATTTCATATGATTAAATAAAACTTATGTTAGGTAAAGAATATATTTATGCTAAAGTAACTATTGAATTTACTAATTGCATTCCTCAACGTATTCTCATCTCTTTCGATGGGAGGAAAGTGCTTGAATTGCTTGCAATCATCACATTAATGACTGATTTGTGTTCAATCGCGTGAATCATTTCTAAGGAGATAACTTGATTGAACTTTTCGACCGATTCTTTCGCGTAATATATTTTTACTTGTGTTCAAATTATTATTTTTTTTCATTTAATCTCACTTTTTCATTCACTGAATACTAATTCTAACAAAATCTCCTCAATGTAAACATTATTGTTGTTGCTAAACACGTCATTTTGAAATCAATGCAATCGATAGAAGAATATTTTGTTTATCAACCTTTTTTAATTTTCTGTTAGTAATAATAATGAAAAACAAAAAGAATAATAATGCCTATATTCGGATCTCATTATTTGTTTTCTCGTGATATTGGCAATTGCCCAACATGAATTTGCAAGACTATTAATTATGCCACGTTTTGGGTTTACCTAATTAGTCTAACACAACAGTATTTATTTTGGCTATGACTTGAGCTGCAGGAAAATTACAAATCCATTTACATTACATTGTAGATTTTCTTAATTTTTTTCTTCGGAAAATCAATAAAGTGTTAAATATATTGGGTTTAAATATGTGCTGTCTCATGGCTATGAAATTATTAGCAATGGATCAAAGTTGTAACATGAAAACATCACTTGAGGAAACATTTATACAGTAGGATAAACAATGACATTCACAACCACAACCATATTCGAGCGTATCCTATCAACTAAATACCTATATGCTATATACATTAGCTACACTTATGTGATCAGAAGGAATGGTCTATTTACTAGCTATTTATGCTCTAATGACTACGAACTATGCAAAATAATAGGCACAATTCATTCATTAGATGAAATGGAAAGCTGGTATAAGCTACAGGTTGAGGTTGTCGGTGGTCGATTGTAGTGAGGTGTGGGTTGATGACGTAGGAGTTTCACGTCGACCGCCAACACTTCCTCTGGGACTACATCTCACGGGTCTTTCGCTGATTTTCGTTGAGGGGGCTCAACGGGGATAAGACGGGACCTAACAGGTGAAATAGAACACTTCACACGTCATATGATGGAACTGCTGTTTATTAATTGTTAGATCATTTAATGGTCAATTGATTAACCTCGCCGCTTAGGCTGCCGAGCAACATAACGCTTTGATAAGCAAGTAATGAAATTGATACTGGGGGCTTTTGCCACAGCTTGGCTGAAACTTCCCTGCGATCTGCATCAAACTATGCACCAAGGAGCTGAGTAATAAGACGAATACTAGTATTATACCAAAACGGGGCGAAGGCTCTTTATACATGCATCACCAATCTTGCCATCATGACGCTGCCCATGCCACTTTTTGGTGCCGTTTTCATAAAACCGTCAGCTATTCGATGCTTTCCAAACTTCTTTCTAACATCTTATTTGCTAGAAATATTTATTCGAAATGCGAGTCGGGCCATAGGCTTGCCCTCTGAGTTTTAAACAGGTGACTCCCACACAGATCGATGTCCTCAGCGGACTAGCGGTTGAGAGTCTCTCGAAGATTTGGTTTACACGGCTAGGGAAGGTTCTACCCTTTTAAGAAGTCTTTTGTCCGTGGATTTGGAAGGCGAACATTTTTTCTATTGTTGTGACTTTTATGACTGCGTTTCCGCAGAGCGACTGCCTAAGAACGGTTCATCATACGACTTTCCAGCTACAATTTCTATACCTTCTTTACATAGTAAATACATTGAGAAAATAATTACACTGTGATTATATTGATGGCGTTTGATTGCATAGTCTTAGGGATATTGATATTACTAATTAAAATATTCATGTCACTAATTATATTAATAAGATGCTATTTCTCATCCGTAATAAATATATACGTATTATGCGTTATATATATATATATCTTTGGATGGTAGCTATGGACAGTTACAAGGAAGGTGAGGAGCTGATAAAGTTTAATGTTTTGTTTTAAGTTCAGAGCGATTGGAATAGAATTTTGTCATTTAAAATTTCCTGACTATTAATTTCAGTACACCATGTAATTCCCTGACATTTCTAAAAGAAAAACAAGCAAACTAATAAACCAGCACAGATATATGTTTATTATATCAAAAATATAATGATGAAGGTAAAATATCTATTACAAGGAACAAATTTAACTATTTTTTCATTAAAGTATTCGGCTTGGTCTTATTAGCTGTATAGAAAATTCTAGATATTTGGTTTATAAGTCATAGGAGATATTCTTATCCTATAACCACCCATACTAATTGAACACTCTCCAGAGATGGTATCAGCTTTTTAAGTACACTTCCCGAATACGTACACCCATTTCGTTCCACAACAATTCAGTGAAGTTGTAGTCCTTTGAGCCAAGCTATATATTTCAGCATTCTTTACTTTTCTTTACGACGGTAGGTCCACAAGTTCCCAGCCTAACCATTTTCTAGGTATGATAAAGACAAAAACTATATTTCACTTTTCAATATAGTTACTCTTTATTGCAATACACTTCTCACATCTTTGAATTAACATTTCAATGCCCCTTAAAAAAAGGTCAGAAGTCTTGTCTGCTAAATGGGCATAAACGGCATCCATTACTTCTTCGTCACATTTAAAATTCCTTCTTCGAAGGTTCTCCTTGAGTTTTGAGAAGAGGAAATAGTCGCTGGAAGGTAGATCAGGGCTGTAGGGTGGATGTTCGATCTCCTTGAAGCCACATTTCTTCACAGTTCAATCTTCTTGTACATTTCTACTGTACAGTTCTACATATATTTTAATCCATTCCTTGTACTGATATGATAAGTTTAATGAACTTTGCGAGACTAACCTGATTGTGGTAAATCTTGGTTGTTATCAGTATCTGCGTGGTGGGAAAGGGAGTTTTGCACTCCCCCAATAGATACATTCTTTAGCAATCTACTTCCACGATGCAATCGCAGTAAGTATTTTAAGCGATATTTCAATTTTATGAGCCATATAATAAAAGAATCCCTTTTAGTATCAGCAACAGCAGGTTTATCTTAGTGCATACCATGCTTGATAGCAGTTCTTAGGCTTATATGTACTTTAACCCAGCCAATAAAACGCATTTCTTAGTTTCTTTAATGCAAAAATCATTCACTCTTTTATAATAAAAATAACAACATGTAAAATGACATTTGAAAGTAATGTGCTATTTATTTAGAAATTAAACATAATTATCTGCATAGTGAACTTCAATCTATTTAACTTTCTATTAACTTTAACTGAGCAGCTATATTGAAATTAATTAGCGGTATGGTACTTTGGTTTTTCGATGTATGTTTGAAGAATTCTAGAGGTATCCGTTCTTAAAAATAAGTAATAAGAAATAAGTAATAAAAGTTGCTGGAAACTAAATTACATATTTTCCATCGCTTATTAACTTTGGAACGAAAAAAAAAAATACTTATTATTGCCTTAAATCTTTGGTAAACATATTACTAATATTTGTGGCGAATAGAAGTTTGTGTGGAAACAGTCGAATACGTCACTAGTTAGGTGTATGTGCACTGAGGCAATAAGAAACTGTTCCCATGATTTCTAGAACGTATAAAGAGGGCATTTGGGGCTTGACCTCTCGACCCGCACCCTGCCGCTTGACGTCACTTCATTTCTTGATCGGCATTACATCTGCAAAAGTATCCATTATCTCTACAGCTCCCCTCGTCGTATTCCTTTCATCGTATCACTAACACACTACCTGCTTTTGTTTGTTTCCCTATTCTGAGTGACCAGTTCCTCTCTCTCCAAAGACAAGTTTACTATAGGCGTTTTCTTTTGTCTTATAGCTAAAAATAACATTTTGTAACGTAAATCACAGATATATTATTTAATTCCTGGTTATCTTTTTGTTTTATTTTTCAGTTGTTATCAGAAAATCGTACGGCAGTGATTGTAATAGTCGACTTTTGTCTATTTCAGTCTCACGGTTTATGAATAGAATACACATTCATAAGTATAACAAGGATTAATACTCTATGTGCGTATTTCAAATATAATTTTGCTCTTCTCTATTGGCATTACTGACAATCAGCATTCTCCTGTCGCAGGATTGCTTGAAAAGGTTAAGTACAAATATAGAATTATTACAATTTTGTTAGTCAAGTTTAGAGCAATTATATTTTAATTTTTATTTCATTCGTGAAACAGTTCTAATATATATCATTCCAGGGTGTGAGCTTTCCAGACTCTCTACGTTCATGAAATTATCGATAATCTCAGACCCTCTTTGTGATAATACTTGTGATAATTCGGATCCTGGCTTAACTCACACTGAAAAAAAAGAAATCGGCAAGAGAAGTGGCCATACACTTTGTTCATCAGAACCTGTTTTATTAACTCAAATACATCGCATTGTTTTTATTCGTGATTTTAAATCGTCTCTATACTAAATCTGTACTTATAAGCCTAGAATGAAATGCATGTATTTATTATATGGAGTTACATGAGTAGCAGTTTTATAAACCTTTAAAAATGTGTTACAACAATCCTTGCCGTATGAAATGACATTCAACTTCAGTACATTTTATTCTTATGAAATAAAAGAAAAAAAAATTGTTAGACCGCGTAACCTGAAGTATGTATAACAGTGAAATAAAAATAACTTTTGTTTAGATAAGTCAAACATGATGCTTATGTGTAAAACATTAAATACGCAAAGAAATGATTAAAAGGCCATGCTTGAGGTACTCAACTGCTCTTCTTCATATTAACCCTGATCAGGACATCGGAATTTCTAAGCACTAAAATCTGAATAAGGAGCATTAAGCTATGCTGGTAATTTTTTCTAGAAATACATATAGAAACTTCTGCTTTTAAGTTGGGAAACAAATTACTCACAAACAAAGCAAAACAAATTACTTCTTCATTTCATAGGCGGAAAAACAAAACTCACTCTTTTAATTTTAAATGTTATATAAGCGTCAGATGTTTCATCATTCGATATGTTGATGTCCGCCGTGCAAGTTTAGACTTTGTTGACATCTGCGAGAATACTTCCGAGTACACCAGGCAATGTACCCTATTTCCGAGTATACGCATTAAGGCCGCGAAGCAAATAGGAAAACTGGTTTCAATAGAAGTTGGCATAAACCAATAGTATTGAGTAATTCCCCTATTTCGGGTGTAAATATGTATTTGTCGCCAGATGTTATGAATTCTAGGGGAGCCAGCTAAAACATGGGATAACATTTACCGGGGCTCCACAGCGTAAACAATAAGGATCATTCACCGTGTGTATACTACATAGATGATATTTCGTGGGGATAATATCATGAACAATTCGATACCAGGGAGATTTCACCGGGACAGATAAGATTTTGTGGATGATTATTTGCCATATCAATCAAAAGTTAGTACCTATTGGAGCCAAACGGGTTTACGCATTGACACCATTGCAGATGAATATTGTCACGAAGAACTGAAGGTGCAGAGCAGCCAGCAGCAGCACAGGGTAACGAGTGAAGAAACAAGGCTCTTGTTACCTCCTAATATAACTTCGCGATCATCTATGTTATATTGTAATGTTCAGCAATTATGTGTTACCAAAGCCCTAAGTTTGAATTATAGCGACCAATGAAAAAGGAATACGTTGATATAGAAAGAAATCAAGTTCAACATAATTCTGCTTGTTGCTAAGCGGAGGTAAAATTCTTTAAGTCATCAACGGAAGTGATAAACCAAATGGAATTGAACAAAATAGCACTTTCTGATTCAAATAAAACATTCAAGCAAATAAAATTAACTGTTGGAAGTAAAATGTTGTACACAGAAGGTATTTAAAAACTAATCATGAATGTTTTAGAAAATTCAAATACTTTTCCAATCTTTAATGTTTTAATGTACTACCTGTCTTTTTGTTACATTGTAATGTGATTTTTCAATTTTAACAGTTTTGTTACTGTTTGTGCAGAAGGCACCAAAACCCCAACTTTTTGTGCTAATTTCGGTAACGATTTTAGTGCCGAACGTTCAAGATTTGCACAAATTTCTTCAAATTAGTTTTCTGTTAAAACTGCATGTTTTCGAGTGTGTTTCTTGTTTTGCACTGAACCATTTATTCACAAGATCGTGAATTGCAGTTTTAGAGGGAGGCAATTGCCCAGGGAACTTACGAATAACTTTCTCATGAACGCGACGAGCTGATTGATAAATATCAATAATAATATTTACACATAAAAATACATTGCTCTAAAGTCTATGCAAACGAATGTAGACTGGAACTGCTCGGGAGTTCAAGGAAGACAGCTGCTAGTGAGGAAAGGAGCCGGCGTTGGCCGAGACGCAAAACTGTGCAAGCGGTAAGGACATTTTCTGGAAACCCTGTAAATAAGTAAATTCGGATACTTGGGTATTTAACATAAAGTTAGGTACACTCAAACTACTGAGTTAATACAAACAAAGCACGACCACAAACTATGAGCCACCGCCCGTCAGATACATAAGAACTGATAAGTGACAGGCGTAAGAGGGGTTTGTAACTCGTGTTCCTCCCATCTGTCGTCTACAGTCCAGTATACTCCCTTCTGGTATGAACATAAGCATTTGCATATACTCCTTCGGGTTGAAACATGTAACACTTTCTTTGACCAGGATCTCCCTTTTACGTGGAACGTAAAATTAACAATAGGAGGCGATTCTAATCGTTGATACAACCGGAAGACATCACGCAGAACTATTTTCCCAGTCCCTGTTTACAACAGCTAGATGAAGGTTTACGTCTTTGCGATTCATAGATCCACACTTTTTCAACAGAACAATACACTTTTAGCAGCACCATTGCTTTACGCCTGGATACATTTTATGCTTCCGATACTTTACATGGTGTGGACATAATTCCTGTATCTTTCTCGGACCATTCTGCTGTGCTCTTACAAATTCTACTTTGCCTCTTGTGGGCGGGTCATAGTGAAAACTTAATGTAACTTGCCTCCGGAATGCGCAAATTCAAGTTTTCTGTGACCATTGGCCATGTTTAATACAGCGACGAAAAAAAAAAATACTATCCCGGTGTGGCGAACTTGTGGGACATTTGTGCAAAGACAAAAATTCGCAAATTTTTGAAATACCATTCCTTCTCTCAGTATCAAGATCAGAAGAGATTGCTATATTTCTACTATCGTTGTCTTACTAGAGTTCAGGACCGTCGCGGTAACAGCGTGCATGATGTCCCGTTATAAGGCTCATATTCAGACACTATATAATGTATAATCATAATATACAATACATAATCATATATCCATCATTATATGCAGGTGCTGGGATACGCAGCAGGGACCAAATCTTTTCCCTTGATGAAAAGGTTAACACTAACTCGCCCAATGGCGGTCAATTCAGCGCTTTCAATCGTCTTAAGTCACCAATTTTTTTCGGCCGTAAATTTTTAAAACAGTGGGAAATTTACCATGGGTTCCCGGAAGCAATCAATTGACCGCTTGCTTATCCACATTTCTTACGTTGTTTATTGCTTATTGTAATCGACAATAATCATTGCACAACAAACATGTTTCAAACTTATTGTAGCGTAGTGCGCGAGTCATTGTTTATCAGCTCTTGTATCCATGTCTACGTGTTCACGTAGCTTTCATCGACTACTGTCACCATCACTCATGGCTCATTCTAGAGACGAAGGAACATCTAAGGCAGCTAAACGCAAGACATGTCAAATAGGTTTATGTAAGAAAAACAAAACCAAAGACATTGTTCTACATGTAAAAAATTTGCAAGTGGTTCTTCTATAATAAAAAACTGCAAAAAGTTTCATACCAACATCTCTGAGAATTTTTCAGTGTAACAGCTTTCTGTGTAGATGTAACCCGTGTTTGCATAACTTATGTCTTTTTTGTGCAAAAAATCATTTGTTACTACATAGCATAGAGCAAACCCAGTTCGTATAATAAAATATTTATTTTCCAGAAAACATGCGCTTATACTTAAAATAAAAAAATAAATAACTTTTTTTTATTAAAAACCATTAGCCGTAGATGACCTATAAAAGATGAACAAACAAATGTGTAAATTAGGCAAAAGGACCTGGGGACATAAAGCGGTAAACATGCGTCAGCAGAATCAATGAACATAAAAATATCTGAAACCAGAAGCTCGATTCAATTGAATTCGAACCTGGTGTGCAGCTCAGAAGTTATATTGTTCATTCTACATCACTACACTCGTCAGGTAAGTAAGAAATTTCATCGGCCTGAGTCAGAAGAGCACTTAAATATGTGATACTGAGTAGACACCAAGTATACACAAACTCACTCCGGAAGCTAAATGCAAACTGGATTCGAACCTGGATTGCATTTTAGAAGCAAAGTCGTTTCTCTATTCTACCACAGTAGGCTAGAAGGCGATAGGGGAAAAATTCCATAGTTTTCAGTGAGAAACATTATTAAAAATGCATAAGAAAATAGTCTAACGGGCGTTTTAGCAATACTTGAAGCTTTAGTGTTAGTTGTTTCTCACCAAATGCGTCGTAGACGTCAGAGGAGCGAATCTTAGGTGCGCGATTGGTAGTTTGGTCACGACACAGTGCTATATAGAGAACGTTTTATTCCGGTATCTCGTAGAGTTCTTGCCTCCCAGTTAATCATATGACGATAATACAGCTATAAAATGCCCTAGGTTTGAATATACTTCCATATGAATTCTAGCATTTATTTTGGTCCTGAATATGTTTCATTGTCACTGAAATATTTGTTTACTTCTATGCCAACTTCTTACCGACTACTCAGAGTATTAGTGCTAGTTCCAAAAAATGTGACTTAATGTATGTCATTAGTTGCCTTACTAAAATATAATTACAAGTTGTTTGTATGTGTACTAACCAATTGCCTGAAATGCCTATTTCCCCTTCTGATACATACTGCGCAAAATTGTGAAGTTCCTATTTTTGATGCCGCTTGTCAGTTATCACTCGATTTGCAACGGGCTTTTGGCTCTAATCAGAATCAACGTGGCATGGTTTCATGACATTATATTATTGTTCTGTGCAGTCTCTATACCAATAATGATATTGTTGTTCAAGTTAATGGTTTTTGACTGTTTCCATTGTGTGTCCCGATCAATTCGCCAAGGCTGCCATGCGTCCCTGGTGCTCTTTGCGCTTTGCACAAATCATTGCTAAATCTATTACACCGTCTAGTTCAAGCCATCAGGATAAGGGATGAGAGACTCGCTGTGACGGCGGATGATGTTAATGTTCTACTAACTAGGAATGACATTGAAGGCAGCTATGGGAAAGCGTTCAATCCTTTACTGATTTTCGGGTTTGACCAGCAATAAAAATAAATCCAAATAAATACCTATACGCGTTTGGGACTTAGAACCCAGAATGTGTATTACTCTTATATCAAAAGTTACCATCTGAAGATTTTGGGGATATACTATAAAGAATCCCAATACCATGATGATTATGGATTGGAATATGTTGGTACAATCCATGCAGATTGGGTGACTTTTGTTTATATAAAGGATTTGGACTGCACATGGCTTTATTCTGTCCAACCATTGGTATGTGATTGGCATGCTAAACAGCTATCAATATTTTGAGAGGCTGTATTTTCCACATTATGTCCTCTGGAGGGTTTGGACTGTGGAATGTAGCGCACAAATATTTGGCGTTATTCTAAAATAGAATTTATTGTGCATTAGATACAGGAATGACGTTATATGCCGGGATTTCTTGACGATCCGGACGGGACTTCCAAGTGTCACATGTTTGCATAATAATTTTGAACCATTTGCCAATTTTTTGTCTTATTTTATAATTATTTAATTACTTAATTTTATTTTACAATGCTCAATCATAAGCACAGCTATAATGATAAATCATTGATAGGACATGCTCTTATTCAATTTCTTGTGTACGAATTAATTTATAGTTTCTTTTGGTTTATTTTAAAGTAATAAAGGTAGCATTGTTATGTTATTATACATTCGCCCTCATAATTGTGCTTCTCCAACTTTAAATGTAGAGTCGGTCCTGGTCTAAACTTGCCTCCTAAACCCAAGATCGCGGATTCCACCCCCCCCCCTAGGATCGATTTTTTTCGGGCCTTTCTTCGGAAGGTAAGTAAAGTCATGGGTTCCATGTCGTAGATTTATGGCATGCAAAAGAATCTCAAGCCTGAAAAAAGAGGCCTCAGAGCAAAATTTATCGCCGTTTCACGAATTGAATGGGTCGCCGATGATCTGAGATGTTAAAGAGCGACCGTAAATTAAACAAATAAACAATTTAAATGTAGTTTTTCAAACCCAAAATGTTCAGATTCGTTCTTTCTTTCTTGAGCTCTTGAATTGTTTTCATAAGTGAAACTGAACGACGATAAAAGCAGGAGAAAACCTTAAAAGCACGGATGAGATTTGTCTGGTCTGAAATTCTGTCAGAATATTCTTATGGTTTGGAAATATTGCCAAAAATAAACTAAAATTCTTGTTGTCAAAATGTTCAAGATTTCTATTTATTTTGGTTTAAATATTTTCTTAAAGAAATCAGTTATTGTCTATCACCGATTTTTGCTATATGTTATAAATGCATTTAGATCAGAATTAAGCGTGTTAATAAATGAACGTACTTTTATAAAATGAAAACAAAAAGGAGAGAGACGGAGAAAATTTAGGGCACCTATTTCGTTCTGTGGTAAATGCAATTTGTTACATTACTCTCTCCTCTTCTCCCCCCGTCTTATGTTTTGTTCCGAATATAATGTACAGCAAAATGCAACGATGTTCTGTAAAATGAAAAATTTTGTTTTGTAGACAAAACTATTGGTTGTTTAAATTTACCAGCGCTGCATTGCAATACGCAAGAATATCTGCTCTTAACTGTCAAAGTGAAATTGATGCCGATTGTCTCACAGCAAACTTGAATATTCATTAATTTATTCAGTGCACTAAAATAAATAAGTTTAATTAAAGTAAATTGTGTCACCAGCTTGAAAGCGCCACGGGTGGCCGAGGTCGTTAAGGTACGGACTCGTGAGCGGGAGGCCTGGGGTTCGATTACCACCAGGATCGTCCTCGATTTAGTTTTATTCCAGATTTTCATCAGTTCTCATAAATGACAAATGCCGGGAGGTACCCTAAACTTAGGCCTGGAACGCTTTCTTCCTAAAATAAAAAAAAAACTTTCCCAATATTTCATTTCATGTATGATCAGTGTCTACCGCCTGTGATGCCTCAGTAGTTAAAGCGGGCGTTAAACACTGTTAAAAAAAAAGCTTGGAAACCCTACGAGAACACTTTCACCATCATACTATCGACAGTTTAAAGCATCCTACCAAAGCATTTATTTTCGTTAAAAAATCTTCATTTTTTCCTATTTTCATTTCTTTCCTACTTTCCCATCCACTTTTTCTAAGTCATTTGTAACAGTTTTTACTAAGTTTCCTTGCCCTAGTAATTTAACTCTTGGTCTTTCACAAGTTTGCCTGTGAAATCATTGTTGGAAATTCTTGTGCAATTTAGATCGAGGTTGAATTGTAGTTTTCAAATTTGTCCATGTTATTTTTTCAACCAATTTAAATTCTGGCAATAATAGCTGTATGTTTCTAGCCAGGTTCTCAGTCATTTTAAAGCTGAAGCAGGAGATAAAAGAGTTAAGGAGCTTTACACTTGAAATATGCCACTCGAGGAGATGCCTTTAAGAACAACATCTTGACACAATGTGTAAGGTGCTTAAATTCAACAAATCACTTTGTACTTCCTACGCAACAGTGTAAAGCTCTGGCTACATGCATCAGTAGATAAGGTTGCCACTTCAGCACACTACCTACTTACGTGCAACGTGAGCCAGCAACAACAGAAGGTTGTCACGTTGAATGTCTTTGGGATATAACAGACTCAAATATCTATTAAACAAGTTATAATTGTTGAAACGTTTATTTTATAAATTATTTGCAACTGATTGAATATTTCAACGTAAATTATATTCTGCTTATGTGCCTGTCCCAACTTTAGTAGGGAATCTGTTCTTTCGTTCATGTTTCCTCCTCTCACTTTGGCTTAGCGTTTACATATATGAAGAGCCCAGTATATGTTTACAGTTTGTTTTTCAAGAGCGCACGGAAATTTAAAGACAAACCTGAAAATTGGCATGATTAAGCAGTATTTGCGTTTTTTTTTTTTTTAAGTCAGAACCGCTATAGACATTTTTGTGCTTCCCTCTATTCAAGCGCTGATCCACGTTATAAAACTTCGTCGCGCAGGAGCTGCTTAAACTAAGCGAATTCCTCCCCGAGTTGAATAACTTTTAATACAAGTGGATATAAAATCCAAATGAGGCTTTATTAATTCATGAAATGAAATAAGTTATGATATTAATATGTGATATTAGGGAAACAAAATTATAATTCCTGCAACCTATAAGTATCACAAAAGAGAAACCACACATTTAGAATTATTATTATTATTATTATTATTATTATTATTATTATTATTATTATTATTATTGAGATTAAAGCAATACTGTGTGGGTATTTTTAAACATTTTTAAATGTATCCATCTTTATAAACTGAATCTTTGCATTCACTAAAATAGATAGAATTAACAGAAAGTTTCGAGTTAAATTATGTATTTTAATAGATTGTTTCAATATAACAAAAACATATTATTATTCAGAAACATTTACAATGTACAAAGCAAATAAAAACAATGGAAAATTACATAGATTTTCAATGACTAGAAAATTTAATTTTAATGTTATTGAAGTAAAATCATGTAACGCAAACGTTTTCTGAAGGTTGTTTCATAGCACTCCACTCTTTTACATATAAATATAAAGCTCAAACACATACTGGATTAATATTTCACATTTACTATCTTCACAACGATGCTTTTGATAATATAAAAATATGCATCGTTATAAATGTGTGTCCTTTAATTTTAAAACAATATACGGAATGTTAAACGCAAGAACGCTTTTTAAATTTTGGTTTTCAAGTATATTACCATTCCTAATGTTTCAATTTCCCTAATTTTCGCAAACTATTTTTATCTTAAATGGTAAATTTGGAATTTTGTTGTAAAGAAACAAATATTGGCGCCGCTAGCGAAAATTTTGGATTCCCGGTAATTTCCTAATGGCCCTATTTCCCTGATTTTCAGGAACTATTTTTCTTAATTTATTTGTATATTATATGCGGAGTTTTGTTGCGAAAAACAAATGGTGTCTCTGGAACAAACTTTAAATTTAGGGTTTCAGGGCCCACTCCTAATAATTTGATATCATTCAGTTTCACACCCCCCCTCCCCCATATTTGATTTTAATGGTATATACCGAGTTTTGTTGTGAATAAACAAATATTGGTGCTGAGAGCGATTTTTAAATGTTGGGTTTCAGAAAACCCCCATTTTTCCCATTTTCATAAAACATTCTTATTTTATTTAAATGCTATATACGGAGTTTCGTTGCGAAAAAACAAATATTACCAATTTAACATTTTTGGTTTTAGTAATACCCCCATTTCCTAATTTCGCTTTAACCCCTAATGTTTTTTTTTTTGGGGGGTAAACCTCCAATTCTAATAATTGGATTTCACTGATTTTCAGAGACTTTTTTATTATTTGACTTAAATGATATATGCCGAGTTTAGTTGTGAAAAAACAAATATTGGTGCTGCTAGAGCGATTTTTAAATTTCGGTTTCAGGCAAACTCCCTCGCTTAATGGCTCGATTAACCTGATTTTAATAAACTTATTTTTTTATTTTATTTATATATACGGAGTTTCGTTGCGAAAAAGCAAATATAACGCTGCTAGAGCGGTTTTTAGCTTTTAGAGTTTCAGGTAAACCCCCCTTCTAATGTTCCGATGTCATTGATTTTTAGAAAAATATTGTATTATTTTATATCAATGGCGTACACCAAGTTTCCTGCAAAAACATTAAAAATTTCTGCTGCTAGAGTGATTTTTAAATTTCGTTTCAACCCCCAATCGTTTTTCAGGTATGCCCGCACTGCTAATAGCCCAATTGTAGTGATTTTCGGAAAATAATTTTATAAATTCATTATAAATAAATTGCAGTCGCTAGAAATATTTTTCAATTTTTTAAAAGAATTTCGCTTTAGATTAATCCCTACCTCCAATGATCCAATTTTTCGTTAGCCAGATAATTAATTGATGGTTATGTGCCGAGTTTCCGTGAGGAAGAAAAGAAATTGGCAACCGCTAGAGAGAAAAAGGACGTACGCATATATATATATAAAATAAAAATAAAGTAACACTATTAACAATGTAACACATTAACAGTAATCATAAAAGTAGAAAAGGATAAAACACTTCACTCAAGTGTGACTTTATCCTTTTCTACTTTTATAATTTATATACATATATATAATATAAAATAAAAATAAAGTAACACTATTAGCAATGTAACAAATTAACAGTAATTATAGAAACTTTAAAAGGATAAAACACCTAAGATAAAGTCACACTTCATATATATATATATATATATATATATATATATATATAAAATAACACTAATAATAAAAGTAGATAAAGATAAAACACAGAGAAAGAGTCACACTTGAAATTGCTATATTTCGAACTACTGCGAGTTCTTCAATGACAAGAAGTGATAAAAGTAAATATTGAGTATCGAAGGTAACGTTATGCATGGAAACAGATGAAACTAGAAATGAGAGTGTGGGAAGAAAAAAACTAATATGTAAGATTTAAACCAGGTGGTATACGCACACTCTCATTTCTAGTTTCATCTGTTTCCATGCATAACGTTACCTTCGATACTCAATATTTACTTTTATCACTTTCACTTGTTCTAGCTTCTTGCCATTGAAGAACTCGCATTAGTTCGAAATATAGCAATTTCAAGTGTGACTCTTTCTTTGTGTTTTATCTTTATCTACTTTTATTATTAGTGTTAATTTATTACATTGTTAATAGTGTTTCTTTATTTTTATTTTTCATATATATATATGCATATTTTTGAAATAATATGTTTTTTTTTAATTGTTGGTGCCTAGTAGATACGATTGATCAGATTTGGATAGATCAGTAAAAACTCTTTCCTTGGTACAATCGCATTAGCTTATATTCTTTCGGAATTCACTAAAAATATAATAGTTGAAAAATAGGCAGGTTTTCCAAGGTGTCGACCGCAACAGCTTCATTCCTGGAATTCGCTATAAGTGCCAACTTTAAATCTCAATATGCTTATCTTACAATATAGTATTACATAATCATGTGCACTGAACGCTTTCTCCATAATGAGAAATAATTTGTTGTTCATTACATTGTTTTAATTTTGGCATGACTTCACAACAGAACAACTGCCGCACTCAAGACAAACACAAGGAGCTGTTAGCAGCGACATAAGTAGGAGATAGTGTATCAGCTACCATGCATGAGTCAGATTATGTATGACTGGTTTGTGCAATACTGTGTGGAATTTTCTGGAACTACAGTATGCAAAAGCCCATTGGTGAAGAGGAGAGCTAGACGACCTTCGGCTGGTTTCTTGGAATCAAATGTAATTTAGGTATCGTAATGACAAGGAAGAAGTAATACAATTCGCCTTTTAAGAGAAGAAATGCTAAGAATCGCTTCTTTCTTATGAGAATATGAACGATGTAAATCAATATATGCATAAAAAGTATTAAAATGCACAAAAATGCCGTAAAACTCAACAAAATTTAACTCTATTATTATATGAAAAAAAAAAAAAAAACGCCTTAGCGTAACATCCTTTCTTCCGAAACCCTAACTGAACAATTTATTACCATTAGCCAAATAATGTCACAAGAAGATTATAAAATGACAACAAATTAAATAACATTATATCATTCATAATTTTATCACGTATCTTACCAGCATATATTGCAAAATCTGATATTTGCTTTGAAAATATTGTTATATAAAAACAACGAAGAATTTGCTCACCATTTCGAAAATAAATATGAGCTAGAACACAGAAAATGTTATAAACAAACAGTTAAAAATAGTACCTCCTTTTCATAAAATCTCATCTCTATTTTTGGGCGGTAGTAAAGTAATTGTAATTCGTAATTTTTTTCCTCGCGGGACCGTTTCATGCGTGACGGCCGGTTGGTCGGTCGCTTGAGCTGGTACCGCGGTGAACGGGAAGTCAGAAAGTCCGCAGCTACCATTGTCGCGTAAGTTATTACTAATGCTTAAACACTAAAAATATACATTTACTCACCATTATCAATTAAGAGAATGCTGCATCTGCCTCCCTTCATTTGACAAATATTCCAGACATCGGTTTATGAAATTAACCATTACCCTCTGCAGTTCCCCCCGAGAAATGCAAGAAATTTCTTCACGAATGTTATTTTTCATCTAATGTGGGTGGATTTGTCTTGTATATCTTTTCATTTAATTCTCCCCAAATGTAAAAATTGCAGCGCGTTAAATCGGGAGACCGAGGGGACAGAATATTGTTAATGGTGACTACCGTCGAATATTTCATGAATTGCATGCAAGGAGACATGGGGTAGTATGTACCATTGCTGAGTCATATTGCAATGTCGTGAACCTCAGTTAATTCACAGAAAAAGGATTGTAAAATATTCTACACGTACCTATCACTATTAATTGTTTCTTGCTAGGATGATGTATGCAGTAGAGTCTTGGAGGGATGGAGAAAGATATGATTCATAGAATGTTCTGCAGAGAAGTGTCAAAAGTTCTCCAAGGAGGGGTTAGTTTGACAGAATTAGCAAGGGTAGGGAGGAAAGGTTTAATGTAGAGAGAGCAGTGAAGTATTGGTATCGAACCCTCAAACTAGACAGTACAAATATTTTATCTATCAAAGAGAGGTTTTAGGAAGGAAGAGTTGGTATGGGGAAGTGGGGAATATATGGAGAATGGGCGAAAGTAATGTTAGCGGCTTTTGGAAGTTAATGAGACAGGATAGAAGATATTGAAAGCAACAGATATGGGCGGCTAGTCTAGAAGATAAAAGTTCCTTGACCGTATAAAAAAGATTTAAAAAGAACTGGAGACCAGAGAAATATATGGAAACTTGTGATCAAATGGGAAGAATGGGTTGGGCGTGGATATGTACAGGAGTAACACTCCTGAAAGGATTAAGGGGAAATTATAAAGAAGAATGTAACCTCTGTAGGGGAGTAGCTAGTGTGTCCCATTAATTAATGGAATGCGAAAAGGTTAAATCATGGCGAGAACAAATTTGGGACAATAAGTGGGATAAAGTACGAAAGACATAGTGGTATTAAAATGTTAAGGAGTAAGAGAGTGTAAATATAATGAATGAAAGAATTGGAGGTTTCTTATATTCATACAACAAGGTGATTAAGAGATAGGAAACCAGGGTTTAGACGAATCTAGAGAATAAAGAGCAATGTTTGCAATATAAACAATGTAAACAAATGTAATGTATATGGTTAATAGTAATTTCTGCATCACCATCTGGAAATAGCTTTCTTCCATTTTTTTTTTAGTTCCACATAAGTTACTACTCTTTATTGTTATTATATTTTGTTTCATTTGGGAATTCTGAGTTAATATTTACCCACGAGTATAAATATCATGTAATGTGATAATATATTAATATATTTACATTTCCCTTGCACCGCCACGGGTGGCCGAGGTCATTAAGGCACGGCGGGAGGTCTGGGGTTCGAATCCCACCAGGACCATCCTCCCTGACTGAGGTTTTTTTCAGGTTTTCCTCAGTCCTCATAAATGGCAAATGCCGGGGAGGTACCCTAAACTTAGGCCTGGAACGTTTCCTTCCTTTAAAAAAATATATATCCTTTCCCAATTTATCATTCCATCGCATATATCACCGATGTTTACCGCCTTTGGTGCATCAGTAGTAAAAACGGGCGTTAAACACTACTCAAAAAAATCCCCTGTGGTTTGATTGCATGCTTTTGTCATATTTTCGCTTCACAATTTAGGGTGATTTAACGATAGGAAGTCTAATGGCGAAAGTATATTGCGATAGTTACAATGTCGTTTGTAATTTGACAGCATATTTGTCTTATAGCTTTTCCTCACAATTCACTTTGTGATTTACCAGCGCGTTTACACAAGTATGGTGTACTTTTACAATGTATAAGAAGAGCGATTAAACAACGCCTTTAGGCTTAGCTATACAACGTATCGAGGAGAATTCTCCTCACATCCTAATGTTAATCTTCTTCTTCTTCTTCTTCTTCTTCTTCTTCTTCTTCTTCTTCTTTTTTCCCCTCCATCATTTTCCAGACGTTTGACATTCAACGATTTTGACATGACAGCGTTACATCGTAGTCCTTGCTTAGGATTAGGATAATATATAACCCACACTATTTTTTTCTCGTACAGATTATGACTTTTATGTATATGTTGTGTATGAATAGCTTTTTATTATAATAATAGAACACGGTTGGACGTGCTGAACTCGAGATTATTGCCAATGTAGGAATATAGGTGAGGTGTTTGCAAGGCGATATTGCTACTAGGTAATTCTATATGCAGCAGTTCCAAGTTAGTGAAGATGTTGTTTTATATGTGTTTGTCACAAGTTATATTGACATTGTAGCTAAGATATGCATGCCAAAGAAGATAAATGATATAGAAGTGAGGATTTGGAAATCTACTTTCATTGTATGAGTAGTTTCAGAATAGCTCTACATGGTTGCTTTTTTTAGGTTAAACCCCGGCATGGTCACTAAAATGTGCCTGTCAAGTTGTTTCGGAAATAATTTGAAAGTATAAACATAACCTTTTTGTTATGATATTTCAATGCATGGCCAAGGTCCAAGATAACTTTCCCACCCTGTGACTTTATAACAATTTTACAGTTAGGTGCGTCGCGACGTCGCAAGCTTCAGAGCTACGTCTTATAAATAAAGAAGAGACATAGAGAACCGAAAGAAAAAATAAAGAGATGACAGAATAGAAAAGAAATAGGAACCGGTAGGTTATGTAGTTTATTGTTTGCATGCTGAGTTAGAAACATGCGCAAGTGTAATTAAACTTTGATTTTAAAGCAATTATTATCCAGACATTATTTTTATGCATAATGTGGGTTTTTGGTGTAACATTAAACAAAACGGTAGAAACAATGACCCATTTTGAATCGTACGCTATTGCTGGTCACGGCTTTTTAGAGGTTGATGTTTGTACCATTGCGCAGTGCAGTTCAAAGCATTTTATGTACGTCATATTACATGACCTTGGCTGCTTGCTCTGCTGCACAGACTTGGCAGTCAATATGGGGTGCAGGTTGAATGAACATGGTGCGTTTGCAATTGAAACATTTTTCAAATATGGTGATTGTGACGTAAGAATGCAACTTTTGTTTCGGCATCGTTTCGACATCGGTCGGTATGGACAAGCTCCGTCGCGGAAGGCGATTACGAGATGGGTCAGGCAGTACCATGACAACATCTGCTTGAAACAAGAAGCCAACTGGTAGGTCACCTACGGTTCGCACCCATAAACATGGCAACAGTGAGAGCTACTTTAGAGAAAAATTTAACGCGATCAGTTCATCGGCATTCGCAAGCTCTTAGCATATCGGATAGTAATATGCGTCGGATGAATGTCACAGTACTATTTGACTGACTGTCACATAGTACTGTGCAACGGAGCGAGCGGCCAAGGTCATTTAATATGGCGTACATAAAATACTTTGAACTGCACTGTACAAAAGTAAGAACACAATCTCTCTAAGAAGCCGTAATCAACAACAGCGCACGATTTAAAACGGGCCATTGTTTCTGCTGCACTCTGAACTAGAATAGCGAGACTATGCCATATGAAATGGGCATTAGTAGTACCAAGAAGTTACTTTGCCAAGAGGGAACAAGGATGAACAAGGCGCAGATGGGCGGTTGTGTTAAAAGGGGGGGGGGAACAAGCAATCAGTGATCCAGGATTGCAAAAGATAGCAAAGGGTGAAAAAAACAAAAAATGAACACCTGCAGGACGCAGAATATCAACTAAAATGTGTGTTAAAACTACACAACAGCATTGACCGAATAGCATATGGACAATAGACTAGAGGATCTTAAGCCGATTCTCTGTACCACCAAGAACCCCAGGGCCAAGCTCAATCAGACTTTGCACTAACGACTAATTTATTCATACCTGTGCCAGGAAACATATCAGTTGTATTTGTGAAGAAAGTATTTCATTCATCAGGGAGATTGAGTGTTTCTGTTCTCTTTTTAGTTATACAATTCCGTTTTATCAAACTTCATGCAGTTTTCATTTGTTTGCTGAATTTAGTTTGTAAGGCCAATTTTATTTACATTTTATTTTTTAATTTCTGCTTTACATTTTAGATACTTTTTAGATGATAACTACATAATTTTAAGTGCATGATCCATCTATTTTTGGTATTTATTATCATATTCCTGTTTATAAAATAGAGCGGATTATCTGTAGAACTGATAGATTCGCCAATTCTTTAAAATCAGTACGCGCCATGGGAAATGAAAGGCATATCGACCATCTTGCAATGGAAGGTTGAGTAGGTGCTGTTTTCTATCCGAAGGCAAGCCTTCTGGCAATAGTTCGTACAAAGTTGTGATGTTTATCTCCAATTTTCGTCTCGGGTCTCCCCTCGAAGGGGGTAGGAATATCGATTTGATTTTAATAGACAAAGAGTTACTATCTGCACACATATTATGTAAATGTCTAAATGGGTCAGAGTATGATTTTATTACCAAATTTATCAAATCGATTCTTTTATCTATTTCAGCTAAACATGCCGTTTGTACTTGACACGTCTATACAACTTTCCCTTCGAGTTCGCAAATATGCGCATGGAATGAGTAGCAGTTTTGGGTTCTTGCGTGCCCCGGGTTGGACACCGAATTATGAAGCGGTCTTGTTGTTGTCCACGCTAAACGACAACATCCCAGGGTACATTTCCTCTATTTTGTTGAGTCGTTGCTTAACAGAACTGGGAGAGGAGATCAGCGGTGTCAAAAATCACGCGATGTGACATTGTATGTACAGTAATTTATTAATGTAATATCTTTTACATCCTCTGGTATTTCTGCGAAAGAAGAACTTAATGTTATAGCGTTAATCTATTCTCGAACTTAAAAAAATTTACTGCGCCGCGGAGACCGTAGTTGGAATCCAGCCTGGATCTTACGTACGCGCGCCCTCAACATTAAGACAACACATTACGACTTCCAAAATAAGAATCTGAATCTGAACTACATCTGAGTAAACCTGAAAATGAGTTGCAAAACTTCCAAAGAGACAAACTGGATATGAGAAGAGTATGAGTGCTAGCCTCCTTGTATTTGCAATTCAAATCGCATAAACTTTAGCGTGAGCCATAGGGGCCTACATAAGCAAGCGCACGTCTCGCGCTGCACTTCAAAGATTTAGAACATTTACCTGTAATTGGCTGATTTAAAGTTAACTGCCAGCGCACGCTGCCCTGAGTACTTTTGAGAGTTTAAAACATTTGTTTATAATTGGTTAGTTTAAAGTTAACTGCCTAAAATGGCGAGCGAGTTCACCCCCCTAACACATGATCCGGATTCAAATTGATCCTCACAAGCGTTAGGCCATTCAAGAAGCGACATAACACTTGTCTCTTGTGTTTACTCTTCCTTGTTGATCACTAATGTATTATCCCCTTGCCGCCCTCCGCTTAGCTTGCCCTTCCGTAAAGAGTCACGCAGAGAAACTCCCATTCTCAAGGAACACAATTCATGTCTTAAAGTAATACCTTAGTATACATATATACTTAATATTTATACTATTAGTTACAACATGTATATTAATATTTCAGTGGAGAAGGGTCACAAGCACTGTTTCAAATTCTCTGAATTAATGTCGCAACCTTCTGATTCCTTGATGACCAGATTATGTATTTTGTTTACCTTTAGGGCACAGTTGAGATCTTTGGTGTATTCATCCTTCGTGAAATTTGTGGAAAAGATGATAGAATGCATTTTACTTGGGAGGAAATAAGAAACCCATTATTTTAATTGTTTGCAACAGTCAGTTTTGCGAAGATGTCTTTATTCAGAGACAAGAGATCGATATTGCAAAAATTTGCTGCAGGTTTACCTCTCTGGTAACTGTCCAATTAAATTGACCTATTCGAGCATTGTAAACTTGGTAGATTAGACCATTACAAGAAATTGTTTCGTTTCGTTAAACAAAGACAAACACAAACTTTCTTCATAATTCCCATATCTTTTTATTTTCAGCTTTTTTTAACGCTTTGTTTAAGTCGTGTTGTTAGTATGATAGTATGATTACAAGTGCGACTGTCATATCTGTAGAACGAAAACAAGGAACCTCTGACAGGTGTTACACCCGCAATAGCATACCGGTTTCAAAGTACAGGTATCTAAGACATGAGTAAGGCAAGTGACTTAGCTATTTTTAACCATGTAATCAACATGATTTTTGTCACGTTTTTTGGTAAACACATAATGACGGAAACTATTTGCTTGTAAGGTATAACCTGCCAACAATGCCTGTACTTTCGTGCGGCGTTGGTTTGCATAGATATTGGCGTACAGAAAATGCTTTGAACTGCACTACGCAAAAGTACGAACACCATCTCTTTAAGAAGCCGTGATCAACAATAGCGCACGATTTAAAATGGGTCATGTTTCTGCCGCACCCTTAAGTAGAATAGCGAGACTATGTCATATGAAAAGGGGCATCAGTAGCTACCAAGAAGTTACTTTACAAATGGGGAACACGGGCGATTGTGTTAAAGAAAGGGGTAAGAAGTTCCATTAAGAATTTAACTACTGCATTCTTTTCTATGTTCCTCTGGCATTCTGCCTCTATCTCTCTGGAAAAAGTAAAATTGCTCTGTTACAACAATGCGTCTTAAGAATGAGTGAAATGTATGAAGACACAAAGGAGATAGGAATCTAACAGCATCCTCTTCAGGCCGAAGAAAAGCTCTGAGAAAACCTTACCCCCACTCAACCATAATTTCATATTTTACAGTATACAATCTGATATTGACAACGAGAACGTTAGTTCTGTTGTAGATAAAGCGAGATTTGTCCTATTTTTCATCTATTAAAACTTCTTTCACTATTTAATTTATAATTTTAAACTCCTGAAAAGTAAACTGTATGCTTTAGTGTGAATCTACATCCCCTTCTCGAATTTAAAATTATTACTGACCCTCATTTTCATGATCAGGTTAAATCTATTTAAAAAGCAAATTTTTTCTTCAATTCAAAATTCAAAGGCATTGCTATGTGAAACAGCATGTACATCATGCCACAGGAGAATTAAATATATTCAAAAACTTTATTTCGGCCTTTCTCCAACAACATATTACTTATTTTTACAGCAGCTGTAACAGGTAACTTGTGCATTCAGTATTTCTCAGCGTAATGGTTGTATAAATTCTCAAGCATTGTCAAGCTACATACATTCAAACTAGGTCAATTCAAATAAAACATGCTATGAGCCACTCCCCGGCAGGTAAACAAGACCGATGAACAACAGACATAAGGGGAGAGAGTGGTTTGTAGCTCTTGACTTATTGCATCCCTCCCACTTGTTGTCTACAGTCCATAACCGACATAATTTTATTCTGCTTCATTCTGGTTTTAGTGCTTAGAAATTCCGACGTCCAGTTACATAATGTGCATTATTATTATTATTATTATTATTATTATTATTATTATTATTATTATTAGAACTGGTTAGTACATCTATTCTATGAGGCCGTTTTAATGCTTTTAGGAGTGCCTTTAAATACTGGGGTGACAAATGAGTTTTTAATTATTTGTGAAGCGAAAAATAAATTAAATTCCTTTTAGAAACAAATGTTTATTGTTGGAGCTAGTCAACTCGTAGTGTCCAGTATCAACTGTAGCTTTTCTCAGAATCATAGTATGCACTCTATGCATAAATGTAATGCGAACTTTCATCTGTTTGGAAAACTAAGAATATATGCTTTTGATTCTATCAAAGATAGACAGTTCAAACAGTTTAACGAGCAGGATGCCAGTAACTTCTGTTATATGGGTATGGAAAATCATTTACGTCATGACAAATGCTTGGGTACGTTTCGTGATTATATATAAAATAAAATAATGATATTGTAATAAAAGTATTCTTTTTCTTGTCACGTCATCATTCATTCATTTACAAAAAATAAGGGAAATGTACTTTTTTGACTACTCTCAAAGTCAGTGGTGGGTGGGAAACATTGGCATTGCTATTATTTGTAATTCTTAATCCTTCTACAAATTTAGGGCATTATTTTCGCACTTGTGTCTATGTTCCGTTGTTTCTGTACACCACCTGGCAGTGGGACTACACAATGACGAATAGATATGAAGAGTTGGCGAGAAGAACGACGAGGATCCATAATATGTCATTTTTGAGTTAGGGCTGCCATCATTGGATAATGTTGAGAATTAACAGAGGGTTACTTGGTTATTACATATATGATGAACTTTCGCAAATTAACTGAAGTTTTTAAAAATATCCCCTAGGAAAGAATGATGAGAGTTCATCTCGTTTCAGGGAATAGAAATGATAGTCTAACTTCGGGTGGCAGCTTTGAAGACAACCCTGATTGTTTCTAGTTGGATAGTTGTAGCAGCATCAAAATAATTAATTTCGGAGTTAATGTCAATTATGGGGAAAGAGCTGACTGTGGTGACATGTATACAAGTTAAGTGATGTAAGCACAAAGTCATGAGTTGGGCCCATGTTGTCAGTGTACTCGACTGAAGTGTTTCGAAAACATTAACTTCAATGATAGAATGTGCATTATTTCAAAATGTAATAGAATGCAACTATAAAGAACAAACATGTGTAGCAGGCTTGGTTTCTTGTTCATTTGTTAAAAGATGTCGGTCTAACATACTTTCAAAGTTAGGGTTAGGATTGTTAATAAGGGTCTGAAGGCCTCCCCACTGAATGGATAGATGTTATTAAAAGTGCCTGACAAAAGTCATCCCACTTCAAAGTTACTGAGTGTGAGCATTGTTACGTGGTTGGTCTGATATTTTAAAGCCAAAATTCAAAGGAAATTTCCAATTTCCTGTAAGACCCATAAAAGAAATCAAAATACTCATCTAATCTCTTATCGTGATAGTATAATGGATTCCGGTTTAAGACTGTCGTTACCTGAACAAGGAAGAGCAGAGTACAAGATATTCCTGCATTGGATGCTGGTGAGTTTCAATATACAGTGGAATATTGCCAATATCGAAGTAAAAGTTCAAGAACCTGCAGAACTTAAAGAAATTTATCTCCAAAGCAGCCCAAGCAAGGATTCTGTGAAAATTTGACAACTTTTGGCATCCAAGAAGAGGATGACTAAGATAATTAATGACAAAGTAATAGTGGGAAACCCATTAACGAAAACTTATGAAAAATTACCAACCTGTTTTTTTATTATTACACGTTTGTGTCATTCTACATATACGTCATGCTGCAATCAAAAGAATTACCTCATGAACACTACAACAAAACCAGCTGTTGCAACAATAGACTTAAATAATAGATTATAAGACAATGTTCAAGTTTTGTTTACACTCTTTGTGATTAGTAACGATGTTTATTATTTATAAAAATTATTACTTTCAACATCACAAATCTTTTTTTTTTAATAGTGTTTAACGCCCGTTTTAACTATTGAGGCACCATAGACGGTGGACACTGATAATACATGAGATGGAATGATATATTGGGAAAGGATTTTTTAAGGAAGGAAGCGTTCCAAGCCTAAGTTTAGGGCAACTCCCCGGTATTTGAGGGAAATGTGGAAAAAACCTCAGTCAGGGAGGACGGTGGGGAATCGAACCCCAGACTTCCCGCTCACGAATCCGCGCCTTCACTCGTGGCGGTACAATTCTTTTCCTTAGCCTGTTAAATAACAATGTAAAATAAAATTAATTAAAAGTAATGGCATTTACATACATAATGTAGCAGTGGGTTTTAAACTTAACATTCATTTTTCTCTAAATTTTGTTATTTGGGCTCGCGTCGTTCTTGCCACCAACCCCTTCATATGGAGAAAAAGAAAAGAAAAAAGAAAAATTAATTCAAAGTGTCAGTAGAAGGGTAAGAAAGTACGAGTATAGTATAATGATGGTAGGAACTAAATAAAATCTTTACGTGCCATGTTAGTGAAGTAAAATAAACTTTTGTTAAAGATTATTCAAAAAATATAATGGCTTGCCTCCAAGTACAAGCGTTCAGCTTAAAGACTGCGATGAATGTTCAGTGTTGTTTTCTCCCTCCCCCCCCCAAAAAAAAAGTTTCATAGAGGGCAATATGAGGAAAATCCGGAAATCAAGGTTATAACAAAATGAAGAAAGACGTTGGGGTAGCAAAAATTCCAGAACGTTTAATCACATGTGTGCAAAAATATCTTCATAAAGTTACCTATTTGTTGCCTAGGCACAGTTCTCTTTGGGGGCAGCAGGAACAATAGGCCCGAGACGACCACCAGAAGGAAGATAGAGCGTCGGATTCGGCCCACCCCAGGCCTCAGGATTCCTTTTACCATAACACTCAACGCCGCTCTCACAGCCGTTCAACAAGAGCGAGCGAAGCGTACGTTCCCAGGAAATATTTAAAGTGTGATGCTGTTTTGTTTGCTCTGATAAACTTTGTTTGGATGTTGGTCATTACTCCCTCCGACCCCTCTCTTCACCCTCTTTACAGGTACTGTACAGTGATCTCCAAAAGTTCTTTCCTTCACTTTGCATATGAAATCCTTCACCGTAGACTGAATCATTTGAAGGTCGCGATCCCAGACTGTAGCTATGGGACAATTTTTTTTTCTTCCCATCCTTCGAGTCTAGACTAAACTTATGTTCAACAACCTGCTATCCAATTGAGTATCTAGGGATTTTCTTCCATACAACGTTTCCAAGAGGCTTGGAGCGGTATTTATAGTGGGTGTAGGGATAATTTCATTTTGATTAGATGGTGGGGTTGATATGAATTAATTATGTGTAGGGATAAATTGGGTCCCAGGGTTTTATCACACCCGGACAAGGAGAATGGAATGGATAGGACTGATGAAGGCTCCACTGAAGATCTATAGGAAAGGAAGGGTATGTTTTATTATTCCTGTGACTGGTGAGTAAGGAAGATGCGGAAGTATTCTCATCCTCTGTTTAATCTTCTGGCCGTTCCTGTTTCTTCTGGCGCATACCTACTCCACGTATATCAGGGTTGAGGAAATCTTCTCAACATCAAGAATAGCGGCATTTTAGTCGCGAATTATCGTGGACAGGGAAAGAAGGAATGGGAAAAGATTCAGCGCTCGAAATGAAGATACGATGATGTCACCCTAACAGTTGTTGTTTATTAATGATTTATTGAATGTATCTGAAGACTGAATACACCTACACCGATATACATAGCGTCCGCGAGAAACTGTGCTGGTCTAGGTTTAAAGACACGAATCTTACCACAACACTTCACTTTGTGGAGGCAGTTATTGGGTCTTCCAGGCCTAGTTTAACTCGCGACACAATTTGTACTTTAGCCTTAGATAAACTCCACTACTCATGACACTGTATAACAAACAATATTTTACTAAACGTACATAGAGTCTGCTCGGAGAAAAAGTTTCACAAAGACTAAAGGAGCTAGTGGTATGTCGAATTTAGTGCGTTCTTAACATCCGCCTCACAGTATACTTGGTCAAGCTTCGCGACAAAAACAACTGCGAACTGCATACTGTGAGCTACGAAAAACTGAAGAACTGTGAACGTCGAAAAATATTGAACTGCATTACTGCCTAACGATTCTCGTCTCTTTTCATAAAACTTCAGTCGTTCGATCGCATGTCTCCTCGTCTATTTGAAACTTTTAAAATATCGCCGGCAACTTTCCTCATTGGCCGGTGATTTCACATCGTTTATATCTAAGCAAGTAAAAATATTTCCTGAGTAGCGCCAATTTCTGGTCATCTGTTGCTACCCATATTCCTGCAGGTTACTTAGTCTAATGGCACAGGTTTGAAAAATAAAAACTCTATGGGTTTATATTTTCACGCAACCTTCCTATTGAATAATGAATATTGAATGATTTTAAACGGGATCTCTCGGCCTTGGATCTGTTTGCAGAGAACGTTTATGGCCTCTTCGCAACCTAGCTCTATGCAATACTTTACAGCTAAGGGTTTTAGTGAGGAGAAAATATCAAAGTTAAAGCTTTTTCCTTCTCTGTCTTTCCTAGCTGGTTTCCATTAAACTAAAATCCTTTATCCCAATACATCATCATCATCATCATCATCATTATTATTATTATTATTATTATTATTATTATTATTATTTATTAATGGTTAGATGATAAATGTGAATATTTAATTCAAGGAGACATGGTGGGTCTAAAACTAATCCATGCTTTATAAAATTCATTAAAGCAGCGCCTTAAGGTGGGATGTGGGAAGGTTATAAGCTGTAATGAACGCTAAAATTTTACTGACACAATTTCTTCGTTTTCAATTTTTATATTTGTGAGAATTCTCAACTTCATTTGAAAATTGTATAATGTCACGTTTATGGCGTGAACGTAACGGTAGGAACACTCGCAGATGTAACTAAAAGTTTTACTGGCATTGCTACCTCTTTTCTTGTATATGAATTGTAAGATGCACACATTAAGATTTCCTCTAGTGCTGAAGGCTTACCTTAGCACATAGTGATTGGATAGCTAAAAGCCAGACCATTGAGGTCGACTGGCCCTTACCTTAGGGGTGATACCAAGGAGAGCCGAGAAAGGTTAGCAAAGGCAACGAGTGAAGGAACAGACATAATCACTTCTTGAGGCTCTAACTTCGCGATTTCCTAGAGGGGTCTTTACATTATGGTGTAATATTCACCAATTATAGTATATCAACACCGTAAGTTTGAATTATAGTGACCAATGAAAAAGGTAGGTGTAGGAAGAATCTAAGTTCAACATAATGCTGCTTGTTGCTAAGCAGACGGTTGCGTCGCGGTAAAATCCTTTAAGTTGTCAACAGAAGTGGTAAGCCAAATGGATTTAAATAAGTTAGCACTTTTGATTCAACTGAGCTATAGGAGAGTATAAATATACATATTATATTTATAAACATGTAACGTTGTTAATGGTCAGCTGATTTTATATGGTATTCAAGCAAATAAAACTAACTGTTGGTATAATATTTTTGATCAATTGCCAATTTAATGCCCCTCCTCGGCCGTATATGGGACAATAAAATACTAACATTATCTAAAATACTATTGATATCTGATCTTTAATTGAATAAGCTATTTTTCTACACCTTTTATAAATATACATGTTATATTTATAAATATGTAACGTTATTAATGGTCAGCATTCACTGAAGAACTGTGATAGAATAGTTTTACCCAAATTTGTTCATACTCTTTTTGCAACATTATATTTTCCTAATGTATTTTTGTTGCGCCAACAACAACGTATTTCTTGAGATTGCCAAATGGAAATATTGTTGTTCTTCCTCTTTTATTTCGCACATAGCAACGTATCTAATGTTTCAATTCCACTATAGGACCACATGTTAACATTGCCGAAATGGATGTTCATTAAGTAGTGTGTTTTGTACATTATCGTCAGTGTTGTAGCTCTGCCTTCAATTCGGGTGTAAAAATCCTATGTAGGGTTTCCTTCGGAAGGGCAATAAAGCTGTGGGTTTCACGTCGTACATTTACGGCATGTGAAAGAACCTCAAGCCTGAAATGACCTCCGATCAAAAATTTTTTGTTGTTTCACGTCCTAAATTGAGAGCGATGTTGATAACAGAGCGTCGGTAAAAAAAAAAGTCAAGGATTTCCAATTATAAAACTTTATTAATACTTGAAATTACACACACGGCATTAGTGAAAATATAACGATTTACACCAAGAAAGACTTCTTAATCAGTGATGGCATCTCGTGTTCTACTGCCCCATTCTCAAATAAAACACAAGTATTTGGTGTAATCAGGTTGCTGGGTGGGCAATAAGATATAATTGATGGCTTAAAGGATTTAATTGAACTGCATAGTAAACATATTGGCGAGGGCTAAGGCAATACACTCCTCCTCTCCCTCCTTTGTTCCTCCTTGATCCTTGCTTCTCCCTAATTAATACAAATTTTCTTCTAAAAACTTACAGCATAATCCCAAACAACGCGTCCACTGTCCATGGATGAAATATCTGTGTTTGTTATAACATTTTCTAAAAATAAATACATCCAATGAACATGCGTAATTAATTAAATAAAAAAGGCAATACGCACTAGGACGATTCTGACCATTGCTTTGGAGTTAGAGTAGTGTGGAGCAAAAGTACGCACAAGGGACATTTATAAGAAACCGCTGTGCCGTTGGCAGCACTAAATGCTGTTGGATAGTTAACATGGTCGATAGCTTCTCTTCTTAGTTTCGTCGCGCAGATGTATTTCACATTTAAATTATGGGATAAGATTGAGTATCTAACATCTTGATGTTATTTTTCGAAGTTTTGGAAATGTATTTGTCCTACGTAAAATCTAAAACCTGTACTGTGGTACTACGCCAATTTACAGGCTATTTTCTGTAATAACCTGTCTTGCCTTGGTCACTGAATGAACCTATGTACAGATGGCAGCACAACCGAGAAATATTTCAGGAGACAATGGGGCAAGAATACGAACTGTGGCGTGGGGCAAAAGTACTCTTGTATTTGTACATTAAATTTGTGTTAAATTTGTATGTGTAATTACAGCGCTAAACGTTTGCTAATCAGCATATTTCTCTGATAATTCTTGTTTTAATTTAAGTCTTAATTTGGATAAAAGTATTTGGGGTTTTAATATGTGTGTAGTTATGCTTAACATAAGATGTTGGTTATTTTATGAAAGCAACTGTCGAGTATTCTGTATTTGAAATGTATATGCACATGGCTAAGACTAAGACAAAGTAGCAATCCTTTTTTAATTCAAATTGTTTATATAGGTATATTAGGTTAATATGCTATTAATTTTAGATTAATTATGTTTAATATGTCAGACTATGGAGCTTTGATATATTCTTATATTGTAATTAAAGATATAGTAGTAAGCAGCAAAATTAAAATTTTGTGTTTTCGGCATACTTTTGCCCCACATAATGCGTACTGATGGGGCAAAAGTTCGCATTTGTCACATTTTAATTAAACATTTTAAACTGTTCTTTTGAATAGAAAGGTATATTTTAATCACGTTTGTGGTAAAATACAGAATGCAGATTTCATATTAAATAATTCACAAGTATCTGTCAAATATATGGCATTGGAGAGGTCTTTAAACCTTAAGTGCGTACTCTTGCCCGGCATTACCCTACTATTCGAAAAATGTCTAACTTTCTGAGGCATAATTTCGTTGACCAGCCCAACTGGCTGTATTTAATCTACACACCAGAAAGAAAAGCGCTATTGGAAATATATGACTATTAATCATGCGTTACTAGAAATATGTCCCCATACACTGCTATTTAAGAGAAACCATTAGTAATTGCGACCGTCAATAACCACTCACACCATAAGACTGAAATAATATATCAAAAAGTTCCCGTCAACAGATGCAACAACGATCTCAATCTAACAAAGCAAAAAGGCATGCAAATCTGTCAGGTTCCTACAGCGCTTTTATCTCCCAGGCTGAGTTTCTACGTATTTAACATAAATTTAATACAAGCATTAAAACATTTAAAATCTTCGGGGGTGTTTTGCCGTGGTCCATGGTTTAATATGGAACCATAGCTTTCACCAACTACTGTTGCTAGCATCATCAGTGGACGATGATGATGGATTGCAGCCAGATGTTGTTCATTGTGTTTTAATGATGACACCGGCCTGAAAGCCTAAAAAGTATTAATATAAACAAAAATATACTCCATTTTTATATTTAGATGGAAGTTAAAAAACAATGTTGATTAAATTTTAGTTTCAACATCCTCATCTCCATTCACCCCACTCAGAAATTCAAAGCGCCCCCAATTTTTGTTATTTACAATTTAAAATTAATCAATTTAAAAGAATAATATTCGGAAAATACTTCATATTGTCATTACTTCGATCCAAATGAACATAGCATACAAAAACACAGTAGTCCTCATGTTTTATAACAAATTTTTGAAAAATAATCTGGGCATATAAAATATTTCACTAATGAATCACCTAATGAAGGGGATAAAGGAGCTGCTCTGGTTTTATTGATTTAACTACGCTCAATCAACAGGTTTTATTTTAAACTTCATAATTTCTTTTTAGAATCAGCTTCTATGCAATATTTACGCACTGCATAGAGTACGTAAATATCAAAGAGCAAATTTACTGTTAATGTGTTAAACCAAGAAATACAATAATTATTGCGCCATATTATTAATTTGGGTAAGCCAATTATCATTGTACGAAACTTTCACACAGAGGTACAAAACTAGATGCGTCCTTCCCTAGTATTCAGCTATGCTATTTAAATTCCAGAAACACCAATGGACCTTAATTATAGTCATGATAATGGCTGAGGCGGTTTGATCGTGGGATGTTGTTGCTGTCATTGTTGTCGTTTGTCCCATGTTGATGAGTCAAATTATGAAGCGGTTTGGTATGGCAGCAAAATTTTGAGGTGGTTTGGTATGGCTCCGGCTATGTACCTCAGGTTGGGCACCTATCTTGAAGCGACCTGACGTTGAGTGGCCAGCCTCACGTTGTGATGCCAGTTTTGAAGTGGTTTCGTGGAATGAATTATTGGTCACTTCGGTGTTGTTGCTCAAGTTTCAAGACAACACTCCTCAGGGTACTCTGCTATTTTGTTGACGGGAATTGAGAAAGGGTTTCTAGAGTGTAAGCAAGCACGCGATGCGACTTAATATGTAATTACATATTTTATTACATCCAAATTCTTTCGCGTCCTCCGGTGTTTTGTGTATGATAGACTTGACTACATTGAATATAAACTCATTTGCCGCGCGTGAAACTTACAGATGAGTGCCACCGCGAGAAATTGAAAGTCGAACTTATAATGAGTACTGCGAATTGTTTCTGCATCGAACTGAATATCTTATAACTGCATGCCTCGCGGCTTATAAAACTTAAATTGCCTATGTCGCGGCGCGAAGAACTTGTAAACTGCCTCTAAATCTGTGAACTGCGTGCCTCAGCAACGTCGAACTTGTAACTGCTTAATGAGTAAATGAGTTGCATCTTACTGCAAGTAGATTTTATAACTGCTTGATTTACTGAGTCGAACTGAAGACTGTTTACTTGAGTCTAGTAAACTCTCTCTTATATATTAAATTCAAATCAAATGATCGTTGGTTTTAACGATGGTACCGAGTCACAAAGGCAGGCGCAATCTTCGCTCATATCTTTAAAAGTTCAAACATATATTCTGAATTGACTGGTTAAAATTCACCTACTACACCTGCCATTCGCTATTTTTTGAAAGTTTTAAAGCATATGGTCAGCATTGGCTGGTATTAGCTATTAGTACGACAGCCGGTCGAGATCAAAGACCCAAACGGTTTAAAAAGCCTTCATTTTATTTACCCTGTAGTAGCTGTCCATATAAAAAGAAAGGGATTTCACACACTACCTTCGGGTTTCTCCTTTTCAATAGACATTTTATGCCTTGCCTTTCCAAGTTACTGAAACAAAACACCAAACTTTCCATTTTATACAGTTAATACCTCAAAGTTAAAGCTTATGACACACGTATATACACAATATTTATATTACTGATTACAAAATATGATCACTGGGCTTACATAAATATACATTATAATTATATTTCAGTGGGGGTGGTGCCGTAAGGATTGTTTCAAGACCAAACATAAGAGGGAAAGAGACAGGAATGCAACATAGCAGCTGATCTTTCCAGTTCGAACGTTCTAAAAGCTGTCATTTGTATAGAAAACTACAAGACTTCCGCCCTCCCCCCTCCCAAAAGGATTACCTTTCATACTAAAGAGTTTCTCTATCAACACGGCTGGCTGAGGTCCAGTCATAACCGTAATTCTGATTAAGGTTTTTCCAGATTTTTCTCAGTCCTCATAAACGACAAATGCCCAGGAAGTAGCTTAAACTTATGTCTGGAATACTTCCTTCTTTAAAAAATCCTATCCCAATTTATCATTTAATCTCATGTATCATCAGTGTCCATCGCCTGTGGTGTCTAAGTATTTTAAACGGGCCTTAAACAATATTAAACATATTTTTCACAAGTGTGTACATGTTCCATACGGTTTATCATCCTAGTGGCCATATCATTATACCTTATTACACTATGCAGAACTGTTTCATTGCTTACCGCCACGGGTGCCCGAGGTCATTAGGGTGTGGACTGGTGAACGGGAGTTTTGGGGCTGAAAACCCGCCAGGACCTTCTTCCCTGATTGAGTTTTTTTGCAGGTTTTCCTCAGTCCTCATAAATGTCAAATGCTTTTGCTTTTGCTACCCTAAACTTAGACCTGGAACGTTTCCTTCTTTAAAAATCCTTTCCCAATTTATCATTTGATCTCATGTATCATCAGTGTACTTCGTCTGTGGTGCCTCAGTAGTAAAAACGAGCGTTAAACACTAGTAAAAAATGTTTCATTGCTTTCACAAAGTGTGATTAGAATGTAAGGAATGGTTTAAAGCACTGTTCTTTCAATAACCCCATAAAAACGCATTACACAACGACAAATTAAGATTTTGTGAAGGATATGAAACATTTGAATGTCTAGAAGTCAACGAACCAGGAAATAGCTGTCGGAGTAAGCGTCCATTTTCATAACTAGTGTTGGACATCGTTTTGTTGAAACAGTTGCTTGTGCAAAGGTTGCCCAGCGCAGGAAATGTTGTCGTCCCAATTCCCCTGAAAATGTTCAGTAGCTTGCTCTCTGTACACTTTGGCAAGGCACAGGGGCGCATACTATCACTTTCTCCGAATTTAATGGTTTCTGTGCGTACTCATCCGGTTTTTACCAATCTAAAAAATAAGCAATTTGTTTACTGACATGGCCACTCAGTAGCACATTATATTCGTCAGATCAGCTCATGTTTTAGAAATACTTGGGATCTTGATATATATTGAACATAACACAGTATTGAATACTTTTAAATAAACAGTAAAGCAACTCATAGAAATACGAGCATATTAACTTGGTAAGGAAAATACTTTCGAGAGTTGACTTTCGATCATTTATATCAAACCATTTATGTTACTGCAAAACGTCTAATTGCTTTTGCTACCCATCCTTCGATACGCAAGATAGAGAAGCAAAAACTTGGTTTTGCTTGAGAGGGATTAAGTTCTCTATAGACCTCTTGATTCTAGTATAGATAGATGCACTTTTCTTATGAGTTTTCAGTGATATTGTGTGTTCTTTACCATTGGCTTATCCCAGATCTTCACTGGCTTAAAGAAGTGTGAACAAGATGGGTTGGAAAAGTAACGGTTATATGCGTAATTGGTTCTTTATTGTAGAATAGAGGCATTTAATGTTTCACTCTTTTGAGAGAAGCCATACTATAAATACATTTTTAAAAAGTTGAAAAATGACATCTGTCAGGCGAAACGATTCTTACAACCTACCGCCAATGAAATATAATTATGATGTATATTTATGTAAATCCAGTCATCATATTTTGGCATTGTAATTAGTAATATATATATATATATATATATATGTGTGTGTGTGTGTGTGTGTGTGTGTGTGTGTGTGTGTGTGTGTGTGTGTGTGTGTGTGTGTCTCTGTGTCAGGAGTTTTAACTTGGATGTAATAATTGTGCAAAATAAAATATCTGTTTTCCGTTGCAGTAACTTGGAAAGTCAACAGGGTCATAAAACTATATAATGGAAGGGGATCGTGTGTGTGAAGCTCCTTTCTTTTTTCAAAGGACAGCTACTGCAGGGCTAATAAACTGAAGGACTTTTAAACCGCCAGAGGCTTTGGCTCCAATTGGCTGTCGTACTCTTAGCCCAGGCGAACAACAAAAAATTGCCTAATTGTTCATAAATATTTGATAAGATCATTAAAAATAACCAATACCAACAAAATGTTTTAAACTTTCAAAAAATTGCTAATGGCAGGTGTAGTAGGTGAGTTTGTACCAACCAATGGAGAATGTATGTTTTAATATATAAGGAGCGATTTTTTCCGTCCTGGTGGTGTAGTGGTTACCATACTTGCCTCATAAACCCAAGATCACGGGTTCAAACCCGACCAGGACCGATGGATTTTTTTCGGGCGTAAAAATCCTAAGCATGACTTCCTTCCGAAGGGAAGTAAAGCCGTGGGTCCCGTGTCGTACATTTATGGCACGAAAAATAACCTCAAGCCTGAAAGAAGAGGTCTCTGAGCAAAATGCATCGTCCGTTTCACGCCGTGAATTGAATGGGACACTGATGACCTGAGATGTTAAAGGGCGTCCGTAAATAAAACAAATCATCTCAAGGAGCGATTGCTCGCTGGGGCATTCCGTTCAGTTCAATTCAGTTCGGCTCATTCCTCAGTTTCAAGTTCTGCACGCCTCGAGACGCAGTAATAAGATCTAATCTACTAAGCGGCAAGATACACGCTGTTTTTAGGCAGTTTTAAGTTTTGCAAGCGGCGAGGTGCAGTTATAAGATACACACCGCGACAGAGGCAGTAAGCAGTTCGCAGTACTCTAATAAGTTCAATTTTCAGTTTTACGTGCCACTACACTCATCTATTAAGTTTCACGCGCGGCAGATAAGTTTGTACCGGCATAAGTCAAAACATGGACGCGAAAGATTTTAGACATAAAATACCAATATATATTATGTGTAATCGCGTGCTTATTTACACTCTCCTAATCCTGTTGAGTACCAGACAACAAAATAGCAGAATTTACCATGAGAAATTGTCATTGAAGCGTGGGCAACAACACCGAAGCAACCAATAATCAATCTACAAAACCACTTCCAAAATGGCACCACAACGTGAGGCTGACCACTCAACGTTAACAACAGATAGCTTCAAGATAGGTGCCCAACCTGAAACACATAGCGGGGGCCCACTAAATAGCTTCATAATTAGGCTCTAATTGCTGCCGCCGACTAAACTCCTTCAAAATTTGGCGTCCATAATGGATGCCATACCAAACCGCTTCTCGGGTTAAAATTTGAAAACTTGAAAATGCAAATAAACTTCGTAAGTTATTTAATCGGCAAATTTTGAAATTCAGTGATTTATTTTTGACATTTTTATTAGAAAACCATGAGCAGAAAGACACTTTTCTTAAATTAACGAGCAATATATATATACATACTAATAATAAAAGTAGATAAAGATAAAACACTGAGAAAGAGTCACACTTGAAATTGCTAAATTTCGAACTACTGCGCTTGCCATTGAAGAACTCGCAGTAGTTCCAAATAAAGCAATTTGAAGTGTGACTCTTTCTCAGTGTTTTATCTTTATCTACTTTTATTATTAGTGTTATTTTTTTACATTGTTAATAGTGTTTCTTTATTTTTATTTTTCATATATATATATCACAAGTAATATCACGGGATAGTCTAGGATTACCAATAAATTCACGAACTTACTTAATGATTGGATTTACCTGGAAAGCTCAGACTCTCGAGTGATATTTATTAGAACTATTTCACCAATAAAATAAAAATTTAAATATAATTCCTCTAAACTTGGTTTACAAAATTGTAATAATTGTATATTTGTACCTAATCTCTTCAAGCAATCTTGCGACAGAAGAATATCGAACCGATTGTCAGTAATGCCAATAGAGAACAGCAAAATACGGGTTTAGGACTATTTCATTGAACAGAATAAGAATAAAATTGATATATGTTTGAAATTCGCGCACAGAGTATTAACACTTATATAAATGTTACACTTATAAATATCTGTTTTATTGAGAAACTGTGAGACTGAAATGGACAAAATTCGACCATTACAATCGTTTACGTTCGATTTTCTAATTCCAACTGAGGAAAAAAAAAATCTCTTTTTTCCTTTGTATTCTGTGGTTTGCAATTCCTAATGATAAGATCAATTTACACATTTGACGCATCACCAAAACGCTTTGAAGAACCCTCCATTTGGCATTATGGTTGTCGGTTGTCTGTGCTTTTGTTGTTACCAATATCTGCCCTACTTCTCTAGCAAAAGTGGCCAGTGATGCATTCAGGAATTATACAGCGGGGGTCTTTTGTGGAAAGCAGTTAGGCATATGAATGTACATTATCAGGACGTCGTGTAGTTTCACAGTAATACGAAATCTAACACACACAAGCATAATTTATTACTTGTGATAATTATGTCATTGCAGCAGAGATAAACATTTTGTAAGGTTCATAGGGCTGTCTAGAATCTAACTTAAACAAAGTCGAATATTTCTGCTATTATGTGTTGAAATCAAAGTCAATATTCTTCACAAAAGACAATGAAATACAGATGGGTGTAAGAAAACAGGAAACATCCAACATTTGCGGCTAAGCAAGTTGTGTATTTTGTATTTGTACCTTTAACAGCATGGTAATAATAAATAGAACATATGTATAAAAGAACAAGCCCACTTGATCCTAACTTACAATACTCAGTTTTCAATTCTGTAGATGTCGAAAAAGGTGGTATTATTTACCTTTTCATTTTTCTCATTAGTGCCATAAAAAGGTGAATAATGTACAACAGGGAATAAACTTTAAAGTTCCATCCTTTTCATTACGCAGTTTCTTTGATCCTTAACGCTGTCAAACGCGCTGCACGGGTAAATATCGCTACCTGGAATTAACCAAAGTTTTAGGTTCAGCATTTTAGTTTAGTTTTAGTTTTCTGACTTGCAAATTGCAAATAACTCTACCCGTTTCTCACATTCCTTCATTTTATTCAATTCAGTTTTTCCCGTTTACAAGTGACCTTAGTCAGGCCCTTACATTGAGTAACCGCTGTACGGTACAAGTGGTGGCTAAATAAGAAGACGAACAGAGCCTCTTTTTTTCATCTTCTTTTTGGGAAGGGAGATAGAGAGTTGGTTGAATGAATCACCTCCATCTCTGCTATATTCATTTCTTAGGGCCGATCTCACCAATTTTTTACTAATTGAGAATTAACTAATTAATATATGAGTGGCATATCCATGGCACCATCACCACATGTCTCAGTTAACTGGCCATGAATTTCAATCGGTGTCAAACCACGCAAATGAAATCATTACACACTGTTCTTGTAATGAAAATGTCGCCATTTTGAAGTATCAAAAAAAAGGTGCTCACTCTCGCCGCTGCCGCTAGATTTCTGTGTGCCATACAGTGCTGTCATCTCTGTCACTCATTGAAAAGTGTGCGCGTATTTTAAAATAAAGCGCATGTTTCTATCTGTTTCCAGACCTGAGAGAAAAAACCGGAGGAATTATAACTTGAACGCACCTCCTATTATTCTACTACTGACCAAGGATCAGTGCAGATTCACAGACTATTTTTTCCATGAAGACTTCGGTTGCACAGGCCACAACGTTTGGAAGTATGCTTTTTGTTATATTTATAAAAATGTTTGTATGGAGGGAAAGACCTCACAATGAACGAGCCTTGGTAGGTGGTGGGAACAACGCAGACAATATGCTAGCCAATGGAAATAAATCTGGATCAAAGTCTTTATTGAGAGATTCACATTCTTAGCAAGGAAGGGGCTGTATGTACAGATTTCAACAACTTTTTTTTCTGTTGCTTTCATCTGAAAAAACCGCCTGACCTATTGAACCTAGATCGTTCTCGCAGAAAAAGAGCCTGGGTGAGGGTAAACAGATACTGGTGTGTTTCGTTTTCCACTCGAATACGAGTGATTTCATTTTTTTTTTTGGCTCCCTAAAATAAAGATGCTGGCCAGCTACAATCATTTTTAAGATCTCTTATTGCAACGAGTGCTTTAAAAACAACGGAAAAATACCTTCTTACATACATTGAAAACAATTTTTGCGTCCATGGTAGACTGAATGGGTTGCGGTTATAATAATGGTAATTATTAGCCAGGGACTACTCACATATCATATAAAAATAAAATATAACAACTTTATATTACATTATACAACTTTAGCTCCCCTAACGAACATTTTATTTCCACTTTTATATATTTTTATCTATTTACTTTATTTAGGCGGCAACTGCTCCACTCCCTCCTATGTGAGCTCTGATCATATTTTGAAGAATATTTGTCCATCCTATGTTGTTACACTTTGACAATCTATTTACTCAGGAGCAGTTCTATCTTTAAGCCCAAAGTTAGATTTGTCGTGGTTTGGTGTGAGTTTATTCCAATGTGTGACATTGTTTTGTGCATTTTGTCCTTCAGGCTACTATACGAATAAAAATCGCAGACTGTTAAATCTGGGAAGTGAGAAGACCATACACCAGCACTGATCTCCCTATCTCCAAACACTACCCTAATTTTACGCATGGGCGGCTCTGCTGTATGAGAAATTGCGAAATCTTGTTGAAATCACCCATTTGATTTCCCTACCTCCTTCACCCGATTAAAAAAATGGGGTCTGAATACCATTTGGGTACCTCTCTCCATTTACTGTCTGCTCATAAAAATCGGTTCTTGCGCTAATCGTACACATCTAATTCCAATTTTCCTGTCATAAAGAAGGGAATCTGGTATACAGTTTGCCAGCGAAGAATGTTCACACAACCATCTTCGTGGAACTGCGCCTCATCTGAAAAGAATAGAAGCTATGGGTTAGTTAAACCTTCAGTCCCTGATGAAAGAAACAACTCACACGTACTAAGGGATTACCTTGTAGCAGACAATGGTACACTTGTACCCTTTAAGGGCTGACTTTAAACTAATCGGTTGTTGTATGTGCAGAACACACTGAAACCTGACTTATTCTGCTAATTTCGATATTGGTTTTGTTGGCGAACGTTCAACTTATGTGTCAATTTTGCCTAATTTGCCTTCGGTTAAAACTCCGTGTCTTCGCGTGTTTCTTGTTTTTTTGCACTGAACCGGTCGTATCAAATTTATTTACAAGATTGTCAATTGCTGTTATGGAAGGAGGCGATTTCCCAGGGATCTTCTGAATAAAGTCCTCATGAACACAACGCATTTTTCGCATTTATAATAACATTTACACACAAAAATACATTTTCGATATAATTCTATTCCTCATTAACTATTTATTAACACACGCACATAGGATGAGTCAGAATAATACCGAACAACTCTAAGGCGTGATTCAAGGGAACCATTTGAGTATTATTTTCTTATAGGGATTGTATGCCCCTAAGTGTCTTGCTATCGAGCTAAAGGGCATTAAAGTTTTTCAAAAGACGTTTCGAGTTAGATGAAATTCCGCCTAACAGATTTCTCACGACATTTGCTTTCTCGGTGGCGTTTTGGAATATCGCTTGTGTTCTGTTTTTAACATTGTTTATGTCATCATTAACCTAAAATCTGGGTACGTTTAAATGGTAAAGAGTTTGCGTCGCATATTATACAACTTTCAGGTTCCTACAAGAGGTGCAGGTAAGCAATTTCAGCATACACTAAGACATACTAAAGTGCTTTTACAGGAAGGACTTTCATTTTTACAGGCTATTGTAAAAATGTTCAACTTTACATATACATAACTGGTAGACATGCATTATGTTTATGATACTGCTTGTGGATTGTGAAGGCACGAAATCTTTATGCTTATATCTTTATATATATACACACCCATACATTTTAATGTAATTACAGCCTATCCAATTCTGCATCATACTAACCCATTTCATTGTATTCACTGTATCCCATTTTAATTACTGAATTTCATATATATGTGTCGGTCCTGGTGGGGTAGTGGTAACCATACTTGCCTCCTAAACCCAAGATTTTGGATTAGATCCCGGCCAAGACCGATGGATTTTTTCGGGCGTTTCATGCCCTGATTTGAATGGGACGCTGGTGACCAGAGATGTTAAAAAGTTCCATATATAAGCCATATCAATATAAAGTATTTCATATTGATTTTCATACTTTGTTTCTATTATATACAGAGCTTTGATTTCTAAGCGTCTATTCAAACATAAATTAATTTAAACAAAACAGAGTCAATTTAGACATTGAGGAGAAAGTTTAAATCCAATGTTGACTAAATTTTAAGTTTTTACTCCTAATTTCCAGCGACACCCCACTTTGAAATTTCAAATGGGACCTCTATATTTTAATACTTAAATTTTAAAGAGGGTGCACTTGTTGGATACCTTATCTTTTGTTTTTATCGTTGCTAGCAATGGTTGTCTGACATGGACAGAATAATACTGTAATAATTACTGAGGAATTTAAGTAATGCACGTGAAGTGGTGTGTGTCCTAGTAATGGAATAATGTAAGCGAGTTAGTCAGGAGTTTTGAAATACGCCATGTTAAGTTAATATTAATAATTGTACTTTTACCCAAAATTAAATGCTTTTTTATCCTACAACTCACCTATTTTTTATTATGACCAAATTCAAACATCATTAACATCCCAAGTTGCTAGGCGTCGTTAGGAAAATCACGTGACAACAGTTCAATTCTCTTTAAAATTTAAGTATCAAAAGGTGGGAGGGCATTTACAAATTTAAAGTGTGGGTGGCTGTAGGTGAGATGGTGAAATCTAAAGTTTAATTAACATTACTTCTTAAAGTTCCCCTTCAATATCTAAACTGATGTGTTTATGTTTAAATTAAATTTATGATAAATAGGGAATTTTGAAATGAAAGCTCTGTAGCCTACCATAATCTGAAAAATCTTAAGAGATGATAATGCAAAGGTTACTGAAGTCTTATCTATGTTTGCACAACCGTTAGCCTGCCATTAAGAGAAAACTAACAGAAACTATATGTCCTTATAAATATTCATTGCTACTCTTTGAATCATTCAAATTTTGCAAAAGAGTCAGTATTGCGTTAGGAGAAGAAAAACTGGCTAAACTAGTTTTATTTAAGTTTCGCAGAGCCCATTGATTCTGTAGATGCTCAATAACAGAGCTAACAAAATCCATTTCTCAGATTTAGTACTAACAAGGTAAAGTCCGCTACTATAAAAAAGAAGTCAACAGACTGGACAGAAATGAACTTAAGCATTAGAAAAGGGAAAGGCAAGATTCCTGCTTTATGTTTAAATTACTGACTCCATTCAACGAACAAACTTTGTAATAAGAACCAGATCTTTTAGATGCAACAACATTTGTTACTGCATTTGCACATTGTCTAAAAGAGTCATCAGAACTACCCCTTTGCAATCTGGGCCCCCTCTTTACTGTGATATGCATGCACTTGCTGGTTGCCGAGTTACCAACGCAGAAGAGGGACAGTCGGACGATGGAGATTCGTTTGTGCATATAATCGCTTCCATCGTTACGAACTGTTTGTCTTGGAACACAATGGCCAGTCAAATAACAACTAGTCAAAGTCCGAGCGAGGGCTACTGCAGCTACCAGATAAGGTGGGCTGCGCACAATCTAACAATGGCTGAAGACATTTTTTCTCAGCTAGGCTTTCTTTTCTCTTCTATTTATCGTCCCATTTCACTCATCTTGTCTTCGATAATTAACGAAATAAACTCGGAGCGCCACGTCATCTCAAGCTATAGGAATCAAACCTGGCCTTCCGTCTTTACAGTGGCTTTTGCATGATGTCCGGCCAACCTAGGCATGGAAACGACTAATGTGTTTTCAAGCGATAAATTATGAAATTAGTCATAGACTTACTACTTACTATTGCTGTAAGGAGAGATAAATGTTAAAACACACGTTCAAAATGAAAGTAGCATAACTTAAAAAGGTCAAGCACCAAACAGTACAACATGAAAAATAATATTTGGAATATCATACAGCAATATCAGTAAATTTTATGAAATTTTCAGGATTTTCTTATCTTTATTAATTATGATATTGTGATATACAGAACTATTATATAAAATAATGGGTTTTTTGTGGTGGGGGGTTGGTCGTGGTGGTGTAGTGGTAACCATACTTGCCTCCTAAACTAAAGATCGCGGGTTCAATCCCGGCCAGGATCGATGGTTTTTTCGGGCGTAAAATCCAAAGTATGGCTTCCTTCGGATGAAAAGTGAAAAGTAATTCCGTGGGTCCCGTGTCGTACATTTACGGCACGTTAAAAGAACCTCAAGCCTGAAAAAGAAGACCTCTGAGCAAAATTTATCGGCCGTTTCATGCCCTGATTTGAATGGGACGCTGATGACCTGAGATGTTAAAGAGCGTCCATAAATAAACAAAATAAAAAAATCACATGGAATTGAAATAAAATAATGCTCACCTCAAATTAAGTAAGCCATTTACATAGATTCGTTTTAGGAGTGCGTTGGAAATGTACCTTGCCAAGTGCAAATGTTTGACCCTATGATTTCACCATCATATCATGTTAACCATGGACGAATCAATAGATACCGTGCTTCAAAATTGAGTAGACATACAGGGAATGTAAAGCTTGGGGATTTTGAAGACACGGAAATAATTTTACTTATTTGTAGTAGTATTTATTCTCATTGTTTAGTCATTTTTGTTAGAAAGCGTGAGGCCAATGATAAGTAAAAGTATAGTGTGCTCCTTCTTGACCTAAAAGATTCAATTGATATGCCAAATCCAGGAAATGTCTGCATATTTATACGCAAACTAATAGTATCTCTAAGTCTGCTTTTGGCAATCTATGTATGTACATACTGAAAATATCTGTTTTTAAATCAGGGAATTAAAAATCTTACTCAGTTGCTTGCATTCGAAGCGGAAACATATTGCTGCTGAGATCGAACGATAATCTGAGCAGTAAAGAACGAGAGAGTTGCAAGTTCGATTGCCTCAAATTGTACTCAACAGTTATTTTACATTGTTTCCGGAAGAAGCCGGTTTATTACAGTCTGCCTAACCATTTCACTCTTCTTTCAGTACTTTTCACAATCACCAGCAGTACCATTTTGAGGAAATACTGATTCTTGTAGCATTGCTGAAACTTTATGAACAAGATTGTCTAGAAAAATGTGTAGTACTTTACTTTAAACGTTAACCATTTATCCAGAAATTAGTTTCACGATATTTTCATGTTCATAATCAACTTTTTTGAGAAGAATATTGATTATATCTCCCGTCCCGGAAAATCCTAAAGGGTTGAAAACTTTAAAACTGAAATAATTTTAGTATTATAATATGTATTTTTAGCGAATTCCGAAAGAATGTACCAATTGCGGTTGTATCCATGAAAAGAATTTTTACTAGTCTATCCAAATCTACTTCGATCGTGCCTACTAGGCACATAAAAAAAATTAAAAAAAAAATCGAAGAATATGCTCATGTGTGTGTGCGTGCATGTACTTCTGTTCTCTCTACAGTCGTTGCAATTTTTGTTTTTTATCAACGAAACTCGGCACATAACCACCAGTTATCAAATTATTCGTCGAGTTCGTTATCCAGCAAAATTGAATCATTGGGGAGGGAGTTAACCTAAAGCGGAAAAAAAAAAAAAAAAAAAAAAAATGGGAAAAAAAAAAATGAAAAAAAATTGAAAAACGCTCTAGCAGTTACCATATTTCATTTATCTTAACGAAACCCAATTAAAACTTTTTTAAAATAAATTGATAGATAAATTAAAAAATAATTAGCGAAATAACGCCCCTCGGAGGGGGGCATACCCGAAAAAATTTTCGGGGTTAAAGCAACTTTTAAAAATTGCTCTAGCAGTTGCAATTTTAAAGTTTTTAAAGAAAGCTCGGCATACCTATATAAATAATGTAGTAAAAATAGTAGTACGGAAATAAATTAGGAGAAATAGTTTTCTAAAATCAGTGAAATCGTTATTAGGAGATGGAGTTACCTGAAACCCAAAATATAAAAATCCCTCTTGTGGCATTAATATATATATATTTCGCAACGAAATTCCCTATATGTCATTTAAATAAAATAAAAATATTTCTGAAAATCTGGCCATTAAGAACGGGGGGTTACCTTAAATTTAAAAATCATTCTAGTAGCACCAATAATTGTCTTTTCACAACAAAACTCGGCATATACCATTTAAATAAAATTATAAAAATATTATTTTGAAACTGATTAGATTGTTGTGAGCAGGGATATACCTGAAAAAGTTTTGGAGGTTAAGCCCAAATTTAAAAATTGCTCTAACGACCGCAATTTTATATTTTTTTAAGAAAACTCGATATAAGACATTGAAATAAAATAAGAAAAATAGTTTTTAAAATTCAGTGAAATTGGACTATTAGCAGGGGAAGGGGCTTACCTAAAATTTAAAAATTGACCTAGTGGCATTAATTAATGATTTTTCGTAATGAAACTCCGTATATGCCATTTAAATAGAATTTTTTTCTGAAAATCAGGCAAATCGGACCATTAGTAGCGGTGGGGGGGTACTGAAACCCAAAATTTAAAAATCTTCTATATATATTTTTTTTTTCACAACAAAACTTGGTGTACACCATTTAAATAAAATAAGAAATACAGTTTTTGAAAAGCAGGGAAATCGGACCATTAGGAATAGAGATACTGAAAACCGAAATTTAAAAATCGCTTTAGTTCTCTATCACTTGTTTAAAAATAAATTGTCAATTTAACTTCGCATATAAGCTGTATTTATAACGCTACATATGTTTTATATTTAACGAAAGCTTGTCCTGAAAATATCACTGTTTAATATTAATTTAATATGTGTGAGAATTATATTTGTGTGTAAGAGCGCTCTTTAATAACCTTCAAAAAACTTTTTGATTTTGTTTATTTACGGGCGCTCTTTAACATCTCAGGTCATCAGCTTCCCATTTAATTCCGGGCTTGAAACGACCAATGCATTTTACTCAAAGGGCTCTCCTTTCAGGCTTGAGGTTCTTTTTCTTTTTATAGCTTGAGGCTATAAATCTATGACGGCTTTACTTCCCTTCCGAAGGAACCCACACTTTGGATTTTACGCCCGAAAAAATCCACCGATCCTGTCCGCGATCTTGGGTTAGGAGGCAAATATGGTAACCACTATGCCACCATACACCACCATGACCGGCCTTCAGAAAACGTTCGCGTTACATGCTTTTACTAAAATAAATGTAATTTAAATTTCAAAGCCACTGAAAATTGGCGGAACTTTCGATTGTATATTGTTGATTGTACATATTCTTAGTATATTGCAATTGTTTTTAAATAGCTACATGTTTTTCTTTTACTGACACATATAACTTTCTTCTTAAATACACAAGGTAAGTCAAAACGTTTTGTTATTTCTTTCTATTTTATTGAATATAGAGATGATACTAACAGCTCAGTTCAAAAACACTGGGTTACATTTAAAAATGTTTAAAACCATACAGTAATGCTTTATTTGTCAGGGGTCATATTTTTCCTTAAATTTTGGTGGTTTAATCTTAATAATAATAATAATAATAATAATAATAATAATAATAATAATAATAATAATTTTTCTATAAACGTATTTTCTCTTTCGTAATACTTATAGATTGCAATGATTTTAATTTTCTTTCGCTTACTTTTGAAAAGTAGAGTAATTTCACTAAAGACATTTATTTTCAAGTGATTTTAAAGGAAAAACAACCTAGTTAAGTGATGTATTATAGTTCAGCTTTTCGTTTATTAGTTAGCTATAGAGTTTGTCATTCTAATTGACACATAGTAATAATCATAACTTATTTCATTAATTAATAAGGCCATAATTTGGTTTTAATTTTCTTTTTTAATTTTATTCTACTCGATGCGGATTTCGCATAGTTTACGCAGCTCCTGCGTGAGTTTTTTTTTTTTTTTTATTTCAGTTCAAAGTAAAAGCGGAGACAAAGTCATGAATACACACCTCAAAAATATGAAATAACAATATCTTTAGCAGCATCCTTCATGATCGTAAGAAATCGTAAGTTCACAAATATAGTAAAATTTGTTTAAAACAATTCACATTTACCCAGTTTATGACTGTTAAAGATAAAAAAATATGTAAGATTGTATTAATAAACAGCCATTTTGCATATCTAGTAACTGTATTTTTACACAATACAGGATCAAAGTTTATATCCCTAGAAATGAAGCTTTGTAAGATATTTACCACGCCAAAATAAAAGCAAAATTCGCCACAATCGCCGGACATAATCCCATTGACAAATTTTAACGTTTTTAAAATAAAATACCTGAAGAAATATTCAATTGAAAACAAGTTAATGATAAAGAGCCGTTCTAAGAGGGATAGAAAACATTTTCATGATAAATTACAAGAATGTTGTTTAGATCAAATCATAGAAAATTGCAGGAAATCATAAAGAAAAAAAGATAAATCCATAAAATAAAATATAGAGAATATAATTTCCTATTACGAAACATATTTCGTATTGTAGATGAAATAAGACTTGTTAATTTTTCAGGCCACTTTTGTTAGTAAAAAAATTAACTTTTTTACACTATTTAATTATTGTGCTTAAAATTAAATATTAGCGAAGTTGATTCTGTTCATCTTTAGCCAGGCATATTATTTGAAAGTGTAGCAGTCGGGCGAAACTATTCATGAATAAAAATAGTAATATCGTTTAATGTTCCCAATATTGTTTGAAAAGGATTTTCTCCTTCGGCGAACAGGAGGGGAAACAACAACTTATTGTTAGTTGCACAAAGATTGTAAACCTATTATTGAAATGGACACTTTTATTAAGTCGGCCAATACGAACCCTCTTCGATATATCAACAAATGAGGCCAATGACAAACGGTAGCTAGGTAAAGCGTCAGTCAGTTTTATGCAAACAGATATGTAAAGCCTTCTTGTTTTTTAACTGGCATTTCTCATTTTTCGTGTTTTTGAGAAGTTCTGTTTGGCTACTTGACGGATATATTCTTGATGGTGGTTTTTGGAAAGTAGAAAGAAGAACGATTTTACGATGCCCAAATAAATCTATATTTTAACAAAGCATTACAGTACAAGTAAATTGAAAATGGAACAATTTAAAAGCTTTCAATATATTAGCTAATTGTTAGGTAATTAGCCTAGGACATTGAGCTAAAACACGAGGATATAGTAGATATTTCATTCATTTATTGATTATAATTTTAAAATGCAAAGAAAAAGAAGAAAATACCGACACACTGAACACTGAGCAAAATAGAGTACAGAATTTTGCACGAAACCGTGCACGCTAATCAATAAGTCTGTTTTCTTCTCACAATTTTTCATTCCGTCACGTGGTGGAGTTCACTTTATGCTTGAAGCCTATTGTCTAATACACATATTTGAAGTGTAAGTGTACTGGCGACGGCTAACGGGGATTCTCTTCTGAGCCTTACTATCGAGTGGTCGCGGCTAAGTCGCCCAGTGGGCGTACCATTGTTCAGCCTTCTTGGAGTTCTAATTGGTTTCTTTTTTTATTTTACGCTTACTTAGGCGTGATTGTAAATTATGAAGTTAAGTTACACTTCACTAAATGCTGACTTTAGCGTGATGTTAAGTAACGCTTCACTAAGTGCTCGCTTTAGCGTGATTGTAAATTATGATGTTAAGTTACGCTTCACTAAATGCTGACTTTAGCGTGATGTTAAGTTACGCATCACTAAGTACTGGCTTTAGCGTGATTGTAAATTATGATGTTAAGTTACGCTTCACTAAATGCTGACTTTAGTGTGATGTTAAGTTACGCTTCACTAAATGCTGACTTTAGCGTGATGTTAAGTTACGCTTCACTAAGTGCTGGCTTTAGCATGATTGTAAATTATGATGTTAAGTTACGCTTCACTAAATGCTGACTTTAGCGTGATGTTAAGTAACCCTTCACTAAGCGCTGGCTTTAGCGTGATTGTAAATTATGATGTTAAGTTACGCTTCACTAAATGCTGACTTTAGCGTGATGTTAAGTTACGCTTCACTAAGTACTGGCTTTAGCGTGATTGTAAATTATGATAAGTTACGCTTCACTAAATGCTGACTTTAGCGTGATGTTAAGTTACGCTTCACTAAGTACTGGCTTTAGCGTGATTGTAAATTATGATGTTAAATTACGCTTCACTAAATGCTGACTTTAGTGTGATGTTAAGTTACGCATCACTAAATGCTGACTTTAGCGTGATGTTAAGTTACGCTTCACTAAGTGCTGGCTTTAGCATGATTGTAAATTATGATGTTAAGTTACGCTTCACTAAATGCTGACTTTAGCGTGATGTTAAGTAACCCTTCACTAAGCGCTGGCTTTAGCGTGATTGTAAATTATGATGTTAAGTTACGCTTCACTAAATGCTGACTTTAGCGTGATGTTAAGTTACGCTTCACTAAGTACTGGCTTTAGCGTGATTGTAAATTATGATGTTAAGTTACGCTTCACTAAATGCTGACTTTAGCGTGATGTTAAGTAACCCTTCACTAAGCGCTGGCTTTAGCGTGATTGTAAATTATGATGTTAAGTTACGCTTCACTAAGCGCTGACTATAGTGTGATTGTAAATTATGATGTTAAGTTACGCTTCACTAAATGCTGACTTTAGCGTGATGTTAAGTAACCCTTCACTAAGCGCTGGCTTTAGCGAGATTGTAAATTATGATGTTAAATTACGCTTCACTAAATGCTGACTTTAGCGTGATGTTAAGTTACGCTTCACTAAATGCTGACTTTACCGTGATGTTAAGTTACGCTTCACTAAGTGCTGGCTTTAGCGTGATTGTAAATTATGATGTTAAGTTACGCTTCAATAAGCGCTGACTTTAGTGTGATTGTAAATTATGATGTTAAGTTACGCTTCACTAAATGCTGACTTTAGCGTGATGTTAAGTAACCCTTCACTAAGCGCTGACTTTAGCGTGATGTTAAGTTACGCTTCACTAAATGCTGACTTTAGCGTGATTGTAAATTATGATGTTATGTTACGCTTCACTAAGTGCTGACTTTAGCGTGATGTTAAGTAACCCTTCACTAAGCGCTGACTTTAGCGTGATGTTAAGTTACGCTTCACTAAATGCTGACTTTAGCGTGATAGCGTGATTGTAAATTATGATGTTAAGTTACGCTCCACTAAATGCTGACTTTAGCGTGATGTTAAGTTACGCTTCACTAAGTACTGGCTTTAGCGTGGTTGTAAATTATGATGTTAAGTTACGCTTCACTAAATGCTGACTTTAGCGTGATGTTAAGTAACCCTTCACTAAGCGCTGGCTTTAGCGTGATTGTAAATTATGATGTTAAGTTACGCTTCACTAAATGCTGACTTTAGCGTGATGTTAAGTTACGCTTCACTAAATGCTGACTTTAGCGTGATTGTAAATTATGATGTTAAGTTACGCTTCACTAAATGCTGACTTTAGCGTGATGTTAAGTAACCCTTCACTAAGCGCTGGCTTTAGCGTGATTGTAAATTATGATGTTAAGTTACGCTTCACTAAATGCTGACTTTAGCGTGATGTTAAGTTACGCTTCACTAAATGCTGACTTTAGCGTGATTGTAAATTATGATGTTAAGTTACGCTTCACTAAATGCTGACTTTAGCGTGATGTTAAGTAACCCTTCACTAAGCGCTGGCTTTAGCGTGATTGTAAATTATGATGTTAAGTTACGCTTCACTAAGCGCTGACTTTAGTGTGATTGTAAATTATGATGTTAAGTTACGCTTCACTAAATGCTGACTTTAGCGTGATGTTAAGTAACCCTTCACTAAGCGCTGGCTTTAGCGTGATTGTAAATTATGATGTTAAGTTACGCTTCACTAAATGCTGACTTTAGCGTGATGTTAAGTTACGCTTCACTAAATGCTGACTTTAGCATGATTGTAAATTATGATGTTAAGTTACGCTTCACTAAATGCTGACTTTAGTGTGATGTTAAGTTACGCTTCACTAAATGCTGACTTTAGCGTGATGTTAAGTTACGCTTCACTAAGTGCTGGCTTTAGCATGATTGTAAATTATGATGTTAAGTTACGCTTCACTAAATGCTGACTTTAGCGTGATGTTAAGTAACCCTTCACTAAGCGCTGGCTTTAGCGTGATTGTAAATTATGATGTTAAGTTACGATTCACTAAATGCTGACTTTAGCGTGATGTTAAGTTACGCTTCACTAAGTACTGGCTCTAGCGTGATTGTAAATTATGATGTTAAGTTACGCTTCACTAAATGCTGACTTTAGCGTGATGTTAAGTTACGCTTCACTAAGTACTGGCTTTAGCGTGATTGTAAATTATGATGTTAAATTACGCTTCACTAAATGCTGACTTTAGTGTGATGTTAAGTTACGCTTCACTAAATGCTGACTTTAGCGTGATGTTAAGTTACGCTTCACTAAGTGCTGGCTTTAGCGTGATTGTAAATTATGATGTTAAGTTACGCTTCACTAAATGCTGACTTTAGCGTGATTGTAAATTATGATGTTAAGTTACGCTTCACTAAATGCTGACTTTAGCGTGATGTTAAGTTACGCTTCACTAAATGCTGACTTTAGCGTGATTGTAAATTATGATGTTAAGTTACGCTTCACTAAATGCTGACTTTAGCGTGATGTTAAGTAACCCTTCACTAAGCGCTGGCTTTAGCGTGATTGTAAATTATGATGTTAAGTTACGCTTCACTAAATGCTGACTTTAGCGTGATGTTAAGTTACGCTTCACTAAATGCTGACTTTAGCGTGATTGTAAATTATGATGTTAAGTTACGCTTCACTAAGCGCTGACTATAGTGTGATTGTAAATTATGATGTTAAGTTACGCTTCACTAAATGCTGACTTTAGCGTGATGTTAAGTAACCCTTCACTAATCGCTGGCTTTAGCGTGATTGTAAATTATGATGTTAAATTACGCTTCACTAAATGCTGACTTTAGCGTGATGTTAAGTTACGCTTCACTAAATGCTGACTTTAGCGTGATGTTAAGTTACGCTTCACTAAGTGCTGGCTTTAGCGTGATTGTAAATTATGATGTTAAGTTACGCTTCAATAAGCGCTGACTTTAGTGTGATTGTAAATTATGATGTTAAGTTACGCTTCACTAAATGCTGACTTTAGCGTGATGTTAAGTAACCCTTCACTAAGCGCTGACTTTAGCGTGATGTTAAGTTACGCTTCACTAAATGCTGACTTTAGCGTGATTGTAAATTATGATGTTATGTTACGCTTCACTAAGTGCTGACTTTAGCGTGATGTTAAGTAACCCTTCACTAAGCGCTGACTTTAGCGTGATGTTAAGTTACGCTTCACTAAATGCTGACTTTAGCGTGATAGCGTGATTGTAAATTATGATGTTAAGTTACGCTTCACTAAGTGCTGGCTTTAGCGTGATTGTAAATTATGATGTTAAGTTACGCTTCACTAAATGCTGACTTTAGCGTGATGTTAAGTAACCCTTCACTAAGCGCTGGCTTTAGCGTGATTGTAAATTATGATGTTAAGTTACGCTTCACTAAATGCTGACTTTAGCGTGATGTTAAGTTACGCTTCACCAAGTACTGGCTTTAGCGTGATTGTAAATTATGATGTTAAGTTACGCTTCATTAAGTGCTGACTTTAGCGTGATTGTAAATTATGATGTTAAATTATGCTTCACTAAGTGCTTGCTTTAGCCTGATTGTAAATTATGATGTTAAGTTATGCTTCACTAAGTGCTGGCTTAGCGTGATTGTAAGTTATGAAGGTCCTGGTGGTGTAGTGGTTACCATACTTGCCTAAACCCAAGATCGCGGGTTCGAACCCGGCCAGTACCGATGAATTTTTTTCGGGCGTAAAAATCCTAAGTATGGCTTCCTTCGAAAGGGAAGTAAAGCCGTGGGTCCAGTGTTGTACATTTACGGCACGAAAAAGAACCTCAAGCCTGAAAGAGAGGCCTCTGAGCAAAATTTGACGGCCGTTTCACGCCCTGAATTGAATGAGACGCTGATGACCTGTGATGTTAAATAGCGTCCGTAAATAAATCATTCAAAAAATTTGTTGTGAAGTTAAGATGCTCTCACAGAAAATGACAGATGATGTTAAGACTCAAAAGTATGAAAAATGATACCGCAATAGAAGTGTTAAAGATGACTGTGGTGCGGTGGTAGTAGTAATAGTAGCAGCACCAGCATTTACCAGATGTGAGGCTTATTGGGATTAATTTTATTAATAGCAGCAAGAGTAATAGTAATAGTAGCGGTAATAGTAACAATAGTAGTAATGATAGTAGTAATAGTAGTTGTAGTAGTAATAATAATAGTAGTAGTGTAACAGTAGTATTAATATTAACAGTAGCAGTAATAGTAGAGTAACAGTACTGGTAGTAGAGTAACATTAGTAACAGTAGTAGTAGTAGTAGTAGTAGTAGTAGTAGTAGAGTAGTAGTAGTAGTAATAGTAGTAGTAGAGTAGTAGTAGTAGTAGCAGTAGTAATAGTAGTAGTAGTAGTAGTAGTAGAGTAGTAGTAGTAGTAGTAGTAGTAGTAGTAGTAGAGTAGTAGTAGTAGTAGTAGCAGTAGTAGTAGCAGTAGCAGTAGCAGTAGTAGTAGTAGTAGTAGCAGTAGCAGTAGCAGTAGCAGTAGTAGTAGTAGTAGTAGTAGTAGTAGAGTAGTAGTAGTAGTAGTAGTAGTAGTAGAGTAGTAGTAGTAGTAGTAGAGTAGTAGTAGTAGTAGTAGTAGTAGCAGTAGCAGTAACAGTAGTAGTAGTAGTAGTAGTAGTAGTAGTAGTAGCAGTAGCAGTAGCAGTAGTAGTAGTAGTAGTAGTAGAGTAGTAGTAGTAGTAGTAGTAGTAGTAGTAGTAGTAGTAGCAGTAGTAGTAGTAGTAGTAGAGTAGTAGTAGTAGTAGTAGTAGTAGTAGAGTAGTAGTAGTAGTAGTAGTAGTAGGGTAGTAGTAGTAGTAGTAGAGTAGTAGTAGTAGTAGTAGTAGTAGTAGTAGTAGTAGTAGTAGTAGTAATAGTAGTAGTAGTAGAAGTAGTAATATTACTAATAGTAGTAGTAGTTGTAGTAATAGTAGTAATAGTAGAAGTAGTAATAGCACTAATAGTAGTAGTAGTTGTAGTAATAGTAGTAGTAGTAGAAGTAGTAATAGCACTAATAGTAGTAGTAGTTGTAGTAATAGTAGTAGTAGTAGAAGTAGTAATAGTGGTAGTTGCGAGTGACATAAGACAAAAAACTGTATAAATGCAATATTTAAAAGCAGGAACATAAAGTTTCTTTTGCAACATTCTCATGAAAACTAATGTTTATTTGTACATGTTTTAATCAATATCGTTTATCAATTTTCGTTTTTAAACTTTTTCTATAAAACCTATAGTTGCGTACTATATACATGTTTATTCATTGTTTACTTTATTAGCTATTTTAATTATTTGGACATTTAACGCCGAAGAATCACTTGGAATTACATGCGCGAGTGAGTGAGCAGATCGGTCAGTCAATTGTCACTCATAAGTACAACTCTCTCTCTGTCCGTAAGTCCCCTCCTTTGCACGCGTTGGTCCTGGTGGTGTAGTGGTAATCATACTTGCCCCTTAAACCTAAGATTGTGAGTTCTATCTCGGCCAGGATCAATGGATTTTGTTCGGGGCTTAAAAATCTTAAGTAAAGATTCCTTCGGAAGGGAAGTAAAGCCGTGGGTCCCGTCTTAAATTTACGGCAGGAAAAAGAACCAGGCATGAAAGAATACGTCTCTGAGCAAAATTTGTGGGCCGTTTCACTCTCTGATTTGAATGTGACGCTGATGACTTGAGTTTTTAGAGAGCGTCCGTAAGTAAACCAAATCATTATCTTTGTATGCAACAAGTTCAGAAAGAAAGGGTTGGCTGTATTAATGAATGGTCTAGTAAAATATATTTAGATTTTTTTTTATAAAATCCAGCTTATTCCATTGTGTTCTGGGCAGGGCTGTATTTTGGAGAGTTTCCAATGCTGGTACTTAAAAGTATTTTCAAATTACTTGAAAGCGGAAGCTAAGATAAGAAGTTTTCTTTCTTCTAAAGAACATGTATTTGTAAAATTGTAACGTTAATATGCAAAATTTTTCAAATTAAGCAAATTAAGTTCTGGACGGTTTCATTAAAGTTCCAATAAAATTCAAGAAGTAGCCTCTTCTGAAGGGTTTTTAAGCAAATTATCATTTTACACTAGTTTCACAGCATATTAATAGCAATATCTGTATATAAAGAAAGGGGAGGGGAATAACACATTAGAATTTAGAGAAATAATTTGGTAAAAATGTATTGAACATCAATTGTACACATAAAGCAAATATTAAATAAGGTTTTGTTTTGTTAATAAAAGTTAAATGAAGTAAGTCAACAGGTAGCTTAGATCTCTAGCTGTAATATCTGCAACTCCACATTGTTCTTATAGTTGCCTATTGAATTCTTAGCTCTAGCATAGCTGATGAAATCCATATAATTATACGAGCATTTGAGCAGCACTTGATGCCTTGAAGAAATTGTACTCAGTATTTGTTCAAATATGGTGCAGTCGGAAACAGCTTATTTATTTAGTCGGCCACTTAAACCAAGAATGCAATCACAGTATTGGCTCATATACTCATAGTGAGGCGGAAGAAAGTCACAATGGCAATAAATTTCTGTAATTTTATACTTTTTATGTTATAGTAGAATTGTTTTTTTTTTTTTTTTTTTTTTATAAATTAATTGTATTATTATCATCATCATCCCAGAGAAATGGTAAAGCAAGGACCTCTTGCCTAGCAAAGTAACATGAAAACGTAACTGCCTATTATTGCTCACTGCGCTTGATTTATTCTATTTATAAACCGGTAGATTTGTGCTTGAATTTATGGATTGTATGTTGATATTACTCCACCTTACGTGCGATCAGGAAAGTAGACTGGCAGGGCTATTGTGACTGAGAAAAACTGTTCCTTTTCGATATTTCCTTTATTTAAGAGATATCACTGCTACCAACAGGCTGGGTATTTTAGAGAGATAAGTTTAAGCTTTTCTGTGTCATTTCACATATTTTTATCTCACGAAAAATGCCCTTCTAAGGAACTATCGAAATTTCAGTCGTTATAATACAAACACGAATTTATAATTTCCAATATTGCACAAACGTTTCTCGTTCTTTTTAGTAGAATAGTGTGTTGTTTTAGTTGGTTATTACAGTAGATAGAGTGACCAGCTATCCATTTTTATAATTTTTCCAAAGCATCTGAAATTCAGGTGCCCCTGAGTTCAAATACCGGGGAAAAGAAGAATATATAAGATATAATATAAAAGAACAATATATAAGAGTGCCAAGATTAGGCATTATCCCACACAGCAAAGACAAAATTGTTGTTATTTCATTAATACTAAAGATTATCAACTCCAAAGCCTCTGGCATTTTGTAGTGAATTGGTAAGCCAATATAAGCAAACATAAGTGAAAATGTTGATGAAAAGTGGAAAAGAGATAAACGAAATTATATTTATAAGAAGTTACTTAGGAAAGAAAAAGCATTTAAAAAAAACTGTTTTATTGATTTTCAAAGTGTTCGCCTTTAGATGTATACACTTTTGCATGGTTCAAACCAGTTCTGGAAACATTTTTTCCACTCTGAATTTGGTATCTAAAAAACGTGCCTTTTAAAGGCTTCAACAACTTTTTGCAGTGATGAAAATCGCTGTCCATGCATTTTTTTTTGTTTGACATTCGGGAACAAAAAGAAGTTGTTAGCGAATAAATCAGGTAAATACGAGCAATTAAACATTAATTAGGTGTTTTTCTTCTTCAAATAATCAATTGTTTGACTTGCTGTGTGAGAACTGGCATTGTCATGATGAAGAATGATTTGATGAAGATTATTTTTCCTGATTTCTTCGATGACTTCTGACAAAAAAAAAAAAAAAAAAAAAACATTCAGCGTTAACTGTTCCTCGATCTTCTAAAGGAGTGGTTGCGACATTTCCAATAAACCGAAGAAACAAACGATCATTTTCTTGGAAGTGCTTCGAAAACGAACAACTTTAGTGGGATTCGGCTCATTTTGGGGCACCCAAACAGCGAATTGTTGCTTTGTTTCCGATTCATACGAATATATCCAAGTTCCGTTACCTGTTACGATGTTGTATACAGATGTTGCAGTTCCTCGGTGGAATGTTTCGAGTATTTCATTACACTAATTAACACGAGCGTTTTTTTTTTTTTTTTTTGGCTTCGGTCAAATTATGTGGAATCCTCGGGAACAGATCTTTCTCATACAAAATCGAATGTACTGTCTTTAACATCCTTAAGGATGCCTCTATCTCACTGTAAGTCACAAGTTGATCTTCTCAATCATGTTGCGCACAGCATCGATGGTTTTTGGAATGACAATCGATTTTGGTTTACCTTTATAAAATTCATCACTGACGGATGCAAGACCGTGGCGAAATTCTGCAAACCAATTATAAACAGTCATTTTTGATGGTGTTTCATTACCGAGTGATTCTATGTATTATTGTTGAGTGTTATGCTTTGCTAAGACCGTAAAAAAATTATCCAACGAAAACCTTCACATTAAATTTCCATTTTTCCCCCCGCAAAATTGCTTTGTTTAAACGCTACTGTAAACAAACAACTCGGTCAATTTACAAGCTACAACTATTTTCACAATAACAGGTGTCAACTGTTTCGAAAATAGTAATGGCATATCTCGATAGCGTCATCTAATGTTCGTTTGTAAAAGGTAACTCTCGTATAGCGCTGGTGAAACTGGGAGAGAAACATTTCATATAATATGTGCAGAAAAAAGTCAATGACACCATACCTGCCTTCTAAACCCAAGATTGCGGGTTCGATCCCGGCCGGGATCGATGGATTTTTTCGGGCGTAAAAATCCTAAGTATGGCTTTCTTCGGAAGGGAAGTAAAGCTGTGGGTCCCGTGTCGTACATTTACGGCACGAAAAAGAACCTCAAGCCTGAAAGAAGAGGCCTCTGAGCAAAATTTGTCGGCCGTTTCACGCCCGGAATCGAATGGGACGCTGATGACCTGAGATGTTCAAGAGCGTTCATAAATAAACCAAAACAAAACAAAAGAAAAAAGACGGGAATGATAATGCAATATAATCGTCACCAACCTGGTGACTTAAATTTTAGCGTCAATAGTAAATATTTCGGAATGCTTACGTTTGGCAGTAATTACACTATCCAACATGAAATTTACCTACGTGAAGATAATACAGAGTTTTAATCTATTTTCACGCACATATTCTGAAAACAATTCTTAAAATTTCACATCACGTCATTAAGATATTTTTGGATATTTTAGATATTCAATATCGAAAAAGAGTTCGCAGTCTCCGGGTAACATGCGCCATAGGTTGGCTACCCTTGTCCCTCACGATTACTGTCAAAAATCTGAGTAGAAATGTTTATAGCATTACTAAAGGAGCATATTCTTTACACTTCGGGTGTAAAGTTGGTGACCACAGGAAAAACAATGGTCTCCTCATTAATGTAGTATATTTCGCTTGGTATGACAGATCTTTAATTGTGTTGACCTACATGGTAAATTCAAAGCGTTACCATTAGCTGTACCTATGACGTGGCTAGAACCAACAATATTAATAATGTTACTTCTGCATGCCAAATATATCTGACATGTCTACCAAAAGTAAACACTTTATTCAGTACCAACATATACCTTCTGGTACATAGCGAGAGCGAGGATTAGCCTGTACCAGTACTGGCGATTGTTTATAGATTCATCTAAACTCAGCTTAAAAGCTGTGTTTACTTCATAATGGTAATGAATTTTCATCTGTTCCGGTTTTCCATTCTGTAGGTCCTAAAGAAAGTTATGAAAGTTGGCTACCATTGTGCGTATTTTAATATATCAGACTCATTGCCGGAAGATATTTGATAACCTTAAAGCGTTGGTTTGCAAGAGGGCTTCACAAAATATTGTTTTGTGTGTGTGTGTGTGTGTTTGTGGGATAGCCGTGTTAGAAAAAACATTATGTAGCACAACAGCGCAACAAGAGGCAGGAATATATTCAGGGAGTAGAGAATGTAATAAAACTACCATTGATTCACCTAATAAAATTATTCTTCCTCCTTTATTCATTAAACAATTTTGTTAAAGAACTCAACAAGGATAGTAGTGGATTTTCATTTTTGCAATGCAAATTTCTACAGTTAGCATACGCAAAATTGAAAGAAGGTAGTTTTATTGAACCTCAAATCAGAAAACTCATCGAAATCTTTTAGAAAACTTAAATTAAAAGCTTGGCAATCACTTAAAAGGCTTTTGCGTGATTTTCTCGGAAACATGCACAAACAACTATAAAACTATGGTGCCAGATTTGTTGAAATACTACAAAAACAGAGTTATCAAATGTCTTTGAAAATCCATTTCCTCTATTCACATCTGCAGTTTTTTTCCGGAAAATTTGGGTGATGTTAGTGATGAACAAGTTTCATCAAAACAATTCCATCATGGAGAAGAGACACCAAGGTCACAAATATCAAGTAATTATGAGAGATACTGTTGGTTTCTTGTGAGAGATAACAGAAAGGGGTACAAAAGAAAGTTGTTATACACTTAAAATATGGTCCAAATCTATTTTTCATGCATATAACACTACAATTGTGAATTATGTTAACTAAGCATGAATGCATCGTTATATCATATAATCTAATTTTATCTGAAACCGCATGTGTGAGATTCTAAATGTGTTTATATATTTTTAATTTGAAATATAGAAGATTTCTATGACGATTTCAAAATCACCGCATATTTTTATCGCAGAGGTATAATTTTTTTTGTAGCTGATTATTGTAGGAATTTTGATGGAATATACGATTCTGTTATTGAGCAAGAAATATGAAATTCATTCAGTTTGCTTATTATTGATGACTATTACAAAACTAGTATGAAAATATTGCAAGATTTGGCACAGCAAAGATTCAAAACATAAATAAACTATCAAACAAATACCAACAAACAGTTGTTATAACCTCAAATGATCAATTTTTTTTATTACAAGGAGGCTTTCATTCCTATCATCTGCGCTTATTTGATGACTTTCCACGAAGTATATAACCTCAAATATTGAGTTACTTTTCTCAAAGTTATAATAAACTCAAAAAATTTAGTTGTTCATAATAACATTAAAAGTTAAGGAATTATCTTGCCACATAGAATTTATATGTGCTGAGGTAATTGAAAATACTTGTTTATGTTTTATTTATTGTTGCTCTTACTGCATTGGTCTTCTGTGAATACTGTAGGTGTGTCTGTAGTTATGAATGGAATGAAATTAGGTGAATGACGCAAACGAACTCGGAGTCCTTGGAGCCTTTAAAGCTATTTGGCATTCACCTTCTCAGGACAAGGAAGGAAAAGAGTGAGAGTGAGAGAGAGAGAGAGAGAAAACTCACCCAGACAGCTTAATCTGACAGAGAATCGAACCCAGGACCTTCGAATAGTAGTCGCAAACACTACAACTAGAAGACAAAGGCGACTCGAAACAGATAATGCTAAACTTTCATTAACTCAATTAAATTATCGGAAAACTAACAGCACTCATTGTTTTATCTTTTCTGATACAAAATGTGTTTTAACACTGTAATTACGTTTACAGCAACAGTGTGCTTCTACAAACCAAACATATTTAATTCCTTGGTTTAATAATTGAGAATCCCCTGATTTCGAAAGATCACATCGATTATTCATACCTAAACTTAGCAGTGCTTGGCTATGCAATGCGTGTATTAGTAACGCTGGAGTCAATAAGACTATAAAACTAGTTATTATTTTAATTTAAAATCAATAATGAAATATGGTTCAACATTTTGGGGAAACTGAGTTAAAAGTGAGTGTGTCTTCCTATTACAGAAAAAAAAAACATACGAAAAATAGCTGGTACATATAGCAGAAACCTCTTTTTGAAATTTTAACTCCTCCAGGTGAATATACATTATTCTTTTTGAACTTTTATATTTTTTCTTTATTTCTTATATAATAAATAAAGAAAAAAGTATACAAAATCAATATATACATGGCAAGAATACTACACAAAAAGCAAATTTACATAGACCGGTTCCAATACTTTCCTCCATCAAAAAGAAATTTATTACGAATACATTTTAGTACAAAATACTCTTCCCTCTAGCTTTAAAGTCTTAATAAACAATGGTAAATCCTTTAAATGTGCTGTTAGAAAATACCTGTGTAAAAATCCATATTGTCTGTAAAAGAATATATGAGTGACAATAAATTATACTGAATTAAAACACTGCAATAATCGTATATCAACACATATGTAAACATGTATATAGTAAAATTTATGTAAGTGCGTGATTGGTCTGTTGTTGCTTCTCAGATTTTTGTTTTGGTTCAGTTGTTCTGGGTGTTGCTTTATAATTTTTATTGTAACTATTTATGCAGATGCACACAATATTTTATAAATGTAAGGTGTGTGCTACTGTGTAATTGTAAATGAGACCTTCCAAGGTGATAATGCTACTATTTTGTCAGCAGTTTGATGCAAAAAGTCATTATATTAGAATTCATCTCCAAATTTTTGTGATACCAATATATGTGAATTATCATTTCCGTATCCAAGAAAGTCGGTCCTGGTAGTGTAGTGGTAACTAAACTTGCTTTCTAAATCCAAGGTCGTGGTTTCAAACCCGGCCAGGATCGATGGATTTTTTCGGGCGTAAAAATCCTAAGCATGGCTTCCTTCAGAAGGGAAGTAAAGCCGTGGATCCCGTGTCGTACATTTACGGCATGAAAAAGAACCTCAAGCCTGAAGGAGAGGCCTCTGAGCAAAATTTGTCGGCCGTTTCACACCCTGAATAGAATGGGACGCCGATGACCTGAGATGTTAAAGATCGTCCGTAAATAAATAAAATCGTCATCAAGAAGAAAGATGTGTTTATGCCCAATACCAGTATAAATCTTCATAAAGATTGCACCAATAATGTAAGTAGACTTGAATACGATTCATTTTGAAACAAAATATACATAATTCACATCGTCTTATTCACCCAAATTCTTAGTCATATAATAATTTAGAAGTTTTGTCTACATTTTAAGCTCCTTACAAATCATTACAGAAGTTAAATTAAAACCTGAAAAATGATCTGGAATATGTATGTACTTATTAAGTAAATCTAAGAACTGTTTAGCGTTTGAGATAGCATGGTCAATACCTATTAAATTGAATAGTTAACATAATTTAAAACGTATTTGGAATTCAAACCCACTTCCTGTCTTTAGAGATTTATGTATATGATCATACTAGCTTCTGCTGAATGCGATTTTGACATATGTGCAATATTCCTCTATAAACGTGTCAATTTTGTTCTAGTTATTAATTGTATCTTAAAGACTTAATTCCAGGAGAATTGTTATGAGTGTGTTGTTTTCTGTACATCTTATGACTCTTGTTGAAAGAAAATCGATAATGCCATTTTGTGTAGGTTGCTTTCTTGTTAGAGGTGAAATGTTTATGTTTCCTAAGACAGTTTTAATAATGCTAAAAGCAGACGCTCACTTTGAGAATTCTACATTGTGTATAATAAGTTCAAGAGGGAGGGAGGAAGGAAGGAAGGAAGGGGAAGGAAGGGAACATTTCTATTTATTACATACCATTCACTTAAAAATGAATTTTGCATACATATGTGTTTTATTAATTCATGTGCATGTTTCTCTTCGTAGCGATATTCGGTTTTTGGTTGGCGTTCATTCAATCGGTAATAAACAACACGTATTTGGAATGTTATCAGTTTAAATTTTTATTGTACCTTAGGCAGCTTATTGTTTCTTTGTATAACTTCTTTCCTGAAAGTATTATTATTATTATTATTATTATAGTCATTAATAATAATTCAATAATATTTATGGGATTTTAAAATGCTCAAAGTTTAGATTACAAATATATCACTACTATTAATTTAAGGGAGTATTCTTGTAATGTAAATGTAAAATGTAAAATTTACCAACTTCAGTTCCCATTTTCTCAAGGTCTATTAAAGTTAATGAAATGAAACTTTTACAGCATACAGATGCACAGAATTGAATTATTGTGATCTATTTTATTACTATTCAATCACTCTGAAGGAAATTATAAATTCTTTTAAACTGTTTGCTTTTTTTTTTCTTCCTATTTTTCCTCCAATATTTTATTTGTTTGTGTTGTCACTTTTTGTCCTAGATCCACATCATCACGATAATATCATGATTAAATGGTAAAATTTTCAAAGTGATAGCTTATATAGATGTTAAAAAGTGGGAAACTTATGCAAAAAAAAAAAAATGTAGTTTTTCAATAATTGCACTCAAAAATATTTTTACCGAAAAACTAACTTTTTGAGGGAAACACCAACTAAAACCCTACAATAAAGAAACAAACGCTATCATTTTATGCAATATAACTTCTTCTATCATTCAGGACAAACCACAGCCTTCTGGAGCAATTGTTCCTGAGATATAGCATTTTAACTGAACAAGTGATTGCGAAATCTTAAAAAAATGGCTTCCTATAGTAACATAATTAAAATTTTACTAAAATATTTATAACCAAGCAATATTAATGAAAATCATATAAATAAACCGAACATTCCAATTATTAAAATGGTACATAAAGCAAAAGTATGGTTTTTGACCCCCTCCCCTCTAATACTTCCCTTAAACACAAATAACTATAACAACCAGAGCATTAGAGATGCAACTGTTGCTATTTCATAGATGCTGGTAAATGTACAGTACCAGAAACTTACGTAAGTTCATTAGATAACGAAAAGAAATGGAATTTTGCAGCCAGGTTACGGAGGCACGACGTTACAGGACAGCTTATAGACTGCTGTGTGCTGGACTTGCTCCGCTCCACGCCAATCAACGTGACAGGCACTTAGCATGAAGAGCTGGTCACTCGGTGAGCAATATTCGTCCAGTGAACATGGACTACGGAGATGTCTTCGGTGAAGGTGGAGGAGGTAGGCTGTGTAGTGTCAGTGCTGGTGGTCTGTGTGTGTGTGTGTGCGTGCGTATGCAACTGGATTTCACTCATCTCGGCTTTGTCGTGCAGTACACTGTGTTTCTCAAGTCTCCCAGAAAGGACATCTCTCTTATTATTATTTTTTTTTTTTACTTTGAGAAAGTTGTTAAGAGTAATTCAATCCATTTGTCATTACCCATAGTGAAAATTAAGCGTTTTAAATTAAATTGCACCTCGATGTTTTGGATCATTTTGCTTTGCGTCCTTTTACTTCAGTGGGTAGAGAAACACGCTGTACTGAGTACGTAATTTATTTTATCAATCATTTCTATAATATCATTCAGCTCAAGATGCTGGTATATAGTCTGGCAAACAGCTAGTAAGGTTTGTGGCAGCTGTTCTCCATATTTAATTTACCCTCAGTTGGATCACAATGGCGTCCGATTCTCCGCTAAGCGGACACTATACGAAAACTGCGGATAGTTTCACCGCAAGTATTTTGAAAATTAATGTTACACTGAATTTGTTTACAGATAAGGTTGTTATGCTATTGCACATTCCCTATCTCTGTCCAATAACTCGAAATATCAAGCGGTTGTGTCTTAATATCGTAGAAAGGAACTGAAAGAGTTGTTGCTGGCGAATAAAAGCTGTAATTGGGCCATATTAACGACACAATTGCACATAAATCTTGTACTATATCGTATAAGCTCCAAACTACAAGGAATCCTTGTCGCTTTCAAACATTTAGAACACTTAAAATCCAACTGTATTTTTGTGAATGTACTTCGGCAGCGAATTACATTATGCTGTGATTTGAGACGGCTGTTTACTTGTGTGCTGAACAGAAGTATTGTGTTTCCATATAGGTTATGAACGAACTCTGAGGGCTGTATAACAACTTCATATATATGCGGAATACAACAGAAAAGTTCCTCTTTAGAAGAAAATGAAAACTGCATTTATCGTTGTTTAGTCCATACTTTAAGTTATTTTGTTTATAACTAGCATGAAATGATTTATTCTCTAAATTGACTACATATGTTTATAAATTGTTAAATTTAAGTTCATAATATAATAGTTGAAGTTATTGTGAGGAAGATTTCTTATTAGTTTTGTATTTCATTCTGCATTAATGCATGCGTTTCTCGTTTCTTCCGCTTTTCTTAATTTATTCTCAGAAATTATACACCTAAATACACTTATATTTTATCCTGCGTTCCTTTGTGATCATGGGATATCTACGATCTAGCACAATATAGCAATGAAGCACGTTGCAAATAAATATATTCCTTTGTTGCTGTTTGATTAGCAAGAAACGGTAATCTTGTTGAGATATTACTGTCAGAAAGAGCTGTTTTTAATGCTTTCAGAGCGTGTGTCTCTTGAGCGCAGATTTGTCCTTCTTAGACTAAAGAAATGTTTGTATTTAAACATATTTATATTTATCTTTAAATTTTCTAAACCTGCTACCAGCATTGATGGTTGATTAATGCTAATGATGAAGAACAAATAGGATTCCCTAATCTAGATACATTTATATTCGGAGATAAAATCCGAGCTGGATTATCGGAAGGCGATACTGTGTTATAAAGGAGATGCGGTTACAAATATACATTTCTCATTTTAGATTATTGATGCAAACATTACTTTAATATTTGTTTTGTGAAATTTTTATATAATGAAGGTGCTTTTTAATTTGAGAGAAAAGTAATTTTTCAGAAACCATTGACAAACAATCATTTTGTTTGACAGTCCGGAATATGCAAAACAATCTTCTAAAAATCATTCACTGTTTTTTAGCATTTCCTAGTATTTTGTCTTTGGTAAGTAAATTCTGTATTCCGTCAGCATGCTATGCAAAATGCAATGCAGCACTTTCGTTGTGTACTGCTGACTGCACCAAGCAAATGTTGTAACTTCAGGTAAGTATAAATAATTATGCATTACAATCTATAATAGCTCTGCCCATTCCATTTTACATCTACAACTTTCCATTTTTTCTCCGGTATGTAAATATGAAAGTAGTGGCGCAAGGAGGTAAGCAAAAAGTTACCAGTGTAGTTTTGGAGAAATTGATCTAAAAGCATTTCGCCACATTTTTAAAGGATTCTCTGATATACAAATGAAGCTAATTGTTTAAAAAAATCGAACGAATAAAGGATAAAGTTTCATGGCCTTCAAAAATGTTATTAAAATCGAAAATTATATATATATATATATATATATATATATATATATATATATTATTAATAATATTATGATATTAACAGGGTTGATTTACTAATGAGTAAAAGCTCATTTAGGCTATATTTTAATAAATTATTAACAAGTTAATGGCGTTGCATATTATGCGTAGCTTTAGTTTAAAATATGTGCACGTGTTTTATTTGTATTACGTTCTTCTCATATTCTAGCATGTACATACTTGTCTTTGTGATGTTACTACAACATTCTCTTCCCCACGTCACAAGTACCAGAGAGTACGGCCACGGAAATCTAAAACTAACAACACTGAATTATGTGTCTACTTTTGAGTTAAGATTTTATGTCCAAGGTGCTGAAGCCGCTATTTAGTGGCACATAATGATTTTATGTTTAACTATTTCCAGCTTCGTGTTCATCGGTGCGGAATGTTACACTATTATCAAATAGCTACTTTCGCCGAGACGGCAGCGATTTTCTTTTGTCACACGCTTCATTAACTGTCGCTACTACCTTGCACAATACCAGTCTGCGACAGATTCGTGCCAACATTGGAAAGATGAATTATGAAGCAGGTTTTATAAACATCGTGACATCGTTTAATATGCAATTCCTCTGCTTCCCTTTCATTAGTTGCCATTTGCAGTTCATTCCTGCTTATCTTATTTTTTCAAGCAAAACTTTAGGCAGGTGATCAGTTAAAAATCGTTTGGAATGTTCTAGAAGTCGCTAGTTGCATCATGCTATAATTTTCAGAGATGGCTTGACATGAAATAAGATTTATATACTATTCTCTGAGGCATGTACTTTCCAAAAACTCCAGGAAACATGCTTTTACAGTAGAAAGAAAAGAATAGAGGGTGTCGTAATAATAGTATTCTGTCGGAGGTACATAAATATGGTTTTTTTTTTTAACTTAAGTTTGTTTGATGCTGTAGAATAATTCAATTAGGAAAATGTTGGTTTTTAAAAACTGGGGAAAAAATAAATGTTTATATGTCGTTTTAAAATGCATGAAATAAGTCATAGAAAACTTCATAGCAGCTGCAGAGTAGTTCAGTATTACTGGTTGTCTCACTGTTCTCGAATTTGAAGAAACTTTATTTTTATTGTGATTAAGAACCCACTGTGTCAGTTGTATATGCAGACATATGCGTCATATACGGCCACGGGTGGCCGAGGTCGTTAAGGCACGGACTCGTGAGCGGGAGGTCTGCGGTTCGAATCCCGCCAGGACCGTCCTCCCTGACTGGGGTTTTTTCCACGTTTTCCTCAGTCTTCATAACTGGCAAATGCCAGGGAGGTACCTAAACTTAGGCCTGGAACGCTTCCTTCCTTAAAAAAATACATATATCCTTTCCCAATATATCATTTCATTTCATGTATCACCAGTGTCCACCGCCTGTGGTGCCTCAGTAGTAAAAACGGGCGTTAAACACTACTCAAAAAAAAAAAAAAAATGCGTCATAATAGGAGATAATGAAGTTTTACTGTAGCTGCTTTATTAAAGCATGCAGCGAAATAATATGCTCATAACCAATAGTAATACAAAAAGGCATTTCAACATAAATAATAATAAAAAAATTACACTACAGAACAGAAACGTTAACATAAACTATTCAGAGGTATACTCATGCAGTCATATGCATAGATAAATTTTGCAATAGGAAGAGAGGAAAAACTGTGAGACATTACTTTATGTACATATGATAAGATAAACGTTTTAAAACAGTAAAGTTTGTGCTAACGCCAATATATTGCATGGAAAAAATCTGGATAGTAAAAGAGGAAGATAAAGAGCAGTAATGAAAAGTAATAGAGCTTGGTAATTTTCTTATCTATATGCTTTAGATAATCCTTGAAATACATAAATCAATTAAAAGTGCAGGCATTGTTCAAGCAAGCACTGTAGTCCAGCATTGCAGGCGAAACTATAGCTACCATATTTTTATTAACCGAGGAACTATTTAAGCCCGTTAAGTTTGTTTTTAAACAAGGTTTTGATTAACAGTAAACATAATTGGCGTGCCACATTGTCTTTGACCAGGTATGGCATGTTGTTTCAAAAATTGATGCCATTAGACATTTTCTGCATGTATTTTCTCTCAACGATTTGAGGTGTAACTAACTACCTGCCGGTATATTCGTCCAAAATCTGACTTATTTGGGTAGGGATTATTGGTCAGTTGTTGAATCAACAATGATTCAGCATTCCCTCAAAGCGCCACAAAAACCAAAGTTCACAGTAAATTATCAGTACGAAATTACCGTACGATCAGTTTTGTTTTCCCCCGGTCGTTAGCCTATGGACGCCGTTCGTTCCAGTTAGTTGGCCAGCCGAGTTTCGGTGATTAGCGGAAGGATGAAACAATATAACACATCAACCATGCAACAATGTACAAACCAATTTAAAAGGTTCATTACTTACCAAACTGTCAAAGGAGGTGTTGAAACTGTCCACATACAATCTCCACACTTTTTCCCTCTCTATATTTATCGCTAGCTATAGTTCATTTTGAGAAATCCGGACAATTTCTTGACAAATATTATTTTTGAGTTCTTGTATAGTGCGCGGGTTTGTCTTGTGCACGGCATGTTTTAATTTACCCCAGAGATATAATCGCATGTTGTTAAATCGGGGGACCAAATGGACCACAAAACCCTACTAATAATTCTGTCTTGTAGAAACATATTGTGACTTGCTCTCATGGAATTATTCTCATTGTGAACAGTGGCAGAGTCCTGTTGAAAAAATGCATGATCACGCTCCCTGTCAGTTAATATTCTACAAAAAGGGACTAGTGGGTATTTATATAAGTAACAGAATGAACTGTATGCTAAAAAAATTGATCCTATGCTTCTTTCACCACTGAGTTAACACATACGAATCATACATAAGACGCACTGTGCTATTGTAAACACACGAGGCATAATTATACTTTTTGCATAATCGATTTAAGAAATGAACAACACAACATACGCCCAGAAACAGATACGCTACGACTGCGAGCGTCAGCAAGGCTAACAAGTAAGTAAGCAGTCTTCGATCATAAGAAAATCCCCGCGCCATGGGGAAAGCCTCACTGATCGCACGGTAGATTAACTAGAGAACAGCCAAAATAAATGGTTCACAAGTAAAACCGTCGAGTCAGAAAGAAAGCCATATGATTCATACGTGTTTACATTCAACAAGGAAAACAGAAACAAACATTGAGTCATCCAGTTATCTGATGACCGAAGGGCGGCGGGGGACCGTGTCGATAGATTGAAAAGTAAAACACATGTATAATTCTGGAATAAACTAAGAATACTAAATGCCAAATACGAATACTAGGTCTAAATATTCTATTTCACAACGAGTGTTTATTTATGATTCGTATGTACCTATCAAGTCCGCTCATGGTGTTAGGGGGGATTATTTGAAGAGAAATTACCAGTGATCAAGTTTCAATTCATAATGCAATTCTTAATTAGTCTATGCACACACTTCAGATAAAACAACGTTTAACATGCGTCAAGAAACCAATGTGATTGCTCAAAAGAATTCTGAAGTTTAACCGGCAATTTCTTAAGCAGATTCCATAAATGTTTGGAAAATGAAGGTAAGCAATCCCAGTACCTCCTTGCGTGACACCCAAGTCCAGTCAGATAGACAGATTGATTTGTGATCAGCTTGTACATGTTGCTGGTGTTCCTACCCGCGAGAGGGTTTAACCACAGAGAAGGAATGAGGTTGAAGGATTTTCTGTTTGTAAGGTGTGTAGATGATGAAAGGCAGTGTCTGTTTGTTCTCCCCAGTTAATGGGTTCATTTTTTATTTTGGTGGGAGTAGTACGGGTTGCTTACATCCGCTCCTATTGGTGTACCGGCCTTATAGTCCTAACAGTTATATCCAGTTTTGCTCAGATTAAGCAGATAGAACCCTCCCTCCTCACTTGATGTCAACCCAGATGGGTAACGCTCACATTCCTGTGTTGTCGGCAGCACTCGGTTTAAAACAACGACCATTATTTTCAGACCGTTGACAAATGAAAATAAACACTGTTTAGATGCATTAGAATTTATTAACGTGACACTCCCCAGCCCCAGCGCTAGTGTTGAGCGCTGGCCCTGAGTGATGGCTTATCAACTGATGCACTTCTGAGGAAACGGAAAAAGTAAGGAGGATAGGCATGGCAGAAATTTCTTTCAGTGTAATAAAAGAACACAAAAATGTAGAATGCGCTAAGATGGTAGGGAGAATATTTAGTATTTAGACGGCTATTAGCAGCTGCACATCAGTTATAGAAAGCAGTGATGATTAAGACATACGAGGTTCAGAAGGAAGTTCATCAAGATCTTATCACCCAATTCTCAAGCGGAACCCCGAAGTGATACCACTTATTGCAGAAGATAAAAGGCATTTGGTTAGTGCCAAACCTGGAAATCCCAAACATCATAACATGTAATTTACTTAACACCGATCAATATCATCATTGCACCATAATTAGATCTGACTGATAGAAGTACAGCTATACAGATGGAAAGCAAGAGGATAGGCCCATAAGTTTCTTGCCTAACCATTTTCTAGGTATGATAAAGACAAAAACTATTTCACTTTTCAATATATTTACTCTTTATTGCAATATACTTTTGATATCTTTGAATTAACATTTCAACCCCCCCCCCAAATAGTCAAAAGTCTTATCTGCAAAATGGGCATAAACAGCGTCCATCACTTCTTCGTCACACTTAAATTTCCTTCCTTGAAGACCCTTCTTGAGCTTTGACAAGAGGGAATAGTCACTGGGAGGTAGATCTGGGCTGTGTGGTGGACGGTAGATCTCTTGAAGCCACATTTCTTCACAGTTTCCTTTGCAACAAGAGATGTATGCACAGACGCGTTGTCGTGAAGAAGGCGCACACCACCACTCAGCTTTCCTCGCCTTTTCTCTTTGATGGAGTAGTCCGTACAGTAGGTCAGCATAGTACTCCCCATTTACTGTGATGTTCCTCTCCTTGAAGTCAATGAAGAATATTCTTTCATAGTCCCAAAAGATTGTGACCATGATCTTCTTGGTTGACTGAGTGACCTTGGCCTTTAGAGACGGTGCTTCACCAGGTTTACGCCACGCCACTCCATTGATTTTCTTTTGGACAAGGAATCATAGTAGAGAACCACAGTTTCATCTCCTGTAACAATAGTTTGCAAAACTGCTCTCTCATTGCTACGGCAGTGCTCCAAAAATGCCTGACAACTGATGACCAGTTGCTGCTTTTGGACTGACGAAATAAGTCTAGATACTAATCTTATTCATGTTTAAATGTTCGTGAATAATTCGAAGGACTGTTGTTTTAGATAGGGCTAACCTTGCTGCTATTTCTGTAATTTTGAGCCGCCGGTCTTCCATAATTTCTCCTTCCACAACAGCGATGTTTTCAGGAATGAGCACCTCCAAGGGCCGACCTACACGCTCTTCGTCTTGAATGCTTTCTCGACTCATTCGAAATAGTTTGGCCCTTTCTTTTACGGCAGAATATGAGGGGGATGCTTCCCCATATACACCGTTCAATCGCTGTTTAATTTCATTTGGAGTAAGTCCTTCTTATGTGAAGAACTTAATAACGGCTCGAAACTCCATGTGACTCCATGTCACAATCTTCTACACATAGCCTTCTTTATGCAACTATAATCTGAACAACTGAACATAGCAGAGCGGAAGTTACAGCTGCAAGTATTTACTAGATGAGATACGACACCAGATAAGGCATTTGTGAAGGCTATAGTCCCTATCGGCGAGGCCGGAAATTTATGGACCTACCCTCGTAAATGTAAAATGCAGACAGAAATTACGTGACCCCCCCAAAAAAAAATTAACAGGACAAACAAAACATTTCAAAATTTACGAATACTTTCAGAGCATCGAGTTATTTGAGACTGTGACATTCAGAGAATTGCACGAGATAATTGCAACACAAGTGAGTTAATGAAACTTTAAGGCAAATTACATTGTGACATATGGAGAGAATGACATGGAAAAAATAGTTGAAATGTTCCGCAAGCAAACACACTGTCTCGGTGATATGATATTCAACGCAGATGATACTGATGACGATGGGCACAATTTGGAGCCCAATTTGTCGTAAAGGTACAACTTCACAGTCTTATAACCCTGTGCCAGTTGTTTCAGAATCCGATAAGGTTTTTACAAAAAACCGTTTATCTTACTGAGCCATGAGAACGTGGTATTGAGGAGCAAGATATATTGTTGTAAGATGTAGTACATCAGGCAAAGAACGAAGGATGTTTTAATGGCACTCTCATGACTTACTTATCCTATGTTCGTTCTTAGTCCTTGTTATTTTTGTATCCTGGTGTACTTACAAGGATCCCGTGAGACAGCGCTACCAAAACCTACTGATGCACTGTCACCATTAGTTCGCTTGTACGCGTGCATGTACAAGCATAATATGAATAGGGAAACATCTTTCACGGATTTCCTTGGAGATTAAATCCTTAAACTAAAAATAACATCATAAAACTTAACAATTTATATCGCAAGATTTAAGAATTTCCTCCTTTATGGTTAGATATTAGCAGGACATCATAAGGGCGAGCGACTGGAAACATCAGAAATGTAGATATCTGTGAATTGTCGAACTTTAACCAAAAGCAAATGCAGTTGATGAACACAAAAGCTCTACTTTCATCTTCTAATGTCATTGATGTACAAATTATGTTCCTTAAGCAAATGTTTTACAGAGCATTGCTTTTATTTATTTCGAATGCGAAGCACAGAAAGTGTACACCTGCATTGCTTATAAGGTCGAGTTAGAACTTTGTACCTATGACTATATATTTAAACAATATTTCAAACAATACATCTATTTTGTACTTCTATTCTGACAAAACGGGCTGTTTTGATTCGATTGACTTCAGAGTGTAAAATAATACGCCTTGGCACTTAAACCACAAGGCCTTTTTGTGCACATATTTAATACTAATTTTGTGGTATAAAATCTAGGACTTTAATGAGCTCTAAAAATCTGTATGGTAATAAAATGTTCTTTTTATTTCCATAGTTTCTGATATGTGTTTTACAGTCATCCGAATATTCACACAGACGGCATGTGGGGTTTTCATAGTAAGAGACCCATCGTCCTTGAGTGTTTCTGGAATAACCAATTACCAATATCATTCAAATGCTTTCCTGGGGACTTTCTATCCCCACTCAATATTGCTGTAAAAGGTTTTCATAAGAACTTTTCCCAGTTCTTAACCGGGAAATATTTTCATCTCATTATTGACTATTTATTAAACACACTGTGTACATGAAAATTGTATAAATTACACAACGCTTTTGTCTTCGGTATAAAAGGCCAAGGAGTTTGTCCTTGCTTTTCAATCGAGTAGATGTTACTGTTCAGTGTTGTCCACATAACGTGCAGGAACACTGAAGTGGCACCTGATGAAATCCTCTTTGGTTGCAATTTCTGAAATGAAAGCCATGTACTGCCGTTCTTGTACACGTGTCGCAATGAGAAATTTAGTTCCTTCCATTGTGTATTCATTATTGGCGTATGATAAAATCCTTGATCAGACTGCTAATGTCTAATTACCTTTGCTTTTTCGTCCCCTTCTCTTATGTGGCTTTCATATGCTGGTGTATGCATCAGATTGTACTTTATTGCTACTTCTCTGATGAAGAAGTCTGTGGATAATCTAGTCCTTGTCATTGGGAACAGTCGAAAGGCTCTACGTATATAAGCTACTTTCACTGCCTTCAGTCTAATAACATTTGCGGAAGTAAGGTGGTTCCAAATTTTAGTGACTGTATAGCATGCGATCGGGGCAATCTTGATGTGAAATACGTTCAAGGCTTTGCTAAGTGATAAATTTTCGATGCTCTTAATGTCGAATGTGGCTTTAATGGCTGTTGTACATCTTTCTTCTACATGCTTCATAAAAGTTTTCGCCGTCACTTGAAGTTTTAATTACAGGTACTTATAAGAATTTACCAAATCTAATTGGACATTTCCACGGTGGAAATTGTCTGTCTTGGAGACGTTTCCTCCTCTTCTGAATTTCATGTTGTTGATATATATCATTTCTTTGAGATCGCTTGTAAAAGCTTGTTCGGTCCTTCCTGCAGGACCAGTCTGCTTTTTGAGAAGAGAATCAGGTCATCTGTGATTTCCTCTGACGCTACTTCTTTGACTATATCGTGCGTGGGTCAATAAGTTAATAGTATCGGGCTTAGAGCACCTCTTTAGAGGACCCCCTTTGTTTGGACTATGGATCTAGATTGGCTTACTCTGTCAGTAACTGATAGCAGGTTGAACGCCCTTATGCTCTCAATTAGTTTTAGGAGAGGGTTTCCATATCCTAGAATGGCATAAAGTTCTCTTACCAGGATGTTTCGATTTATACCATTGAAGGTTTTATTTTCATTTTATCTGACGATCTTTGTTGATTCATTGTTACACTGCAGTTCCAACAGTTTTGTTGCTAATGCTGCAGAAAGAGCCAGTTCCTATGAAGTCAATTAGTTCCTTCTATTGTCACTTTATCTGCAGCTTTATTATTTTTACAGGCACATGTAGCAAGATTCATGAGAGCTTAAAGATGTTCCTTACGTCTAAAGTTGACTTAGTGACATTTAAATGCCCTAAGTGTATCTTGATAGAACGGGTGCTATTCTTGTTAGATCAAGTACTCCAACATCTTCCTCGTTCATGGAAAAATGGAAGGAAACTTGAGTTCTCTTACGTGAGCATTGTGTTCTCCTCAAAATTGAAGTCTTATTCTAAACTACACTGTCTAAATAATGGGAAGTGTTTTTGTTTCATTTGATTAAACTAGACCATAAATTTAGAAATAATTTCCCAGACACAATCAGTTTCCGCTCTCGCTTTCCAAGGCCACTACCAGAGTAGGTCTGTGAAATCAAAGACACTTTGTCAGAGGATATACCTTAGTTTGGAGTGTTTCGCTCCCCCCAAATTGTCTCATAGTAAATTTACAAATAATACTTGGATTATAAATTTGGTCTGCCTGCGATGTTACGAGGTTGCACGCACTGACGAAGACGAACAGGCTCCCAGTGCAAGTCGGCCCAGCTCATTCATATTCATAACGACGCGAGGAGAGTTTGTCCATTCACAGGAGCCGCCCGCCCGCCCAGGCACAATGCTAGTTTTGCTTATTTTATTTAATGACAAACGCTTGCTTCTACAGGGACGTTATATGTCCACCGAATCTTGACTGCGTGAACATTGTGAGCGAGGCACACGCAATATGCGCACCATAACACTTACTTTACTCATTTAAACTCTGCGCATGCAATTTTGACGTTTGAGGAAAACATATTAGCGTATTTCATTTTAGAGCTTAAACGATTTCCTGTTCAATAAAGTTATATAACCATAGTGACACATAAAAAGATAAAGATAAGACAGCTTATTGTGTCCCTTAAGGGCAAAGACCTCCTAACAAGTAGGAAAAACTCGCTTTTTCTTAACGTGGTGAGTTATTCCAAGCTAGTTGTTCGTATGCTGTTTAAGACACTGACAGATTTGTTCTTTGGTTACTTCATTTCTCATTGCAGTAGTTGCTTCTCGAGAGATTTCCATTTTTCTCTTCCTCTTGCTACTCTTGGCCAATCTGGACCTTCATGTTCTTTGAAGAGGCCTGTCCATCTTCTTCTGGGTATGTATTGTGTCCTTTTTCCTATCCGGGAGTCCCATATGGAAATAATGCCCGTTTTTGCTATAGAGGCACCACAGGCGATGGATACTGATGATACATGAAATGAAATGATATATTGGGAAAGGAATCGTTCCAGGCCTAAGTTTATGGTACCTCCCCGACATTTGCCATTTATGAGGACTGAGGAAAACCTGGAAAAAACCTCAGTCAGGGAGGACGGTCCTAGCGGCATTCGAACTCAGACCTCCCGCTCACGGGCCCGTGCCTTAACGACCTCGGCCACCCTTGGCGGTGTCCCATATGGATATCTTGTAGGTCCTTCTATTGTCCTGCATTCTTGCGACGTGACCGCCCCATTGCCATTTGCTTCTGGTAGCTATTTGTGCGATGTCTGTTGTTTGAGATAGCTGATTTATTAATACTATACGTATTTTGTTCTTCAAAGCAATTCCCAGGATCTTGCGTAGCATTTTACTTTGGCATATTTGAATTTTGTTTTTCTGTTATTGACCATGTCTGGCACCCATGTAGCAATACAGGATATACACAGGTTTCGAGCGTATGGAATCTGATTTTCTTAGTTAGAGTTTGGTCTAACAATATAAACTGAAGGGCCCAAAATGTTCTCCACGTTAATGAGATCGTTCTTTGTACTTCTTTTTCCTTTTTATCATGGAAGGAAATCTGTTGTCCTAGGTATGTATATTCGCTCACATATGTGAGGACTGTTCCATCTATTTTTATTGGGGTTTGAAGTTCGTTTTTGCTTTACTCACATAATTGTTCCAGCATAGTTTGTAGTGCTTTCGGTGTTTTGGCGAATAAGACCACAACGTCGGCAAATCGTAGATTTGTTAGTCGGCTGCTGTTTTTGTTGATTCCGAAATTATTATGCCAGTTCATTTTCCTGAATATATGCTCCGTTACACAAGTGAAGAGTGTTGCATACTGGAGACATAAACAGGGAAATTAGTAACATTATAACTAGATGTACAAGATAACGGCAGTCAAAATAAAATTACACGTTTAATTGTGAATTTATGAGAGAGATTTCTCTTGTTACATCATAAAGAGCTCACGTCATTATATCGTACGTTGAGAAAAGCATAATCAGTCTATTATTCCTCTGAAGGTAGCAAGCGATTTCATCGTCACATAGTTTTTAACTTGCTAAGAGAATTACAGAGCAAGAAGCTGCCTCCTGCCGAGTCGGAATGAGTGCCTTTTAGAGCATTAAAATGCTCAGATACAACTCTTAATGCCCACTGGATGTCGGTTTTTGGGAGGTAATCAGTCAATTGGTTGTTGTCTGACAGTCAGATACAACACCTGATATTCAAGTAGGCTTTACCATTTCGATAGTTTTTCAAAAGTAAATGGACAACCCATTTCTGAGGCTAGGGTTTGCCAGTCACCAGTAACAGGAAAATGAATGAATGTGTGAGTGTTTGCCTCAGGATTTGACAAACCTTTGGAGTAAAATACAGCCACGCTATCCTAGTAGAGACATTTGGTGAAGGCGCTTAGTTCTCAACTAACAAAAATATATCTTCGATCTTGGATCACTAGCTTCTCGCTTCCACCAGACATCCCATTTCCTCGATTACGGTTGTATTTATACAGAGTTTTCATTTCAAAATTCTCAGTGTGATTAACTATAAATCCAATTTAAACTACAAGTACGTCACTCCCAGCCATCTCATTTTGACATTTCAAGTAATACCTCCATCTTTTGATGCTTAAATTTTAAAGAGGATGCAATTGTTATATCTTTTGTTTTTGTATTGCGCCTGGCAAAATGGACGTTATTGTTTGGATTTGTACATTGTAGGATGAAAAACAATTTAGTTTGAATAAAATTACCACCATAATTATGATAATAAAATCTATTTTAGAGCCGCTGACTAATCCGCTTAAATTCTGTTCTTAAATATATACATTATAATAAAAATTTGTATATTTAAGAACAGAATTCAAGCGGATTAGTCAGCGGTTCTAAAATAGATTTTATTATCATAATTATGGTTGTAATTTTATTCAAACTAAATTGCTTTTTCATCCAACAAAAAATTAAATATTTTTAATCTGTCCAAACGCATAAATAAATCCAGGTTGCTAAGCAACGATAACAAAATAAAACATATAATAATTGAATCCTTTTTAAAATTTAAGTTCCAAATTGTAGGGCTCCAAAGTTCGGGTTGCTGGGGGTGAAGAAATTTGAATTAACATCGGTTTTAAGCTTTTAAATTTTAATAAGTTAGTCAGTTGCAGGATGAAAAAATGTTTTGGGTAAAATTGAATGAACTGCGTCATTTATGTCCCATCCAGGGCTAGGGCCTCCGCAAGGGTGGGGCTCATTGATTTCTCATATGGTGAACTAGTCCATATGAGCTATTGTCCCTATGAGTTTGTTAAGTCCACAATGTTTCTTATTTTACAAGTTTTACACAATTTAACTAGCAGATTCTGAAAGTGCTGAGTCTATTAAGTTTTTGTATTATAAGTTTGGCATCACTTTCACTATTGGCTTCTGTTGTTCTCTACTTTCTGCAGCTCTGTCCCCCAGGTACTGCAGTTCCGTGCTACGCTGGTCCAGTGTGTTCCGACTTCTTTCCTGAAGGAGTCTGCCCCCCTCGTTCTCGATCTCCCTCTTTTTCTCCTACCGATAAGCAGATCCCATGTGGTAGCTATATGTCCCCATCTGCTGCTTGGTAACTTTACTACATGTACGTCCCATTTCCTCTTCAGTTTGCTTGCACGTTGAGCCACGTCGTTTAGTCCCGACATCTTTCTTAACTCCACATATGATATTTTATCCATGAGGGATATCCCTAGTACTTTCCGCTCCATTTTATGTTGACAGATGCTAATATTATTCTTTTCCACTTCTGTTAGGCTCCAAGTTTGGCATCCATATAAAGGTGTTGGGAATATACACGAGTCCAGCTCGTCTAATCTCAGTTTTCGGCTCAAAGTATTGTCCATCAGTGTGCATTTCAATGACCAGAATGCTCTCCATGCTGATGAATTCTTTTGTTGATTTCTTTGCCCACATGATACTGCAATGCAACTGTTTACCCTAAGTAGGCATACTCTGTTATGTGTTTCAGTGCTGTTAAGTTGGTTCTAACGGATGTTACTTGACTGTTTGTCTTCATCTGTGTTTTCCCCATGTACATAGATAGACCGACAGTTTTACTGTGCTTGTTGAGATCGCGTAGCATTCTTTGAAGGCTCTCTGCTAATCTGGCAAATAGGCCTATGTCGTCTGAAAATCTTAGGTTCGTGGATTTGTAACCATTTATGTTAATTCCAATTCTGTTTTCCCATTTTATTTTGCGGAATATTTCCTCTAATATGCTTGTGAGAAATTTCGGGGAGATTTCGTTGCCTTGCCTTACTCCTCTGCCTAGTTTGAAGGATTGCCCTTTCTTAGCTGTTGGTACCTTCGTATATGGTTCGCTGTACAGTTACCAGTAGATTTAAGGTAAATTTACAATTAATAATATTACAATAATATGACGTATTTCGGAACTCTCGACTAATCCCCTCAATTATGTTCTTTCGTGTAGGTTATACACCACTTTGAAACAATTTATTTCGTAATCAAAGTAATACATTAAATGATCAATAGTTTTTATGTATTATTCTCTCTAAATTCAAACAAAGAAATCAACAGTCAATGTTTCCAGGCACGATAAAAACAATTGAGAAATATTATGTCATAACTGCATCCTCTTAAAATGTTAAGCATTGAAAGGTTGGGTTATCATTTGAAATTTCAAAATATACCGGCTGAGAATGAAGGAGTGAAGTCTAAAATTTAATCAACACAGGTTTTAAACTTCTCCCTCAATATTTAAATCTGTATATTTTTTTAAATTAAATTTCTGTTAAAATAGGTAAGTTATTCATACTGAGAAAATTTGAAATGAAAGCGAGAAGTTTTTATTTACTTTTATTATGTCTTAATTTTATCCTTTAGTAGTTCCTAAGTTGTTTCTCTTGTTTGTAATATTTCTAATTTCGTTGTGGTAAAACGGGAGTTAAACACTATTAAAAATGTTACCCTTATGGCTCTTTAGAGAACTTGCAAACTCTCTTCAAGATGTCACACGTCCCAATAATTTCAAATCAAAGTATAAATTACATGTAAATAGCTTTACCCTACATATTGTATTTATTATATATTTCAGGAAATTTAAATAGATATTTAGCAAATTAGAATAGAAAATATTTATTTTGTTTTGCTTCCATTCTATAAGAATACATAGACAACGCAGTTGTAGTAAAAATACATAAAGAGTAAGCAAATTTAACCTAAAGGAACGAGATATCTGCAGAAGCTAAGCAGCTCTTCTGTTGTCTCGGCAACGAACACCGTAGCATGTGATGTAACTTTAGATGGGAATGTTTTAAAACGCTTCGATATTCCAGGTAATGGTATGTAAATAAAGCTTATGAATGCTTTGTTCCCTCTCGTCCTAATCATGATTAGTGTCTCTCCTTAACTGCAAGAAGGTTGCCATAAATTTTACTACCATATTGTCAATTTGCTTCAAAACACTAAAGTAACTTGCAGAATTATATCTAAATCGAAATTATTTCGTTGTATTTGTAACATTCACTTTAGTGCCGATGGTAAATTACACTCTGTAGCTTTATTAAGGCACGTGATGGTTTACTAACTTCCTCTCCCCATTTATTTGCTTTCAAAGTACAAGGTGCACGTATTTGTCTTATCTACTTTACACTGTGCTTTCTTCCATGTTATCCTCTAATTCCAGCGGAAGTCAATACACTGTAAATAAATATACTTTGCCCTTTTTATACCGAAATTGAATCTAATATGAAACGTAGTTAAATGTGCTTTTTATTGTGTATAATATCATACTGTACTCTGAATACGAGAATATTCCATTTTCACACAAGAATATAAAAACAAATGTATACAAAGATATTTTCAAATGTGGAAATATATATGCCTAACTTCTTTGCGTCATAAATCTTTGACGTCCAAACACTGTGACTTTGGACAAAGGGTGCTAAGATAACTCCTAGTAATGTTTTAATTATTAATTGTGAACCTAATAGCTTCATTTTATTAAATGTAGCGTTTAAGATATTTATTAATTGCACAGTCAGTGCAGAAAAAAGAGAACCTTATTAAATCGAAATACCTTTAAACTTCCGTTTGAGCCTATAACTTATTTTTCGTTGATTCTTGCATTATTATTTTAATTCCTGCACATACCTCTGGGGGTAACGCGTTCGCGAGTTCAGACCTGGCCAGAATTGATAGCTTTCTCAGGGCGCAAAAATCTCAAGCACAAATCCTCAGGCAAGGAATTTAAGACGTGAGTCCCCTGTAGTAGATTTATGGCACTTTAAAAAATTCTATACTTGAAAAAAGGAGGTACTTGAACAAAATTATCGGCTGTTCACGCCCAAGAAATACCTTAGTTCCCTGTAAGATGGAATTAGAGACGATGGACTTACCATCTATTCCTCTGCCCTCTGTAGAGAAAAATGTGTACTTAGTAAATGAAACCTTCCTCACGGAGGCTCATGTTTCGTGATAACCATATACAACTGCATGAAGCTTTGGCGGTATTAAAATTCAAATATAACCGTGCTTATTTTTTTTAATCCGTATGTGCTTTATTTTGAAAACTGGTTGTCACAGCACAATATAATGCGATACTTCTGCAAAAATTTGATTTAATATTCTTAACCTTATTTGTGTTTAGTATTCCAGTGTTTACTTGGAATGGCATTCAACTAAGCTAGAACTTAAGACTTCACATGCGTTTTACAGTATACAAATTGAAAGGATAAGGAGACCAAGAACATTTAGAACACGTTCAGATCATTTTGATTGTACAGCGATTCTGAATTCTACCAGAGATTTAGATTAAGTAAACAGTCAGCAAATATGATATTTAAAATTATTGAAGATTAAATAAAACATGCAACACGATGATAACAGTAATGCATTAGGTATAATTTGTTTTTGAAAAGAATCGGAAAGGTTTAATAGCGATTTTAATAATGAAAATTTCAGGGGAAACAATATTTCTTCTAACTTTGAGATTATACACAAACAGGCTTTATGGTGATAACAAAAGGCGATTTCTGCGGCGTATCAAAATCAACAGCGAGCAGAGTGGTGAGGAAAGTTTAGCATCACATAGAACTGTTGAGAGAAAGATGTATAACATTTCCTTGAAAATATAAAGAGAGAGTTAAAAATAGAGAGAAATTTAATAGGGTGGAAAATTGGTAGTCCCTTTTTTTTGTCGTTATTTCCGAAATAAATATTATGTTATATTATAGCTTTACACTTTATTTTCTTAACGTAGCAAAATCCTACACAATAAACAAAACAAAAAATAAAAGACAAACGTTGAATTAACTGCTCATGACCATGCATTGCCAACTTCATCTGTATCAAACAATGTTTTGCCAAAGGTAAAGGTTATAGTTTAACCGCAAAACTCGAGAAGCTTAAGCTGAAAGAAAGTTTAGCTAAACTAGGGCTTAAGCTTCAACTGTAAGACCGGGCCTAAGATGGACTATAACTTATTATAAGCTCAAAATTTAAAAAAGTAAATAACCTTAGCAATGGTGCCGCAACGATGAAAACTTAGCATGAATGACAAAGCCAACTGTTTCAAAGTTTGTCATAAAGAGTAAATATTGCAGATAGTGTAAATCATTTTGAAGGTTAATACTTCTTTCACCTGTAGAAATTATCTATTTTAATGATTAATATTGATTTATTATTTTTTTAGATTTTTTTACTAAAGCTTATACAATTATTTGCTAAAATGTTAAAAGAGCAATAGAGCGTAAACGTTTGTCTATTACGTTGTACATTAATACCAGCGTTTAATATTAATGTAGTGAAACAATTTATTTATGAATTATGAACGTCATTTGTGTGGCGCTAAATTTAAGGATTTTGGAATTATAATTCTGTTCTCTCTGCCTCGTTAGCGTTCTTGAGGCACTTACTTTTCATATTAAAAGGTATTTGTATAGGCTAAATTAGAGTGTGTAACAAACTTAACGCGTTGTCTATATATTACGATTTGTATGTATGAAGCAGGAAAAATGTTCATACATAAATGTCAGCTTTATCTGATTTTGTTTAAACTTTTCTGACAGTTTATTCCCTTCATTGATTCTAAGAATCCATCATTTGAACTTGGAAATTTTCCTTTTTCCCTTCATGAAAGGGAGATTAAACAATATGACCTCAGTTAGTTCAGTTGTTTAAGGCTAATTTGAAGCCATTTATTTCAATTTTTTAAATAATTTTTCTTTCAAAACAATATTAAAATAGTGATTTTCCAGTAATTTGAGTAAAATAGATATTTTGGATCTCAAACATGATTGCTAAAATGTCATAATCAGATAATAGGTACAAAATTATGGTTGGAAAGGTGAAAGATTCTGAAAATGTATGCAAAAATGCTAAAAAAAAAAAAAGTGCTGATAAATTGGCTTTATTCAGGTCTAACTAGTCACGTTGATAGTATTTATTCAACACTATACCAAATTATATGAAGTGATTAATATTCAGGAAGTAAACGAGGCATTTATAGGTTTTAAACCAATTTGTTACACTGACCTATGCACAGCATTCCATGTTTTAGAATGCAAGTCGCTGGCGCTTTGAGCTCAGGCAATGTATACGGAGAAACTCCACTCAACATCTACCGAAACCAATGGAGCATACTCGGAAAAGTAGTTCAGTGGAAGTTGCAAAGGCGTCCATAACCGAATTATTTGCTCAAAACGAATTGCAAGTTTGGCTTTGGAAAATCCGTCAAGAACATTTATCAGTTATCAACTTCTTTCACTGTTCCTCCTCTTGCATACCTCCTTCTTCTAAACTCTGAATCACATAAGGCAAATACCCATAGCCATGTACTGCGAAAATTCTACGTCTTTGTTGATATCTGTTGCGTCTATTAATCTAGAGCACATATGAAGCTTTAGATTTTTTTTTTTCCAAAGTTTCCACACAAGAAAACATTGCGCCTTATCAAAGTACCCCACCTGGCACTTGTGGTAGGTGGAACTCAGGTATAAAAGTTGATGATTTGAAGCCTTTACAAGAATCTTCTTCAGAGCAACAATGGAGTAAATTACCTTATCTATCCCCCCTGACTCTTTCACAACACGGTGTAGTTAATGTGCAATACATGTCACATAGTTTAGATTGGAGTACACGACCTTCAGTTGTTGGAAAGCTAAAAGCATGTAGTGCGCTTCAGTCACCTCAAGCCTGACATTTACTTATTGTGTGCCCTCCGGTCAAAGATTCATGCAAGAATCACTGAATGAATGCATTGCTATGCGGGTATTTGTCTTCTCGAGCTGATATATCTGAGAGAGCACGAGTTTCACCCTTTGACCAGATAATGGAAAAACCAACCACTAGTTTCATCAAACATGAAACTCTTTTAATGTTTGTCGACCATCTCTTTTATTTTCTCGAAAACATTTTCATGCATTGGTTTCTTTCTCAGAGTACTCTCATCCGGTACTGACCTTTGCGTGCATTTCTTGAGGATTATTTGAATGCGGGGTTATTGACTCCGTGGACTGGAATTCTTGACTGAACTAATGCCATGATAAGATCTGCAGAGGACTGACCCGATAACTGTTACTTTGAAAATACTGAAGCGAAAACACGTATCAAGTTTGATTGGGTTGCTATTTGGATTTCAACATTCCTCGGTAACTTGCCGTACTGGATGTACTGGTTTGTTCTGGCTCTTTGATACTTCATCGATCCAATATTTGCATCTCAGACTGCCCATTAAAGATTTGGACCTCATTTCCAATGATTTCTTCTGTAAGTGCATGCAACTTTGCCTTCTGGAGTTTCGGCGTGGTAGAGTATTCTGTCTGCAACAACGCAATCAAGTAGAACAACTATATATATGTATGTTTGTGTGTGTGTGTGTGTGTGTGTGTGTGTGTGTGTGTGTGTCTCACACCGGCGTAGTCGGTCCTGGGGGTGTAATGGTAACCATACTTACCTAGTAAACCCAAGATCGCGGGTTCAATTGCGGTCAGGCTCAATGGATTTTTCCGCGTGTAAAAATCCTATGTATGGCTTCCTTTGGAAGAGAAGTAAAGTCGTGGGTCCCGTGTTGGGACGAAAAAGAGCCTCAAGCCTGAAAGAAGAGATATCTGAGCATAATTTATCGGATGTTTCACCCTGAGTTGAACGGGATGCTGATGATCTGAGATGTTCAAGAGCATCCGTAAATAAAAATTAAAAAAAAAAAAAAAAAAAAAAAGTCCGCTCCCCTAGGTAGCGATCGCCCGACATGCGGGTATGCAGTCTATATCGCCTCCCAATGCAGTTAGTACAACCATGCAAGGGGTTGCTTGTTAGCCAGTAAGTCAGGCCCAGCATAAACACTCTGGTTAGTGAAGGTAACAATGCACTCTCATGCATAGCATGCAGAGGGACCCAGAGACCTAGGGACGTCCGTGTGGTACACATGCCAGCTCCTCAATGCCAGACGGAGGTTGTTTGGCATTCTTGTTTGTTAGCGAGGAACGTGCGGTTATTTCTAGAAAAGGCTAATGAGTGTGTGTACAATGATTTTAGAAAGGTTTCCAGTTATTGAGGTTAGGACGTAGTAGTGTTTATGTGCTCATTCTTGCGGTTAGTTGACAGTGTCATTGAGAGTTCTACCTTAGTGCTCTTTGCAGGTAATTGAGGTTAGTGTCTAAGTTTGGAGCATAGTATGCAGTCAGTAGCTATTAATATGAGTGTTGAGAACTCCAATGGAAGCCCGAGTCGATTCTATGAGCCAATTCATGTTGTTTGTAGTGATTGTTGATTATATAGTGGTACTATTTCTGGTAGTTAGGTTAGTTTCAGCTATTATTTAGTAAAGCATGCAGTTAGAGGTCCCATGGTTAGTGTCCTTAGGAGCCAGAGTCATTAAGCCATGTCCATGTTCATTAACATTTGCCCGGAATATTGGCCTTTAGGATCTGAGGGGTAGGGGGTTGGATGTAGGCTGTACGGAGGTTGCTAAGTTTAAACGAGGGCAAACGAAAACGGAATAGCTTAGTGGGAAGTGTTGGTGGTTAAGCCAAATGGTGATCTGAATATTTTTTTGTTGCTGAGTTGACGCGTGTTTCATACAAAGGGAAGGGATCACAAAAGTATGATCTAGTACATTACAAGTGTATGGACTTGTAACTTGTAGCTACTAGTAAAATTGTGTTTCAAAAAGGTTTCTGCTACGCTTGTACTTTATAATCCCTCACTTACAAATGTACAAGTAATATTTCGTTGTTCTGTTCCACAGAAATATTAGTATTAGTCCAGCACTGGTAATTTGTATACATTTCTCTACAAATGTAGGAATATTGGTAACTTGAAATACTACCACAAAATCTTTTTAATGATTTTGGGAGTCATTTGACCCAAATGTGCTAAATATTAGTGACAGTGGTGACAATGAGTAGGAATATGTATAAAAAAGAATAAATATTTGTGTAAAAAAATAAAGTTAGGTTAGGTAAAGAACGGCTATGACTGATATTGGCTTTTACCTGTTTCAAATGCATATTTCATACAAGCATCTTAGTTAATATATTTTTAAGTTTCTTGCTATATGCAAGAAAACAATTTCTTTTCATTTTTTTTTTTTTTGGCTGAGAACGTGATTGTCAAACAATATAAACAAATTAATAAATATAAAGGATCAAATGTACTAATAAAATACATGACCCAGAGCAATCGGGAAGCTCGATTCTTCTGCCATCTCTCGACTACTGAAATTGATGCTTCTAAATGTAGCTGTAAGGGAACGTCGTCTCAAATTGAATTACTACACTTAAATATCGAGAAATGCACAATAAAGTATTCTCATTATCATTATAACTGAAAAAAATGCAACACCCATTTAAAAAGAATGACAATAATCCAATTTGTGCATGAAAAATCCCTATGGATTAGGACATAACCTAATTCAAGCTGTGGCGAAGTACGGCAAACACCTGTTTCTTCATCTTGCTCGTATATGGCGTCACTTGTAACTTTTTACTAATAAAAGTGTTGCATTTCTTTCGTGGAGCAGAAAGTTACAAGGCCATACTTTAAAATACGATTTTTACTAATATACTTATCTGTATTAGACATACTTTGCGGAATAGGGTCCTGGATATCGCGTCGGTGATGTCCTGTTCAGAGGGTATAAGGAAGATATATATATATATATATATATATATATATATATATATATATATATAATGGGCGTTTGTGGAAACTATGAGAGTATCGTATTAGTGGATTTATATGGTATTTGATATTTTCATGTGTGCCATAGGAAAGTTTCCTTATGCATTGTATTATTGTGTGCATATTTAGTTCACGACGGAGGGGGGGGGGAGGCGCTGAAGTTAGGGGTGGCATTCTTAATACTTTGTTAGGCTGTACCTAACAACTAGAGATTTCAGCTTTCTTTGTGTTAAATGAGCAAGAGAACTGCGGTTTAATTTAAATGTCTGTTTTCTCTTGCTGGTTTTGCTATATTAACTTGGAAATTATTACAGCTGCAAATTTATAAATATACAATTTTATATTTCTCGCTCTGCTCTACAAAATGAGTCCAATTAGAATTTCATATACCTACTCAAGAAGAGTCGACATTTATTTTTCCGCCCCGTTTTTGTAACAAAACACAACAGAAAAGATTAAAAAAAAATGTTGAAGTATCAAAGAAGCGCTAAAACGAGAATAAATGTGCTAATCGCAAAAAGGTGCAACAAAAGCGTCTATTTCGCTTCATTTCATGTCCTAAAATATAAACCCGCAAATGATCGATATGAAAACAGCTATAATTATGTAAAGGTGCTGCATTTTAAAACCTGATCCTTAAAGATAATATTCATACACTATTCAATGTAATTACATGAAACCGAATATGAAGATTTTTGGGACTAAAATTGACATTAGTCATGACTAACGACAAAATAAACATCCTAAAGTACGGTGACTTTATCTATCGGATAAGATAAAACTAACCCCTATACAATACTATAGAGGCAGAAGGGAATATTTTGACGCTAAAAAGTAGTAGATCAGTACAACGTTCAGTTTTTAGTATTATTATTTACTGCTTCGCGAAATATAGATATAAAATCACTTGCACAATCCATTTTAATTTGTTCATTCATTATCTGAATGGACAAGACAATATCTTATCTGGAATGTTAGACTTAATATTAAGTAACAAATGCACCTAGAGAGATCAAGTGGGTTTTAATAGTTTCGTTTTCTACACTTTGTTGCACCAGACTGCATTATAGTTTTATCTTGCTATTTCCCTTCTGAGCTTACATACATAAGCGTTAATAACGAAATGTAATTAAAAATAAAAGAGAAAAGGTACAGACGTTCTATAATAATAAAATGCTTAATTAAGCACTACCAGAATATAACGAAGCCAATATAAATTAACAAAGCAAAAGCAACAGATTTATTTTGGAAACATTGTATGAATATAACAAAAACTTTAAGCCCGAAGTTTATTAATAATTTATATTATAAACATATCCCATCCTCTAAATTATCGCAATTAAAACAAATTATTATAAGAGACTTTATTATAACATGTAGGCACGAGAAATACGTACATTTATTTAGCATTTCTTACATCTTGAGTAAAAATGCTAAGTAGAGGTGGCTCAGGTTGTGACGCCATAGTGGTATGGTTACCACTCCTGGTGGTCTAATGATAGCCGTACTTGCCTCTTAAAAGCGGCTTCAATCGGAAGAGTAGTAATTAAAGTTGTGAGTCCCATGTCGTAGATTTACGGCACGAGAAAGAAGAGGCATCTAAGCAAAATTTATCGGCTGTTTTACGCCCTCATTTGAATGGGACGCATGCGATCATGATTCTTCCTCTCCACTTAAAGGGCAAATTCTTAGTCCATTTTCACCTGAGATTTTGATCTGCCGCCACATTCCAAGTCTAAACCACGCAAGTCCCTGTTTAATGAGTCTGACCCCTGTTGTGATGTACTGCTCCATCCCCCATCCAGACTTTAACCCGGTTTGTACTCTTAACCAGATCTTCATGTGACTTCATCTTAAAATCGACCAAATAACCGAAAGAAAATTTTGAATTTTGAGCAATCACAGTCATATTACGGAGTGAAATTATTAAAAAAAAAAAATTAAATAAATTATCAGATCCGTTTTATCATCCGACGTGCATTTGTCTTGTGATAAGTGTAGCCAACTTTATATCTCTACTATATAATTCCTGAACACGCATCATTGTACACTTTTGCTAGGGGCGGTACAAAGCTATTGACAGCAACAAAAACATAGGCAATCCACAATCACAACGCAAAATGTAGGTTTCTTCAAAGCGTTTTGGTGATGTGTTAAATGTGCAAAATTGATCTTACTATTAGGAATTCCAAACTTCAGAATAATAATAATAAGAAAAAGACACTGTAATTTACGTTTTTTAAATTTTTAAATTTTTTTTGATTTGTTTTGTTTTTGTTTTGTTGTTTTTTTTTCCCCCAGTTAGTATTAAAAATCGAACGGTAGCGATCGTAATAGTCGACTTTTGTTCATTTCAGTCTCACGGTTTCTGAATAGAATAGATATTCATGAGTATAACGCTATATACAAGTGTTAATATTCCGTGCGGCAAATTTATATATATATAAATATTGTCTAGCTTCTTGCCATTGAAGAACTCGCAGTAGTTCGAAATATAGCAGTTTCAAGTGTGACTCTTTCTCTGTGTTTTATCTTTATCTACTTTTATTATTAGTGTTAATTTATATATATATGTATATATATATACATTTTATTTTGATTTTATTTAAGAAATAGTCCTAAACCCGTATTTTCCTCTTCTCTATTGGCATTACTCACAATCGGCATTCTTCTGTGGCAAGATTGCTTGAAAAGGTTAAATATAAAATTATTATAATTTTTAAGTCAAGTTTAGAGAGAGTGAGTAGTGTTTAACGCCCGTTTTTACTACTGAGGCACCACAGGCGGTTGACACTGATAATACATGAGATGAAATGATAAATTGAGAAAGGATATATATGTTTTATGTATATATATGTACATATATTTAAGGAAGGATACGTTCCAGGCCTAAGTTTAGGATACCTGCCTGGAATTTGCCAACTATGAGGACTGAGGAAAACCTGGGAAAAAAAACCTGTCAGGGAGAACGGTCCTGGCGGGATTCGAACACCAGACCTTCCGCTCAGAGTCCGCGTCTTAACGACCTCGTCCACCCGTGGCGGTGTCAAGTTTAAAGGAATTACATTTAAATTCTTATTTTATTTGTGAAATAGTCCTAATAAATATCTCTCCAGGGTCTGAGTTTTCCGGATAAACTCACGAACGTAATGAGTCCATCTCTGACCCTCTCGTGATATTACTTGTGAAAATTTGTTTTCAGGGCGATCGCCACCTGGTATGCACGTGTGTGTAGGTGTATGTACATGTCTACTATAAATTTTATTTTTTAAGGAAAAAGTCGAACAATAGCCGTATAAAGGTGTGAACAAAAGGGAGAAGCATATTTCACGATAAGATAACAAATAACAGAAAAATGGATATAAGAAAAAACGCTAAATGAAAAACTTAACAAGATAACAGCTAAAGGTAAGAGGGAGGAAAAAATATAAAGAAAACTTGAGATAATAAGTGATGAACACAAAGGAAGGTTTCGCAAGAAATACAAATGTGTTTTTGCAAGATTTTTTCGACGTTTGGTTATCGAGACAACTGGCACGTGTACAGAATCTAGAAATCAAGTATCACGCCGTTTATCTACAAAAAAATAGCTGATGTGATGTCAATGCGCCTCTTCCCCAACCCTCACCTTTACTGGATTCACTCTCTTTAGTAAAAGTGCTCGAAACGAGGGGAAACGGGAATTACGGCCGCGATAATTAGAGTATGATAAAGTGTGGGCGAGCGCCAGTTGGCCATAGTCCAATTCTAGTCCTGAGTGTATCATCACGTTCGACCACTTCCTCGGTAGCAATCGATGTCTCCTCTTCCCGATAAGACACTTTTAATAAGTACTTCAGTTTCTCGGCTTGTTTGTCTTACCACAGAGGACGTTACTAAAAACATCAAAGTAATACAGCACATCTCACATTAGAATAAAAGGAAATGCTTGCAGACATTGCTGTAAACTAACCTCTAGTGAAAGAAAACAGAGAGAGAGAGAAAATAAATAATAACAGTGATTTTAAAATGATTATATCACTTGTGTGACGTCATTATAAAATCTACCAATGAAAGAAACAAAATTTTGAATTTTGACTAATCACAGCCCGACATTGCAATTGTCGTAAAGTTTCATCAAATCCCTTTACCACACGAAGTACCGCCACGGGTGGCCGAGGTCGTTAAGGCGCGGACTCGTGAGCGAGAGGTCTGAGGTTCGAATCCCACCAGGACCGTCCTCCCTGACTGATGCTTTTTCCAGGTTTTCCTCAGTCCTCATAAGTGGCAAATGCCGGGGAGGTACCCTAAATATAGGCCTGGAACGTTTCCTTTCTTAAAACTTAAAAAAAATCCTTTCCTAATATACAATTTCATCTCATGTATCATCAGTGTCCACCGCCTGTGGTGCCTTTGTAGTAAAAACGGGCGTTAAACATTATAGAAAAAAAAACACACGAAGTGCTTTTGTCTTCTGGTCAGCGTAGCCAACTCTATATCCCCACTATAATTCCTGAGCATCATACAGACTAATCAAGAAAATCATTTGGCAATAATTAATACATGCCCTTTGTATCCAATGAAATTGCAGCCTCTTCATTCAAATTTGATAACTATGTTTTCAATAATTGTATATTTAACCAATTTCATGTATATTCACTCAAATAATTGTTTTTGCTTATTCAGCAGTCTGAAATAATTTTGTAAATTATATTTACCTAAGCAACTATAAATTTTAATAAAACGTTATTCAGAGTGGTAAAATTTTATCTCTGTTTTGTTATTCTCAGTTGGTATTAGTAAATCGAACGGTAACGATTGTAATAGTCGACTTTCGACTATTTCAGTCTCGCGGTTTATGAAGCAAGTGTAACATTTTATGTAACTTTATTCTGTACGCTAATTTCACACACACACACACACACACACACACACACACACACACACACACACACACATAAATTAACAGTAATTATAAAAGTAGAAAAGGATAAAACACTAAGATAAAGTCATACTTCGGATCGATATATTTCGAACTCATTGAGTCCTTCTATGGCAAGAAGACAAAAAGAGAACATATAGAACATATAGTCAGTTGTCTTCAGGCCATAGAAGGACTCAATGAGTTCGAAATATATCGATCCCATCTTAGTGTTTTATCCTTTTCAACTTTTATAATTACTGTTAATTTGTTACATTGTTAATAGTGTTACTTTATTTTTCTTTTATATATATAAATATAATCAAATAAAAGTGTCATTTTTTATGAAAAATCCATCGCACATCTAAAATAAACGAAAAGACAGATAAGAAAGTTTGGTTTAAACATGACACGAATATCAATGCTAAAAAATGTAATGAACAAAAGCGCAAAGCTCTCAAAAGCCTTTCAAGTCTAAAACACGAAATGTCAGGTCACGTAGGTAAATACGAGCATATTAAAGTTTTATATCGTATGCAAAGTAATCGGAATTAAGCTCTTTAAATGTGCTGAGTATTCTGTACCAAGTTCTTATTGGATGTCATCTGAAATTCCTATAATTTGGAAGGTATCAAAGGATCATTCAACTAATTTTTATTTCTGTATAAAAACACTGCTGAATCACATGGGAAACGAAAGGTATATGAGGGTAGGTCCATAAATTTCCGTCATCGCCGATAAAGATTATCGCCTTTACAAAACCCTTACCTGGTGTCACACCTTATCTATTAAGTAAATAAATGCGTATACAAATTGAAACATCAATTTAAAATATACGCTAAAAGAGTATTATTACGACAATCGGAAACAAACCAAGTAAAAATAAGCGATGAACTTCAGTCAAACTCGAAAACAAATGAGCATCTCTTACTTCAATGTTAATGTCATAACCATGGCGCCAGAGAGGCACGTTCAGAAACCTCCCTTCGTTATCGTGTGTTAAGCTTTCGAGGGTCATCTTCATTAGCCAGTGGCGTACAAGTGGTCTAATGATTGATTTATTTACGGATACTCTTTAACATCTCAGGTCATCAGCAGCCACATTCAACTCAGGGCGTGAAACGGACGACTAATTTTGCTCAGAGGCCTCTCTTTCAGGCTTGAGTTTCTTTTTCGTGCCGTAAATGTACGACACGGGACCCACGGCTTTACTTCCCTTCCGAAGGAAGCCATACTTAGGATTTTTACGCCCGAAAAGATCCATCGGCCCTGGCCGGATTCGAACCCGCGATCTTGGGTTTAGGACCAGGACTGACACAAGTGGTCTAGAAACTTATAGCCATAACTTCGAAATTTGAACAGTCATGCCATAGGTTTACAATCCCAATTGCTTATATACATCTCTACACTTTCTGAAATTATTTTGGTGTTGTTCATTAACATGCCATTATGCCATTTTTTAAAACACCTTCCGTTGTCGGGGGTTAATAGAGCCAAGGGTTTTTAGATATGTTAGGGGAATGACCCCACTAGGCGGTAATATAGTTAACTTTAAACCAACCAATGTAAATAAATATTTAAATTTTCAAATAGTAGCGGGTGGCATGCGTTAGCAGGTGAATTTGAACCAGCCAATAGTTGATGTATATTTTAAATTTTTAAAGCAAGGCGCGCATGTGTCCCCGTGGCTTAGTGAAGCTAACGATTATTTCATTTGAATCGAATATCAAAGGAGGGTTTGCTTCGCTAGGGCATCAGATAATAGGCTTCTACTTCGGACCCGGGCACGTATTATAAGTTCAAGCTCAGCTGGGGCAAATCAGCCCACTTCAGAAACTCAGTTTTAGTCTACATTCGGCCGAAGAACACATTTGAAGTTCAATATTCGGCTGAGGCACTCATTTGTAAGTTTTACTCGCGGCGAGATACATTCAGTTCTAAATTCTACACGACGCGAGACGCAGTTTAAGCTTGCTCTGCTAGGGTATCAGTTTTACGTCAGTTCGTCAGTTCATCAGTTTAGCACTTCAGTTTTGTTCAGATGCATCAGTCATCTACTTAGAGGTTGCGTTAGCTAAATTTATGTACATACATAGTTTTTTCAAGCAAACATAATTTTAATTTTCCTTTATCTTTATTGCTAATAGGGAGTGTAATTTTGTATTTGCAGTTCTATGTGATAATTTCATAAAGCTTATCTTGATTAATTTGCATTGCTCTCTTGGAGTCAATATTTTCTTCATTCATACATTTTCTTATAAACAGAGTGCATCATTCGTTATCAAAGTTCTTTGTATGAAAGAGTTATGTATATTGATAAGCAAAATCAACCCTACTGGTTCCACATTCTTGATCACCCAATAATTTTAAAAAATAGAGATAATTCTGCAAACATTATATCTCATTATAGAATATTTTTTGCTAAATTTTCTCAAGATATTCAATCATAACTTTTAGTTCACAGCATGTGAACTTCACTATTTCGGAGTTAGTAATCTTCCCACAAAGATAAGCAATTTGCGTTACTAGTACGTTACCTAAGATGTAACTGCTTTAAAAATAAATATACTATAAGTTTTCTTCCCGCTTTACTAAACTTAGAACTGGCTATGAAAGTACACAGGTTAGTATGTTAGGCCAAATACCTTGTCAAGTTTAAAATTGTGAAGTTCCTACTCACTTCTTTGTAACTTTATTTTTCTACGAAAACTTCTTAATAAAGTTTATGGGACTTATTTATTGATTTTTCCACACATTTATGCAAGAGTTTTTGTCAGTAACATTTGCTTTCCTTCTGGTAGTTCATTTTGACAACTTTTTCCAGTTGAAATCGAAGAAGTGCGCCTAAGAATATAAAAATATTAAATTTGGAACAATACAACATTGAATTTAATTTAGAATTAAATGTCTCTATTGAATTTGTTGTTTCCTTGTATGCCATGGTCTCTTCGTTTGTTCATATGCTGGGTGTCGTGTCCCAGTGCAGGCTAGAGGCTTCGCCAAGCGGTAACCAAGGGACGTTTAGATGGCCGACTGGTAGACTGAAAGGATGTGAGGATAGGTTGGTTACTTAAATGTTGAAACACAGCGTCAACTCCTTACTAATAAGAGTTTATTTGCAGAGGAATATTGAAAGAAACTACAAAACAAATAATAAGTCAATCGAGAGAATTTGCTGAAAATTTTACAAGTCCCCAGGAGAGGATTCAGGATGCAATACTTAAATATCAAGTGACTAAAGGGGATTTGAAGACAAGGAGGTTCCGTATCGACGGGACAATGTAGTCATAATCCCTAAGTGCTTTATATCGTATGTTCGCCCAATAATTATTTATGGAGTCTTATATAGTCCTTCGAGCAAATAGGGGGCTTCGTAGCAGACATGTAAATAACTACAGAGTGTCTGGCTAGATTTGCCAGACGCTCGTAAATTAGAAGGCATTAGGACCTGGACATTAATATCTGACTGTGTGAGAGCGAACCAATTATCCTTAATATGTCAACTCACTCACTTATTTGTGCTTGTTGTGAGTTCGACCGAAAGGGCGTGAAGATTAAGACCTCGTCTCTGTTCCCTTATAAAATACCTTAAGTCGTAAACATGTCTTATGGAGCGATAAAAGTGTACACTGGAATAATAAACGTGCCAGAAAGAAGGAAGGGTACCAAATGTAGAGAGGTTAAGGGGTTAATTGAAAACATACTCTGGAGTTTGGAAGGAAATTGGATAGAAGATGTGTAAAAAATATTGAGGTCAAGAGTGTCTTCTATTCTCTTTAAAATATTGGCGAGAAAAGGTTGGATGTTTGAGTGAAGCAGTGTTGTATGATGTATGTGGCAAGGGTGGAAACTGGGCGTCTTGGTTGATGCAGTTTTCGAAAACATAATGAAAGAATGTAGTAATGTTATCATGTTCTGGTTTCACAGCCATGAATTCATCATTTAATTCAGAGGTTGTAAATATTGAAATCCAAATAAATTTTAAATTTTCTGAAATTGTTTAAAACTTTTCATAAGACCAATTAAATTATTTGCCGATACCAGTTGATTTAGAATCAAGTTACTCCTCGGCATTCTTGGAAAACTTGGAAAATTTCAAGTAAAGAAGTTGTTTAAGAAAATTAGGCGACGCCCATGTGCCACAGCTAACAAATCTTCAAGGCACAAATTTCAAAAGTTCGTGCTGCGGCCTACATATTTATACACTTTGGGTTAACCGATGCGCAGAATACATACACTCCAATATTTCTACCAATATGGTTGGCCGAGGTGAATGGCAGGTCAGCGGTTCGAATCCTGCAAGTATCACCCTTCCTGACAAAGTTTTTTTTTTTTTTTTTTTTTTTTTTTCAGATTTTCCTCAGCCTTTATGCAGCGAAATGGTGGAGGCAAACGTTACCTTTCCCCCAACAATTCTCTTCCCAACCATCTTATGCATTAGTTGTAAAACGAGCGTTAAACACAAATTAAAAAATGGCAAAAGTAGAATATTAATTAGCACATGTTATTAATATTTAAACTAGCCCAAAATAATACGATGTTTATATATCTATTACATATGGGAAGCAGAATTTTAATTTTACTCCAATAACTTGCTCGTTTAGGTATTTTTCTGGAAAATCAAAATGGCGACAAAGTATAAGTTTGAAAACGATAATTCGTAGAGGTAATGCGTATTGATATGTATAAAGAACGTATATAATTTGCGCCATGATGACGAAAAGTAATTTTACGATTTTTTCTTGTGGTTTTTACTATAGCAGTATAATTGGAAATTATAATGATTTATGTAAACAAAATATATTTCATTATTGCCTATATTTCTACAAAACACGTTTATCAGTTACTTAACTAGTGAACATAAAAGTAAAAAGAAAAAAAAATGTTAGGCTGCGATCCATAGATCAATAAGTTTCTCCACATCCGCCGCAAAGAAGTTCGTTTTTTTATGGATTCTCCGCAAAATCTTAAAGTTGACAACGAACGAGAAACATGTCTCGCGGCATTATTTTACTGCTTGATTACGTAAAAATTTAAAATCTGAACAATATGGCGGCCGCTACGGAAGTTCATCGTACAGTCGCGTTATTTTCCATGGAAATTATAACACATTATTTTTATCGTGATAATTGAAGTTAATTATAAAAATAAGTCTGTGATCTTAGAGAAAACTGATATCTACAAGAAATGTTATACAAATACTGTGTGATGATTAGCATCAAATGTGACTTTACAAGAAGAGGTTATGTTGCAAACAAATATGCAAACACATGGAGGGAAGAATCAACAGAAAGTTAAACAGTGAGCAAAAAAATAAGGATGGAAACTTCTGATATTAGAAAAAAGTCTGTGATAATAAGTCCATATACAGAGCTGGAAGAGAAAAATCTGTGTGAAATGTAGCAGTATAAAGTGAAAAAAGAAAAGCAATAAGGGTAGGCCTAACAATGTGACGAATAGAACATGATAGTCAAAGCAGAGGTTGTGCAGCAAACTTAGAATTCCAAGGTGCACTGCGTTTTTGAAGTGACAGAATAATATATGAAAGTAGGAGCTGAAAGTGATAAGATTATTAAAAGTGCCAGGCAAGACATCATAAATCTAGCTAAAAGAGACGCGGTTGTTGTATGGGCAGGTGAAAACGATAGAGGGAGTAATAAAGTAAAAGAATATGACAGATTGTGTAAATAGAGAATAGCAAAATTTTAACAGAATGATTAAAAAATTAAGGAAATGATCCATGTATCAGTGATGGATGTGAAGCATTTACTAATGTGTCTGGTTAAGAGTGGTATAGTGAAAATGCGCAAAAATATTAAATTTTTTGTTGCATATTTACATAGTTGACAGTTTACTTAATAAATTAGGTAGTATTTAAGTCAAAACGACCCTAAAGAAAGTTTAAATATCATTTAAGTCATGCCTCAAATGATGACACACTCCTTTTTTGTGCTGTAGTTCCTTACTTCAAAATATTTCAGTTGTATTTTGAAATTAGGTAATATTTTCCCGTGGTAGGCATATTTATGCATTGTCCATACTGATGAACGCTCACATATTGTCAACTGTTTCCAACTTTCTGTTGATGTTTTCTATTAGTTTTGTTTTGAAACCACCTGGAAAAGTTTGCAAAATGCCAAGAGATAAACCTTTATTCAATAAGCATAGAGGCGTCCTGGAAGAGGTAAAACAAATCCTGTAAATAATGTGCATGTTCCTATGAATAATATTAGCGATAGTAATAATGTGGAAAATGTAAACATTCAAAGTTATAGGCTTAGGTTATGTGAGTCGCATATTGAATCGACTGACGAAAACACATCTAGACGAAAGTTGTTTTCTAGTAATATTATATATAATGATAGTTTGGAAATAAGTGACCCAGAAGTTGGAGCAACAACTGGTAATCATATAATAACTTTGAATTTACTGTCAAGTGCTTTGAACAATTTTATAATATGCAACTTCTGTGATGCAAATGGCAGTATTGTGTAGTTTCCTTTATTACAAATTTTCACAAACTTGTTTTAAGCAATATAAGTCTTATAACTCAGAAAGTGTTTATGATAGGAATATGAAATTTTAACAGGTTACTTTACAAGGTATATATAATCTACTGACTATTCTCCCCATCCTATCTCAATATTTGTGGTAGTTATTAAATTAAGTTCTCTAAAAATCTATAAAAATATATATAGTGCATAAAATATCTATAAACACACTTCATATACACTAAATCAATTAAAAGTCAGTACACACAAAATATGTTCACTAATGTGTGTACCAAATATCACAAGCCTAGTACTAATAGTTCTTGTGCAATATGTACTAAACATGACAAAATTCACATTGCGAAGATATCACCCCCCCCTAAAGTTGATTCATTGACAAGGTTAAGAAATAATTAGATAACTAAACTAAATTTACTTTTTCCGGAAGACACTACATTTAACCCACACAAATTTGGTATTTGCACAATCAAATTTAATATTGAAACAAACAGAATACATATAACATGAGATCGGCGTTTACACAACCAAAGCTTAGTACAGAATTGTGAGTAAATGAATAATACATCCAAGAATTATAAATAAATGACACTGAAAATTAAAAACATTTGAAAATGCAAATATTTCAGCAAATATATAGAGAAATGTCAACTAAGTAAAAACATATAAAAATGCCACATATATACCACACCTGGCTTTTAAATTTATACAGCATTAATCATAAATATTTCCGAAGATTTGTAAGTTAACTGCATACATTCCAATGAAGCTATAATGACAAAACAAGCATCAACGGACATACCAACTTTGACAGTGTTTTATTTATTTCAACATCTCAGGTTATCAGCGTCCCATTCAAATCAGGGCGTGAAACGGCCGACAAATTTTGTTCAAAGGCCTCTTTTTTCAGGCTTTAGGTCCTTTATCGTGACGAAAATGTACGACACGGCACTCACGGCTTTACTTCCGTTCCGAAGGAAGCCATACTTACGATTTTTACGCCCGTAAAAATCCAGGATCGAACCCATCGCGGGTTCGATCCTGGCCGGGATCGAACCCGCGATCTTGGGATTATCATTAGAGATGTATCCAGTTCTGTTCTGTTTATTGATGACACCATAAGTTGATAAGTGATAGAAAGTTAACTTGTTATCCTATAAAATATATCAGATGTTGAGAAGGTTAAAACAAATGTATTGTGCCTAAATGTGGCACACATCACCAGGTCCGCAATTAGTTAAAGGAAATGTGCACTAATGTTTTTTTGGAGGAAAAAAGCCACGTTAAGTGATCAGTGATTGAATCGATGAGCTATTGATAATTTGGTTTATTTTCCGACTATCTTTAACATATTAGGTCATCAGCGTCCCATTCCATCCAGGGCGTGAAACGGCTGGTAAATTTTGCTCAGAGGTCTTTTCTTTCATGCCTGAGATTCTTTTTGGTGTCGTCTACGACATGGGACCCACGGCTTTACTTCGCTTCCGAAGGAAACCATACTTAGGATTTTTACGCCCGAAAAAAATCCATCGACCCTGGCCGGATTTCTATAGGTTAATTTGGAAGCCTATAACATAAAAATGACCTGTAGGTATTTGAGGATGCTTTCCTATACATTTTGTCTCTTATTTGTCCGTAAAAATGATTCTATGGAGCAAATGTGTGCTTTTGTAACATCTTGCGTACTAGAAATAACCAGTTTAAGGGTTTCTACAGATAAATTTTTCAAGCAGGTATAATACACGCTGGAATTTTTCATGTAGATATTTTTAATAGCTTTTAAAGAAGAACGTTTTATTTACTTTTATGTGTCAATGCTCTAAATTTTCCAACAATGCAGAATTTATAATTTTTACCAAATGAAAATATAAATATATTTATTTGATGTTGAAAAGCAATTGCCACACATATTATACTGCCTTGGTTGTCTCAGAAAAAGGTCTCATATTTTTTAATATATTTTCACATACTTTCATTATTGATAAAATTAAGTATATTATACAATGAGTAATATAAAAGTGCTCTAAAATTATGTGACAATCTTTTTTGTTAATCTTTCTTGATTATATGTTTAAAATCTGAATAATATTGGAGAAAAATTACATAGTAAAAAAAATATTAATTCTAAAAGCAGGTGTTTTAAAATTTAATCAGAATTTATTTACAACACTTATACCTGTTAGCGGGCGCTTAAAGATACCACAAGTGAAAAAGCGATATAGATTATGAAAGTAGAGGGGTAATAGTTTATTAAACTTTAAAACAAAAAATGGAATTTCTTGAAACTTTGACTAAATTTTACCTTAAAACCTATTATATTATTAAAAAATTTGAATAGTGTTTAACGCTCGTTTTTACTACTGAGGCACCACAGGCGGTTGATATCGGTGATACATGAAATGAAATTATATAATGAGATAGGATTTTTTGTTGTTGTTATTTTAAGGAATAATTCCAGTCCTAAGTTTATGGTACCTAATAGGTATTTGACACTTATGAGGACTGAGGAAAACCTGGAAAAAGCTTCAATCAGGAAGAATGGTCCTGCCCAGAATCGAACCCCATACCTCTCGCTCACGAGTCACGGCCTTAACGATCTCGGCCCTCTTGGCGGTATGTTATAAATTGCTTCATATAAAACTCATTATTTCCTTTCTTCCGTTAGTTGAATAGGAATGCTTGTGAATAGGAATGTTTCATGTTTCATGTTTCATTTAGCTATCAAATTACGCAGGGATTCTTGGAAGTTTGATTGCATGTCAAGTGGAAGCTTTAGGCATTTATCAAGAGATGGCGCAGTTGGAGTTGCAACTTCAGCTGTTCATTGTCATTGGCGTTTGATCGTTTCAGGCGCCATTAATGCTTTATCAGAGTCAGTCAAGGTGCAGTATGCAGCAACATGCATTTCTTCTTAAAACTATTAGATATCAAGCGGACGGAGAGCATTTTCAGCATAACCTTTAACGGCAAATAACCTTCCAGATATTTTGTACATTTAAGACGCAATAGCACGTTACTGGCATTCTTCTTGTCAAAATAAACATAAAATTAAAGTCATGAGTTTTATATAAATCATCCTGTAGTTGTCCATGTTATGGCATAATGCAGTCGAGATTTAAATTGAAGGTTTTCATTCAGTCCACTTTTTCATACTATAAGACGATGGACATAACAGAAATGATTTCTTTTTTGCTTTATTTCTAGAGCATGCCTTGCAGAATACAGTTACCTAGATTTATTATGTAAGGCCGTGCGTTAATCTTAGGCAACAATTCGCCAGAATTTTAATGTATTATGCTAAAAATGAACTTTTTTATGTTAATCTAAATGTTATTTAAATTTTTAGAATTTCAATTCTATAGGATAATTACTAGATTTCTTACGTCTGCCCCCTCCTCCTCTTACCTGTTATTTTGCTTAATAAACGAACAGTTCCCATATACTGAAGGCGTTTAGCCATGCCACTTCTGAGAGCAAGAATGGAATACATTCATGAAAATGAGCCCGGAGTTCGTCAGCACCTCTGGCCTTCACTTATTCAGGCCGAGAGAAAAGTCCCACACGGCGTGTCCGAATCAAAATCGAATCCGAGTTCGCTAGTTGAGAAACAGACAACAGACGCCTAGTGCAAGCTAGGACTGTGGACTGATGTGCAGGGTTCAAGCATAATCGCTGATAATATCTGCTATGCATTAGAAGTACATTATCCTCCATTTCTATGACCCTCTCACAAAGCTGGGGTAGTTTCTTGAATTCAAGTCTGAAGAAATCTGCTGGTTTGATTTCGAGCTGAAGAAGTCATAAGCTTATAAAGCATCCCCGTTATCGAAAGAGTTTCCTCACAGATTGTTGGATAGAGAACAGTAACTGTGGAAGTCTGAGGGCGCAAGGTCGGGAGAATATCGGGGAATGCAATCACCTCCCAACTAAAGCAGTGCATGGGCGAGCATTATTGTGTTGCAGCAGCACTGGCAGTCTTCTCTGTTTTTTTTTTTCTTCTTCTTCTTCAATTGCGGCTGCAAGGCGACTGAGTTGTTTCAGTAACTTTGGTTACATTCCTGGGAAGCAATTCTTTATCCCACTAGATGCATTACATCATCTTCTGTAAATTGAGAGAAACTTTTGCATGTGGTGTTGTTTTTTGCTAGGACTAAGATATGCCTTTTTTTAACGTTGGCACAGAGGCAAGATTTTTCGTCACACCATCATCTTGTATAGGAATGGCCGATGTTGTTCACGAGCTAACCAATACAGAGCAAGCAGGGATACTCAAATGGCCAACCACAGATTTTTGTTGTTTTCTCTTGAAGAGTGCGGTATCCATACACCGGATTCTTAAACCATTCCCAAGATATGCAATTTGATTGATCGCAATTCTGTGCATCTCCTGATTCGGTTGACTGACGCGGATAATCATGGATCAAGCAGTTCAAAAGCCTGATGTCTTCCTAAACATGGCGAATCGAAGCGACAAAACCATTTTCTTGCCATACTTTCTCCAATGACATTCTCTCCATACATGGCACAACATTTTTGAGCGCCGCCGCTGTCTTTGCTCATGTATTAAACTCAAAAAGAAGAATGTCAGAATTTTTTTTTTTTTTTCCCCACTGTACACTCCTTCTTTAGCCCACAAATAGCGACTTTTGATGGGTATTTATAAGCACAACGCTCCAAATAACAAATGACAAATGACAAACGGTAAACAAAATCCTAACAACGCAGCGATGTGATGAGAAACAATAACACTACGAACTTAAACTTTACTTAATAACAATAGGGGAGATTATTAGTCAATATACAATCTCGAACTTTCCACGGAATACAGAGTAAGAATTTGAAAACAAAGAATTCAGTAAGAAAGTGAAGCATTCGGCATTGCCGTAGTTAAATTGTAGCGTCCGAATTTAATTCGATAAATTTACTGCCTGAATTTTTTCAGGTATTTTCTCTCACTTCTTATTATGAACACTTTGGAAAATTAAGACACTAAGTCCCCTGAACTCATACGACTGAATTGTCATTTATCATCATCATATACAATATATATCAAGGTCACAGTGCCACGATCATTAAAAAAAGAAAGCGTTCTAAATATTCATTTATAGCTTCTTCCAAAGGGCACGAAAAATACCTAATATTTAGAAAAATGTAATGCAGAATTACAACCTTTCGACAATTATTTAGATATGTATTTCCCATTTAAATGTATTTTTTAGGAATCAAAGTTATCGCAGTTACTAACTCTTAACATAAAATAAATATATTTATATTTTCATTTGGTAAAAATTATAAATTCTGCATTGTTGGAAAATTTAGAGCATTGGCACATAAAAGTAAATAAAACGTTTTTCTTTAAAATCTATTAAAATATCTACATGAAAAATTCCATTTTGTATTATACTTGCTTGAAAATTTTATCTATAGAAATCCTTAAACTGGTTATCTCTAGTACGGAAGATGTTACAAAATTACACATTTTCTCCATACAATCATTCTTTACGGACAGCTGATGGCCTGAGATATTAAGAGAGCACCCATAAATAAAACAAATCAACAACAAACCAATAGAAATGCAAAAGCGACCCCATTATCGTGTAAAGACACTCCGTAGCCTGCTGCTACAATAGATACCTAACGTTTACACCCTTGCTTTTATGCAAACGGTTCAGGAAAAGAGGTGTGTAATGTTTGTAGAAATAACCTTTGTGTGGTACTTCATTGATCGTCACCAAGGTTTAAGACGATTGTATGCCTGCCTTCTACTCTGGCTTGTGGCTGCATATCAATTAATGTAAACAATAACAAAACTGAGAGATATTTTACAGATTTTTTTTAATGACAATGAAGTATTTGTGTCAAAAGAAAAAAATTACTATTCTCTAAGACTGAAAAAATATTGCACTAACACCAATGCACTTAAGTACTTAACATCAATATAGGTACACTCAAGCTATTAGGTCATTACATACAAACTATGAGCCACCAGCTTGTAACAAGCAGTAACAAGAACTGATGAGTGACAGGCGAAAGAGATAGGGCGATTTGCACCTTGTGATCTATTGTACTCCTTCCATCTGTTGTCTACATTTCAGTACCAAAATGACTTCATTCTGATTCTATTGCTTAGAAATCCCATATACAGGGTATACACAGGTTTCGAGCGTCTGGAACCTGATTTTCTTAGTGTTTGGTCTAACAATATGAACTTAATGCTCTCTAGGTTAATGAGATCCTTCTTTGTACTTCCTTTTCCATTTTATCATGGAAGGAAATTTGTTGTCGTAGGTACGTATATTCGCTCACATATGTGAGGACTGTTCCATCTATTTTTATTGGGGTTTCAGGTTCGTTTGAAATTAACTGCGTCTTCCGTTTGTTTAGTGACAGCCCTGCATTTTTGCTGTGCTGACATAATTGTTCTAGCATAGTTAATAGTGCTTTCGGTGTTTTGGCGAATAAGACACATCGTCGGCAAATCTTAAGATTTGTTAATGACTGCCGTTTATGTTGATTCCGAAATTATTATGCCAGTTCATTTTCCTGAATATATGCTCCGTTACACAAGTGAAGAGATTGAGAGAGAAACTCCTCTTTCTAGTCGGAATGGTTGTCCTTCTTCTGATTTTACTTTCACGAAATTGACTATAGGTTTTATGTAAGTATAACTAATTACACGTATGTAAATATCTAAATACTAATGAGACAAATATGTTTTTCAAAAAGGTAAATTATATAATCAATAACTGTATGGTATGCAATTATTAATTTAATGCAATGTATAAGGAACAGCTGAAAACTTTCTGATCAAGACACTAATAAGCCAGAAATTGTTATCAATATTCATATCATCTACTAGTTAGATAATGCTTCGAATCTTGTGGATTAAAACCATTATTAACTCTTATAAATGATTAACTTTTACTTTAATTTCCACTATTAATGCCAGTGTAATCAAAATACTTATTTTAACTTGCAGTCTCTGTCTTTTGCATTCCGCCATCTTGTTATGTTTTTCACAATTAACTGGCTATAGAATAAATTGTACATGAATAAAACGGAAATAAATTAATTGTTCTACTACTCACTTAAGTCCCGTTTAAACCGAAACTAATCAATAAATTTTGACGATTCCAAACTTGGGTTTATTACCAAGTGGAGAGTATCGGCAGGCAGACAACTCAGCGTTGAGTTCTTTCCCGAAATAAAAGTTATTGTATTAAAGAGTTCGTGGTAAATATAAAACGCATTGTATAGAGACCTTCTGGGTGGCATACAGTTTATTTTAAAATTGTAAAACTTTGCACACATTCTATGGAGAAACGTGGCACGCAGATTGGAGATATAGGTTATCCTGAAAGAGTGAGTGCTGGTGTTATCGTGGACATAATCGTAGCTATGTTTTTTATTTGCGTTTAACGCCCGTTTTTACTACTGAGACACCACAGGCGACGGACACTGGTGATATATGAGATGAAATGATATACTGGGAAAGGGTTATTTTAAGGAAGGAAACGTTCCAGGCCTAAGTTTAGGGTACCTCCCCGGCATTTGATATTTATGAGCACTGAGAAAAACCTAGGAAAAAAAGTTAATCAGGGAGGACGGTCGAAGCCCAGATCTCTCACTCATTAGTCCGCGCCTTAACGACCTCTGTCACTTGTAGTGGTGAATCATAGCTCCGGGATATTATAACCGAAGAGAAAAGTTTAGTTCACACTATAGAGTTTTTAGAAGGGATAGAGGGCATGTGGGAGGGGCATATTTGTTTGCACTAAGATAGGAATAAACAGCAATTTCTTATGGTTACATAACGAAGTTGAAATGTTATGTGGCACATAAAAGCTGAGCAGGAAACATTAGATGTATTTACATATCACAGACGCCTAAAGAATTAAATTATTTAACTTTATACAAATTGCAAGAAAAACTTACTTCAATAGTACATGACCGTAAGATGATAATTTCTGGAAATTTAAACATACCTACGGTAAATTGGAAAATTGGTTTATCAGGTCAATACAATATTAGATATTTATCTAGTCAGACCCATACCACTTAACATCATCTGCGAAGTGCTACAGAAAATTGGGAATCATAATAGCGTTCTATTTTAGAGGTCATTTGGGAAATTAAACTACCAAGGACACATCCATTAGTAACTTGAGATTTCAACTAAACAGGTGTCGAGGCACTACATCTGCTTTTATTAGAAAAGTATGCGATTTTCTAAAGACCGAAGGAAGTTTGCAAGACTTGTGGAATAAATTTAAGGACATAATTTTGAGGCACTGATAAAAATCCTTATCGGCTCAAACGAATAAAAATTAAAAAATAACCGGCTCCCGACTAATGTACTCAAGTACCCGTTACTTAAAGAAAACTTCTAGAAATGCAAATACTAAGCGTAAACAAAGCCTTGAGCGCTCAGTTGAACATGTTAAATTTACTAGAGAACTGGAGTATGAAAAAAAAAAAAAAAAATTCCTGAAAAAATATTGAAAGTAGATGGCAATGAAAATTGAAGTAAATTTTATAATTATGTACGGCGCAGAAGGTAAAAAAGGAGGAACTGACATTGTTCAGTGATCAGAACGGAAGAAAGAGGAAGAAACATAACGGAAGACAAAGAAAAAGCTGATTTATTAAATTCTTATTTTGTTTCGGTATTTAACAAACATAATGATAACAATAATAAAAAAATACAAATGGGATTGCCGCACTGACATAGAAGAAAGGAAAAAATCGCTTTTGATTTTTGATCAAAAGTCACGTGGTCCTGATAATATTGTTATGGAAGTCTTGAAGCTAGGAGGGGAGATTATCATTTCGTACCTAATGCGCTTATTCAACAAATCTGTAAATAATTTTAGCTTACCAGAGGACTGGAAGTCCGCTGTCGTTGTCTTTATTTAGAAGGGCGGAATTAAAAAAGATTTGAAAAAATACGGCCGGTTAGTCTCAAATCTCTGGTGTCGAAACATTTGACAGATCAATGCATTCGTAGTGTCCTTAATTACAAATACTGGTTCTGCCGCCGTCCCTGCGGTTTCAGGGAAGGTTTACTTGCGGTAGCCAAATTATTTCATTATTGGAAGTACGAGGGTAGGTCAAGTTTATGGCCTCGCCGATAAGGATTTTCGCATTCACAAAAGCCTTATCTGGCCATTCCTTATCTGTTAAGTAAATAATTGCATCTGTAACTTTCGCTCCGCTGCGTTTAGTTGTTCAGATATAGTTGCATAAAGAAGACTATGTGTAGAAGATTGTGACACGTCCAAAATGAAGTTTCGAGTTGTCATTAAGTTCTTCACAAAAGAAGGACTTACTCCAAATGAAATTAAACAGCGATTGGACGGTGTATATGGGGAAGCATCTCCCTCATATTCTACCGTAAAAGAATGGGCCGAAATTTTTCGCGTGGGTCGAGAAAGCATTGAAGACGAAGAGTGTGCAGGTCGGACCTTGGAGGTGCTCACTTCTGAAAATATCACTCTTGTGTAAGGAAAAATTACGGAAGACCGGCGACTCAAAGTTACAGAAATAGCAGCAAGGTCGGGCCTTTCTAAAAGAACAGTCCTTCCAATTATTCATGAACATTTAAACATGAATAAGGTTAGTGCAAGATGGGTGCCTAGACTTCTTTCCTCAGTCCAAAAGCAGCAACGAGTCATCTGTTGTCAGGCATTTTTGGAGCTCTGTCGTGCCGTGGCAACGTGGGGGAAGTTCTGCAAACCATTGTTACAGAAGATGAAATTATGGTCCTCTACTACCATCCCTTGTCCTAAAGAGAATCAATGGAGTGGCGAAGCACCGTCTCTAAAGGCTAAGGTCACTCAGTCAACCAAGAAGATTATGGCCACAATCTTTTGGGACTGTGAAGGAATACTCTTCATTGTTTTCAACGAGAGGTACACCGCAGTAAATGGGAGTACTATGCTGGCCTACTGCACAGACTACGTGCTTGCATCAAAGAGAAAAGATGAGGAAAGCTGAGTGGTGGTGTGCTCCTTCTTCCCGACAACGCGCCTGTGCACACAGCAAAGGATGCTGTGAAGAAATATGGCTTCAAGGAGATCGATCCACCCTATAGCCCAGATCTAGCTCCCAGCGACTATTTCCTCTTCTCAAAACTCAAGAAGGACCTTCGAGGAAGGAAATTTAAGTGTGACGAAGAAGTGATGGATGCTGTTTATGCCTCCATTCTGTCTATTTGTGGGGGGGGGGAATTGAAATGTATATTGAAAAGTGAAATATAGTTTTTTTCTTTATCATACTAGAAAATGACTAGGCCGTAAACTTATGGACCTACCCTCATAGGATGGATACTGTAGTAATGTTTTTTTAGAAAGTTTTTGATTTAGTGTCGCGTTAATTATTAATAGATAACTTGGGTGGACTAGAATTAGATAAAAGGGTTTTGCTATGGATTAACTTTTTTATAGAAAAGCAAACCCAGAGAGTTAGGGTATGTCAGGCAATGTCAATTATCTGAAAGGTGACATCAAGAGTTCCACAAGTAGTGCTCCCGGGCCTCTATAGTTTATCGTTTGTATTAACGGTCATTGCTTAAACATAAAGACAAACGTACGATTATTACCGTCGATTATATTGTTTATAGAAAAATTAACGACAGTTCCAATATGAACATTTTACAAAGCGATCTTAATATTTCTATTTGGGAGGTTAAACATAGGATTAAAATAGATGGCTCTAAAAGTAAGGCAACAACATTTTGTAAAACCCGAGAAGAAATTACGTACTTTAATTTAAATTTGCCTGAGATGAACAAATTGTTACGGTTAAGAGGGGGTTATATTTTGTTATAAGAACACTAAAATAAGCCAGTCCAAAATTAAGTAAATGACTTCTTTACCATTAGTTCGGCTCTTAATGGAGCATGGAGCATGCTGTTGGGGTTCATATAGGGTACATATAATACATATTCTATAAAAATCCAGCATAAAATTCTAAAAGTTAAAAAAGAACGTGGACACTAAAATGTTAAAGCATTAGGTCGGGAGTCACTGGCAGAGAGACGTGAAAAAGCGAGGATAACGTCGTATACAGAACAAAATGCATAGGGAGATATCACAACTAGGTTAGAAAAAAACAACATACTATGGTAGGAATTACCTGCAGTTGTTTTTGAGAGATGTCCTTTGACAAGATTTAAAAGTAACCTAAAATTTTGCGTGTAGGTATATTTAATTGATATAAGTAAACGTGTTCAAGTTTAAGTTTTTCCCGGACTCTTGAAATGTTGTGTAACACCTTATTGTATTTAATTGACTAGCCTCACTTTACTTATTTATATTATTATTCAAGCTAGTAAGTGTCTATGTCTAAAATTGTGATAAAGCTAATAATTTGAAGCGGGAATATTGTGGTGGTTGAATGAACAATATAATGTTCAATTGGGTAACCGGGTAATCGGATTTATTTATGGTTAGCTCAATTATAAGAGATTTCGATAGGAAGGGAAAAAGCAGATTAGTCTTTGGGATCCACTCCTGGTGAGTGCGGGGGATGCGTTAGTGGAGTGCAGTGTGAGGAACTTGGAACTTCGAGAATTCCTCAGACTGTCCCTGGCTTCTTGCGTCCTCGTGTTACGAAGGAACGAATCTCTTCGCTAATATGACTTTTATTGTAGATTTTGTGTAGGATACGAATGTACTTTGCCTCTATTCCTTGTGCGATATGCTGGTATGTTCGACTGAGTCCGAAGTTCTTGCTGCAGTCAGTGAAGGCGAGATATATTGTTAGATGGTTATCCTCTGCTTTCCCTATCGGCTGGTTTTGCGCTGAATCTTATACGAAAACCCACTTGTTCTGGTTGTTGATTTTCATCCAGGACATTCGTTATTCTTCTAGTTAAGATTTTAGTAAACAGTTTGTATATATGACACCAGGTTTGCAGGTCTGAAGTTGCTTATGTCATCTCTGGTGTCAGCATTTAAGATAAGAAGTTTTTCCCCAGATTGCGCCTTTCTGAAAATGGTTCTTAGGCAGAGTAGGGACTTAGTGCTAACAAGAATAACACTGTGTTTATTAACAATTATTAATGAGTACGTTAGTGATTTCATCGCACAGCAACCTCTAGTGACATGACTGGCTAAGGACGCTAGCCTGCAAACATAAGAAAAAATATTTACTTATTGTACACCGTAAAATGAATCTTGTAGTTCCAGGAATACGTAATGCCACACTGTCAAAGATATCATAACGTTCTTCAGGGAGTCTGTGGTGAGACGAAAATAAGTTCCAAATATTTCACTGCTTGTGATCAAAAAAGTATACAAATTTTGCAGTTTTCAGCTAACTTTATGTGTTGCTGAAGGGATAGAGACATTGTCATTAAAAAGGAATGAACACTCGAGGAATCGATCATTCCAGCCTCATTCTGTTGTCACCAAAACGTTATGCATCTGCTGTTGTTCTGATAGGTTATTGCCTTATTGGAACTTATGGTATATGCTCTACAATCCAGCAGCCTGTTCCTACTGCGATTTTAGAGCAAATCAAATGGATTTTTCTCACAAGGATATCAAGCTAAAGATACTATCACCAAAGACAATCAACTATTGTCAATCTCGATGTATTTTCTTTCAGACAATACAAAATCTATGCAGACGGAGTGTTGATTTTGTACGAGTGCAAAATTAACAGATGACAGGTCTCGTTAAATGATCGATATATAGTCAGGCATCAGTCTTTCATGTACGAATCTACATTTGAGGGATAAACCTATGTTGACATATGCTGGACAAAAGTGTGTTTACAAAGTTGATGTGCTGCTGTGTTATTATTTGATAGTATGATAATGTGCTTACTCGTGTGTTACATATGAAGAGTCAAGGAGAAAACAACCAAAGTCTGCTTTTTACTGTTTTTACAGCAATGTAATTTGAAGTTTAAAATTTCTTAAAAATTAAACACATTAGATAATATAGAATTTTTTTTCTGGAGTGATTCTTAATATAGTTCTCTAACAGACCCTTCTTTTGAAATTAGTGTCATGTGTTATTTGTTCATGTTAATTAACAACAAAGTGCACGTGCTTGTACATAAAAACAATTAAAGCCTACTACTATATTATGGAATGTACAAAAATCTACTGTCTGATATTAGTTGAGGAAAATATAAACATTAACGAAACGTTATTGAAAGTAATCATTCAATAAAAATGATTTATTGTCTATTACAGATGACGTCGAAAAATAGAACTGAGTATTTTCGGAATAGAATCTCTTTAGCCATTGTAGGTCATCATATTTTGCCTTGCAAAATGGAATTAAACTTGAATAGGAAACGGCAGGCTGCTCATCAACCTGTGTACGGCACATTTTGTCAACAATGACATGGACTCCATTGTAGGTTGTTGGACTGGTTATAGTTCTAGAAGAAGTTTTGTCAACTCAAATTCTCCTATTTCTATTATCTTCGTTGTGCATGTCTTTCTGTATTCTTTATTAACAAATGAAGACTTCGATTTAAAAATATTCTGCAAATATTGAGTGATATTGAAGAGAGATGGTTTCACGTGGCATCTTCTGATGTGCTCATTCCAATCGCTGAGTGTTTTGGCATAGTTTTATTTGCATTTATTAAACCCATATCTTTGTCATATTCCATGTAACTGTTGATGGGAAAAGTCACTTGCACTGATTCAAATATGTTGTACTTATGAATGAGGCGAATATTGGTATACTTTTTATTTTGGCGGGGGCACTAATCACAAAAATAGTTGCAAATTTCTGATTGATGGGTCAAAGGTGATGGAAACAAAAGTCAAACTATATTGATGTAACTTTATCAGCTTCCTCTCTTGCTATTGTTTCATTGTAGGTATTTTACAGAGGATTCCGGACAGAATATTTTGCTATGCTGATTTATATGGCTACGTTGTTTTTTCCTGTATGAATGTGCTGGAATTTAGTACTACATATCTACAATCCATTGGCACCAAAATCTCAAATTTCACCAAAGTGGACTTTGATTGTTGTTCCCCTATATATAGAACAGCCACTGCAGCTAGCCATGATATTGGCTGTAGGTCATATACAGTATTTTAGACCTAGGAGTAAATAAAATTTGATTGCGGTTTTTTTTTTTTTTGCCTTTTTAGGATAACGCATGCATTTATTCATAAATAGACGCTTTTAAGTATGTAACTGATAATATGATTTTAATACCGGTATATAGTATAAATAAACTTTTCAAATTAAATATATAAACCTTGGGGAAGGGGTAAGATGGCCGTCGCTATTTCATGCATTATGATAATGTAAAGCTAAAGAGATAGGTTAGGCCAAAGAATAGTCTGTTATAAATTTGTTATAAATTCCTATAGTTTAAGTTGCGTACTGTATACTGGCGCTTCTGTTGAAAACTAGAATAATTCTAATAAAGGTAGAAATTTAACATTCACAGCCCTCCATTCCATGAATTAATACTCTGAATGCATAAATACAACGTTTTACAGAAGTTCAATGGAAAAATAGCTTGTGTTAAAAGATTTATAATGGCTGTTGTAATTAAAAGTTGTAACATTTGGTCTAACATTAAAATACCTTACTCCCCCTTTATTGAAATTCTACGGACGTCCATAGCAAAATATAAACTGAGGCGGCTAAGAGTTCAAGTTTCATCACTAGGACATTTTTAGGAACAGGTCGCGTATTTACAAGACTAGGTAGATGAAACTTGGAAAACTTCCAGATTTTTTTAATCATTGTTGAAAATGCCAAATTAATATGTTTTCCTCGTTGAAGTGTAAATTACAAAAGGTATTTTATCTGAAATTTGGTTGTCTTTCTCTGAAATAGCCCATCTTTGAATTTCATTGTTTGTCTTTAGGTGTACTAAAAACGCTTATTTCCACTGTTGCCTGAATTACAAACTGAGACAAAACACATTGGCATGGCGACTCAGCAGCAACCTAACCAATGTGTATTTTATCACAATGAATTGGTCTGTCCTATTCTACCACTTCGGAAATTCACAGAGCTGAAGTTACTAGAACTATACGCTTCCTAGGTTACACATTGTATGAAAAATGACAACTTTTTAACATATTACATCCATCACTATTCTGCGATTGCACATTTGAATCGACAAATGTAAAAATATTCACTTTTTACAATACACACTAATTCACATGCACGCTCCGAAGAAAGTTGATATCAGTCACAAAGCGGTTTATCATCACGAGCAACATTAATAGTCATTAATAATTTTTTCTTATATACGCTTTGGAAATGTCACTGTAGCTGTTAATACAGGATATTGCAGAGCGTAAACACCAAAGAAGGCGTAGTATGTAAAAAATTACTCTTGTCAAGTGTGCATTTGTTGTATTCCATTTGCACATTGATGACTAATAAGGTGCAAAACACGGCATCTTAAGGACTTTATGGAAATACTCAGTGTGTTAATACTTATTATGTCCCTGGCTGCTTCCTAGTTAATATCGGATTTTCAAATATCTTTATGTCTCGTGCTGATCGGCAGCGATAGCACAATTTCACTGAAGGCAAATATATGATGATGATAATCACAGGTACGCAGTAATGTTTCCTTCCATTTTGCATGATAGCAACAGATAAAAAAGTTCATTTTGTGATTTAGAATGATGAGCACCATATAAGGAATGGCAGTCAAGTACAATTTTTACCAAAAATGTCGGTTACGCGAAAACGTTTCTTAATCTACTTTATGATTCTCTACTCTTTAAATATGAGTAGGTTATCGTTTAAATATTGCTAGTAAATAAAATCAGAACTTTACAGATAAATGACTGTGCTGGGTGCTCAAATAAGCCGAACATTGTATTTTAAACATGCTTTGGTTCGTTTTAGCCGTTCGAACTGGAGTACTTGTCTTGTTAGAACCGCGAGTTCAAAAAAAAAACCTCTTCAAGCATGTTTAATCGATAAATGGATATAAATTAATTGGTAAATTTCTCATGAACAACAATCCTGGACTGAAATTCCCAGATATAATTGAAAATACCGATTTTATTTAATAGACAAGTATTTTTCTGTCATAAGCCCTTGGTACTACATCCTGGGCTTGGAGATGCAAATACTACTGATATCAAAAAAAAAAAATAATAATAATAATAATAATAATAATAATAATATTAATAATATTAATAATAATAATAATAATAATAATAATAATAATAAAATAAAAATTTTCCGTCATTTTAGCGTTATGATATATCAATGAATAATTTACCATTTAGTGAAAAGTGGTGGGTAACTGTTGTAAACTAAAGAACCACAATGAAAGTGAATTTTACATTAACGAAAGTGTTCATATCGCTCTTAAAATCGACAAAGTGAAATATTTGAATTGTCGTGTCGCTAATTTCACCAACAAAAATTTCAATAAATATTTTCAACATCGATTGCAATATAGACAGTAGAGTAACGACTACATTTTCATAATTCGATACATTGCAATAACAAACAGAGGAACAGGGTGATATGTGAAAGTAATTGAGTATTCTTGTTTTGCTATTGTCTCTCACATCATTACATAGCTGATCAAGAAGTTTCATTAGCTAACGCTCATGTAAGCAATGAAACAAATCATATACATGAAATATTGATACAGAAACGAAAAATATTCACATATCTTTTTAAAATAACGTTCATATTCTCTTATATTTTCCCATAATATTAAAAAAAAAAAAAAAAAAAAAAAAAAACAGAAGTTCAAATTTTCAAGGGTTTATAACTGAAAACTCCCTTTGTGTGCATTATTGCTATCATTTAAGCAATTAATCTACTTCCGCGCTCATTAATTTGAATGCGCGTGCCCATTTACACAAGAATGACATTTAAATATACTGAGATTTCTTATTATGCAGATGATTATTAATTAGTACGTAAATAGCATGTTATTTGAAAATGCCATTCTACACTCTGCTGTTCTTATAAATACATATCAGCCAATGTTGCTCAGGTGCGGTGTTTTCCCTGTTCGCTATCAACCACACAGTGTGTAGCAAGGTCGTATTGGTAGATAAACGTGTTATATGCATGTGACAATCAGTGGCGTGCGGTCGGATTTTGAGCAGAGAAAGAAATACAATCCATCTTCAGGGGTCCAAAGACACATTCTTTTGTTATTTTCTTCACGTACATTTGAAATCAAAACTTTAAGCTTTATATGATATTTTTTTTTTTCAATATTTACAAATTTGACTTGTTATGCAATGACACGTTTAGGTGTGCTGTGACAGTTGTGTCATTTTTGTGACTTTGATTAAGTTTAATCAAATGTGAGTAAAAGAAAGTGAAATTTTACAAGAAAAAAAACGCAAAAATAAAGGTTGACAATATAGCAAAAAATAGTGCCGGAAAAAAGGCGACAATTGCATTATTGTAGCTTCAACCGTGATTACATGAATTGTAAGTTTGTTGCTAGTTTTCTCAAATGTGTATTTTTTTTAAAAAAAAAAGTTTAAATATAGTGTTTGTGCAATGCCAAGATAATGTGCACAGACCTTTTTCTTATTTACGTCAACAATGTGAATCCAAGTCTTTATCGTAAGTTAATTAGAATAACTTTTTAAAAATATTGCAATGAAAAAACGTACGTTTTAAATTTAAATGTCAATAAAAATACCATTCCCTACATTCATTGCACTGTTGAGGATTAGTATGTACATTTTGATGTTACGCTAATAATAAAAATATTCAGAAAAGTTCAACTATTTGAGAGTAATTTTTAAATTATTTTATGCAAATCTATCAAAGAATATTTTGAGAATTAATAATTTCAAGATTTATAATATAAGGAAATAATTTGCAATGTTTCTGAAGTCGGTCCTGGTGGTGTAGTGGTAACCATACTTACCTTCTAAACCCAAGATCGCGGGTTCGAACCCGGCCAGGACCCGATGGATTTTTTTCGGGAGTAAAAATCGTAAGTATGGCTTCCTTCGGAAGGGAAGTAAAACCGTGGGGTCCCGTGTCGTGCATTTACGGCATGATAAAGAACCTCAAGCCTGAAAGAAGAGGCCTCTGAGCAAAATTTGTCGCCGTTTCACGCCCTGAGTTGAATGGGACGCTGATAACCTGAGATGTTAAAGAGCGTCCGTAAATAAACCAATCAAAATTTTATGAATGAATATATTTTAAATATTAAGTGCAAAAAATTTCATTATACAAACGAAGAAATAAAATATGAAAAGCAAATGCATTTTAAGTGTCAAAACTATATGTATTTCCAAAATAAACAAAATATCTATCAGTTATTTCTCTTCAGTCTTCAGATATAAATAAATGTGAAAGCATTTATTAAAATATACAAACAAACAGTAAAATAATAATAATTGTGATTATTATATCATAATTTTGCAAATTAATTCCATCCTTAGTGCGGTAAAGTCGCAATCTGTCCGGTTTTGACTGAAATTCCATGAATTTCTTTGAGTCTACCAATATAAAAGTCTATAGAAAGTTGTATTAGTGTTTGGACATTCCATAAGTTTTAATTCTCTTCAGTGTTGAGAAATACCGTCCAACAGACGCTGTACTATCAAGAATTGTTGCTTGATTGTGTTCACTTAAGAAGCTAAGTAGTTAAATCTTATGTAACACAGTATATCACACACAATTCAATTTTAAATGCATGAATCAATTCGAAAAGTGTCTTATTTTCCTCAAAATTTCGCGTGCATACACACACTTTAAAAACACATACAGTGTTGCACATGCAGTTTATAGGCAAGGCACGAACCTTCACGAGGCGCAGTTTCAAAATCTTTGTATACGTGCTTATACCGCTCTTAAACCAAACTAAGTTGCCTAAAAAATACACTTTTTAAAATAAACTGAAGTTGCTCTATGAGCAACATAATCGTTACTTTCTAAAAGTAATGAAATAGTTGTTAAAATATTTCATAAAAATTTCAATTGTCGCCTGTGAAAAACAAGCTACCAGATTGCTTCTGTGTACTCTATTCTCAATGTTTGTTATTTTTAGCATTGTTGGTAACAATGAGTCAAGTGCTCTAGGACGGGCCGCCCTGGTAAAATTTTAAATGATGATCAATATGGCTCAACGGTGGAAATATTACTTGAAAAAGTGCTGTGATTGTAGTATTGAGAAATGCAGATTTGTTGATTCTTCAAATTGCTAAATAATGTAACTAATTGAGCGTGTGCAATAAATCCTTTTCTGTCAAACACGTACTGGTAACAATGAAAACTTACCACGATAAGAATAGCCAGGGAGGGGGACTATGATAAGCTAAGTAGAAATACCAGTAAAAGGAGCATATTTAAAATTACATCGCAAAAATGTGTACAACTTGTAAAGATGACTGTATCTGTTGATTCCATAAAAATGAAAAATTCAGAAACTGATCTGAAAGGGCATGTGGCAGTAAGGAAACCATTGCAAAGTACTTTCATTATATCTGAAAGACAGACACTTCTTTAAAAAAACAGATAAACTACAGTTATTTTATGTGGAAAAACTAATCACTGAGAACTGGGTTATTGCATACCTCTTTATAAATTTACAATATGCTTGGCAGAAATAATCAAGCTACTATTTGTCATAAACTTTGTATCATCTTTAATTCACCACTTATACAGGAACGTTTTAGATGTTTTTCTGTTTAGCCACTTTCATTGAACAACGTTATCAGACTAAAATTGATACAGACTAATTGACAGTGGCAAAAATAACACAAACGCCATATCTGCAATGTATAATAATACAATGGACACAAAAACAAACATCTACGATTTAATATAGCCCCCTCTTTCTAAAGCATATTTACTCGGTGCTACTATACACATGAAGGAATTAATTTTTATAGGTCATTAAAATATATGACTGCCTTCAAAGATGCCAAAGCATTGGCCGGTACTCCAGGTTACGCGTTTTTCCCTAATCCCCTTGACATTGAAGTTATCCGAATTTCTAAGGATCGCCCAAGAACATAACGCACGAGACAGCACTTATTAAGTGGTTCTTCCTCATGGGTCTTGGTCGACCGCAGTACCCTCTATCTCCGTCTTGCGATATCGCGGTAGAGAGAAGTATTGCATACCGATACCTCTCCAGTCGCCATCAAGCAGCTGTCTAGAGCGAAGTAGCTTCTTTATCCCCAGTTGTCCTCACGAGACTAGGAGGACTCCATTCCTTAAATTAGAAAATGTCTAAATTAGTCCCGGAGATCGATCACGGAACCTCTCGGACAGCAGCCAACAACGCTGACTACTAGACAAAAAAGCGGCCATTTTAGTATAGTAATGTAGTAGATTAGTTAGATTAGACTAATGTTCATCCGTATCAAAGACAAATGCTCCAGCAATGGACTAAAGAAGAAAACAGTACGGTTGCTTCCATCAAGGCTCTGTAACCTCATATACGATTCAACAAATTCAATTTGAGATGTTCGATGATAATCATCATTGTGTTGGTTTGTGACTCTCGCGCTTTTCGGATATAATCAAGGGTATTTTTTTATCTGTGGAGTAGTTTGTAAGACACACTTTTTTACACCAATATCCGCACTCCTGACGAACACAAGGCTAGTAATGAACTTGAAATAATCAGAATTTCAGTGAATAAACTAAGTTGAATGACAACATGTTCTCGCTTTCTGAAACTTGTATATGACTTCATTATCTGGTTTAAGATAAAGTTAACGATCCAGGTGGTTCAGACGGCAGTGCTTGAGACTTTCATTTGGCAGATCACGGCTTCAATTCCCGTTGAGCAGGCAATGGTTTTTTTTCGGATTTCCCCTGATCACTTGGGCGCATACTGGGTTCATTATTACATTTCCGAAAATTTCTCTCTCCCATTTCATTCCTGTAAGTGGCGCGGCTTCGGTCGTTGTTCTTCATGTGCTTCGGTGTGAGCTCTGGGGACCCTGAGCACCTGTGATACCCCTGATGTTTCTGGAAGTACGAAGGGCTGGACTATTCGGGGGGGGGGGTGTCCAGGAGTATTGAACTCTTTGGGGTATGAGATCCCGCGACCCAATATTAACATTCACAGCCCTTCAATACGTGTGTTAATATTTTGTTCCAAACAAAATGCTAATTACAAAGAAAGTTTCACACAAGTTCAGTGGAAAAATAGTTTGTATTAAAAGATAAATAATGGCTGTTGTAATTAAGTGTTGACTGAACAAAAATGTTGTAACATTTGGTCTAAAAAGAAATTATCTTGCTCCCTTTTTGTGAAAATTTTGCTGATGTGGATATTTAATTTGAAAAGTCTATTTACAGTGTATATCGGCATTAAAATGATGTTATCAGTTACATTTAAAAGCTGGGCGTTTAGGAAGCTCACCACCATCCCTTTTCAACAATGAATAACAAAGCCAAGCTGGAAATTCTCCAAGTTTCATCTACCTAGGCTTGTAAATAAGCGACCTGTTCCTAAAAATGTTCTAGTTGATAAAAATTGGACTCTTAGCTGCCTCAGTGTATATTTGGGAGCAGGGGCAAGATGACTGTAGCTATTCCATGCACTATGATGATGTAAAGTAAAAGAAGACTAGTAAACGCCAAGGAATAGTCTATATTATGTTAGAAATGCATAGTTTAAGTTACGTACTGTGTATTGGCGCTTCAATTGAAAGCTAGAATAATTCTAATAAAGTTAGAAATTTAACAATTTCTAGAGGACTTAACCTCTGCTTGTATGTTACACGCCTGAAGCACTCCCAAGGAGTACACTGCAATCGCACCCAACTTCCTGTGGGAGGGTGGTGAGCTTCCTAAATACCCCGGTCATTCGCGGTTAACTTCGGTTAACGAATGAATGGGCCTTTGGCTAGTTGAGGCCGACTTACCACTCAATCTGGAAGCTGTTCCGTCAGAAACAGCGCGCCTGGGCGACGTAATCGCCTGCAGCCCGACGGATGGGTTAAACTTTAGATACCGTCCTGATGGAAAACCCTCATCGACTCTCCGATACAGCCAGGAGCACGACTCGATGGGCTATGGGGTGGGAATCCCCTTTATCTCCCATTTTAATCATTTCATTCCATACATCTAATGGCCGGAAGCGTCAGGCGAGGTGGACTTGGTGCCTTGTGGTGTGGCAGTGGCTTGCGTGTGGTGCGTTCTGTCTGGGGGTCTCCTGGGGCTCGGGACATCTCGAGTGAGACCCTGGGAGGGGATTCTTATGGGCTCGTTGGCATCTAAAACTTATCTATGGAAACGTTAGGGACCATGTCATGCCTTGGACTCCTCAGATTCCTGGCCCTCTGTGTATACTCCATTTCATCACTTCCCCTCAGGAGGTATCCCCTGTGTAATAATCCCACTATCGGCCGCAGTGTGAATACCTTATCGCTTAAGGTTAAGGTTCGTTATTCATCGTGCTTCAAATGTTATACGAAGCTTTTATTCTCTGATGCTCGACCCGATCCTGTTCTACAATCATCGTATATATTAATGATCCTGTAGTTTCAAAATAGTACGTATGAAATGTTATTGTATAAAAGTTGATTACTCTTTTGGTGATATATTTGATTGTTAACTGTATTAATCCAATTAATAACTAGTAATTAAAAATATACCACTTGAAAAGTTTATGAAATTTACATTCTACGCGTTTTTTTTTTTCCGCACGAACTACAATTTTAAATACTTAAATAGACAACATAAAAATGTCCACATTTATAGACGCTAATAAACACCTTTTACTTAATAAAAACTTCCTGATATTGCTTTTTAACTTTAATTCTCATGTTTTACAATGAAAAACAGGCGTTTTATGCAACATCCTCAGCTTAATAATGAACTAACACTCATCGCTATTCAATTTACAGTAGTCATGTCAGTACTGTTTTTACCGGAACAAGTGATCCTTCCCCAATCCATTCGTTGCCTGCTGCTATGCAAAAATTTACTACTGTCATTTAAGTTATGGATTTATGTAAACTATACCCGAATATCCGAGTGTATTGCATGCATCGAAAAATTTAACAATGAAAAAATGTTTCCAAATAAGCTAGAGTTGTTTTCATCTCCAAATACGCAATGTTTAATAGGTAAGAATGAAATCTAAAACCTAAAATAAAATAAAATAAAGTCTAGTTAATGTATAAAACAACAATTCCGCAAATAAAGCACAACTTGCAAGTTATAAGGTTACTAAAATGACTGCCAGGAAAGTACAGCCCATAGAGGAGCTGAACTTTTTTTTTTTGTTTTACCTCTTTGTATAAAAATAGGTAAATAAATATGTGTTGGAAGGAACTGCCGAAAGGAAGGTATCAAAAGTACCTTGTTAAATTCTCCGCCACGCAAGTTCGATATCAAGTATCAAATAGGATAAAAATTACATGCACTTTATTTAACTCCTAAGGCGACTCGATATAGAACAGTATAGGATAGAATGGGCCAATGCGCAAGCCCATCGCCACGTCGCACAGCACTAGGCTAACACATTCGACCTTGCAACCAGAACTGTGAAGCGAAATTATATGAAGTGGAAAAGCGGAAAGTTCGTGGAGAGAAAATATACATTCCAGCATTCGTCTTAAGTTGCCAAGGTAAAAAAACAAAACAAAAAACAAAAAACAAAACAAAAACAAAAAACAAAAAACAAAACGGTCAGAATGGCCGGCTCTAAGGGATTTGAACCAGGAACCTTCCGATTGCGAGTTCCAGGCATCACTCAAGCTACCCCTGGGAGACTATTAAGTGAATCTTGATAGTGATTAGATCGGGTAACCCAAGCGGAAGGGAATTGTTTAAGTTCATAAATGCTTTTCAGTGCTATGTTAGTTCTGTCAGTTCATTCAGAAATTTGAAGTTTCCGCTTATTTATTCATATTACTAGACTATAATGACCTTACAATACCCTATTTATACATTTTGGTGATGCAGCTAGATTAGCGAGTTTGGAGCCACGTTTCATTGCCGTAGTCGTAGCTAAGAAAAATTAGAAATCAGCGCTCAATGTTGTCGCCAGTTTCCAGCATTGAGGTCTCCAGCTGTAGGTAATCTGTGGTTAAAACATTTAAAGGGAGTCTAGAACACATTAAACGAGCAAGCATTACTGATGTTGGTAGCGTCTTGAAGTGTGCAATGGATGTCTTGTCTTATAAGCAGTCAAAATGTGTCATTTGCATGCGTGTTTTCCGGACCTCTCACATCCAGACATTTCTTCTGCAGTGCAAATTTCTCTGCCTCGCTTGGAAAGCTAACTGAGTGATAACATTCTGAAACACTCGCCAGATCAACTTATCTTTGTTTCAAATCCAGAATACCTATTTATTATTATTATTATTATTATTATTATTATTATTATTATTATTATTATTATTATTTTGATGGTTGTTAAATCCGTGGATCTTACAAAAAGATATGGGACAAAAGAGAACATACAGACAAAAGTACAAGTATAACTAGAAATCACATTCAACACGACAACTAAATTACGGAAATAACAACAAGAAATATAATAACTCAAAACATAGTTATTGCCTCTAAAAGTAAATCAACAAGAAAATAAAGTACAGACTGTTTAAATCATCAATATTGTAAAACGCTTTACTAATAAGTCACTTTCATGCGCGTTTGAAATTTAGTGTTCATAGGTGTAATACGCGCTGAATATATATTGTATAGTTTCACATCTATGTGTTTATAACTATATTGTGATTTATACAACTTTGTGTGTAAACAGCCAGATCATTTATATATTCTATATGTCTAAGTATGTGAGATAAGCGGTTGTAAATTTTCCTTTAAGTAAAGTAGACAGTTAAAAACACGTATAGAAGGAAGAGTCACAATTCATGTTGCTAAAAAGTTGGTCTTCATGTCTGAGTAGAGTTTAATTCAGTGACACATTTTAGTAACCTTCTTTTTGGCCAGAAGAATTGCCCCTCAATAGAATATCACAAAGAAAGTATGTGCGGACAAAGCTTATTAGGCAGAGAGAAATAGCTTTTAACAAACACAAGTAGTTATTTAACTTACAAACCTAACCTATAACACATATGGCACAGCAATGGTCAATTTCCTTCTCTCCACGAATATTTTGGCTTTAGATAAGTGAAAATATTTCTTTTCAAAATAGTTACTCTGAGAAATAAGCCATAAGTCATGGTAACTATTTTTTTTCCTTGCAAACAAGAAATAACATGAAAAATCTAAGATATACGATTGAAAATGCATGGAATGTACTTTTGAATGAAACCACCAGATGGTGAATGTGAATGTGAGCAGAGACGCCCCGAAGTTCTGTTGGTGAGCGACAGTGGTCAGGAATGGAGGTCAAGTGCGTATGTGAAAATAACATTTCACCTCTGCACGAGAATGTCACAAAGCTACGGAAGTCTGGGTGTGCTATCGAACAGTGAGTGTCGATGCGAATAAATGTCTTCCCATTGTTAGCAACGAACTTGTAACTTTTGCTCGTGCCAATGTTGTCGAGTTGCCTGTGTTTTGTTTCTCTCCTACGAGGATCGCCTATATCCAGCTTTCGTTGGTAGCTCCACTTGACGGTAAATGCTACATACTTTCAATCGTATATGTTACATTTTTCGTTTTGTTTCTTATTCGCGAGAACAAAAGTTGTCGTGACTTGTTACAACACTAACGAAAAAGAGATATCACCTGATATATGCTTATTCAGTTAAGGAAAGATAAATCACAATATGTATAGGTTTAAAGCTTTGAGGAACTGCTTGTTGTATAACTTTAATTACAAAATAGTTTACTTTACTAAGTGTAGTGGGGAAAATGTCGCGTGCTATGTAAATAACAGATCGATCGATGCTCTGATAAGGGAATGTCTAAACACTAATAGATGGTCAGTCACACTGTAAATAAGTTACAGTAAATAGCCGGATACTTTACGGGAAAAAATGGTGGACGTTAGTTAATATTTGAGAACTATTTCATTTTACATAGCAGTCAACTGCTGAATGATATATGAATTTTAATTTTATGTAACATTGTGTCTGATTTCTGCCTTACAAAAGTAAATCTGATTTTAATAAGAAAATGCTCAAATAATGTTTGTTTGTTTTTTAATTTTGGAGTAAATTTCTCGGTGCCACCTGCGAATTTCACTTACTATCAAATAACTGATAAATTGATATTTTACAGGAAGCAATAGAATCCACATATGATATACGAAACCTCTAAATGCACTGAAACAATGTAGTACAAGAACTGATAACTGAAATAATTTCTGAAGGGGTCATTTTTATTTAAAAGTTGCACTGAATAGTTTATTTTTAACAAATTTTTTAATTAAAATATGGTTGACTGCAAATATTTTGTCATCTAATACAAACACTCCCTTTGACTCCAAAACACTATTATGTTTACTTTTTTAACTTTATTGTTAGATATTGCCTAGCACAGTAGATACAAATCACAAGAAGTAAATCATTTTAACAACACTTTTAAGGCAAATCGTCATTTTACAATCTTCAATTAATCCAGCTTTCTCGGGCAAAGAGTAGATCGGCAATAAGGTGATGTAGTTTTGAACTATTTACCATGTAATAATCTGATGTTTTGATTGAATTACTGAGAACAATTTCAGAACAGTCCTGGTTTGCTATTTTAATGAATTAAATTAAGAAAATAGAAGACTTATTTCGGTACAGCGGCTTAAGTTCACCCCGATGTCCAATCAGTTATACTGAACATTATTCTAATGTAGTAAAAGCGTTTGCTCTAATAAAGTCCGCTGGCACAATATCAAAAACCTTCTAATGTTTGTCTAATGATTTTAGTTTCCACAGATTTATGCATGCCAGGATGTTAATAAACTACACCAAAAGAATTTCCGAGAGTGTAGAGATATCGTATATAAGCAATTTTGGATAGATAACGTATGGCCTATCTGTTCAAATTTCGAAATTATGACTACAAGTTTGTAAAGTGCTAGTACGGCACTGGCTACTGAAGATGCCCCACGAAAGTAAGAGATGGTCATTTGTTTTTGAGTTCGAATCTCGTTAATCACTTTTTCTTTAATCCTATTTTCTGAATAGGGCGTAATAAACGGTGTGTAGCCTACGTTTTAAAACGATGTTTCAATTTTTGCACTTAAATCTTAACATATCAATTCATATAATTACAACCTTTGCTTACAAAAGGTAGAATTATGGGTAATTTCAATGCGTTGGGTGTCGAATATTCAAATATTATCATAATTCTATAGTATGCGTATGGCAGCACTTCATATTGAATAAAAAACAAATATTTAACGGCATGATAAGAATTGAAACCGCGGCCTGTGGATTATCAGCTTTTGCGTTATGTATTACGTCACACAAGCAGTTAAAGAGCTTCCTCTAGAATAGGCTGCATAATACAAGAAAGCAGTAAAGAATGTGTAAGTTAAGTTAAGTTTTAGGCATCATGTTAGTAGTAGGCTTATTAGCTATTGTATGTTGGCAATACATTCATTGTTGAGAAAGAGAATAAAACTTGAAAGCATTAAGAAAATATCACTCATGATTCTTTAGTATGCACATCGCAGCACTTCGTATTAATTAAAAAATAATCAAGTATGTGACAAAAATTGAATCCACGGCCTACGGAACATCAGCTTTTGTATTATGCATTATGCACACAAGCAGTTAAAGAGCTCTCTCTAGAGTAGGCTACATAATGCAAGAAGGCAGTTAATAGATGTTCAGTGTCGCACTGTTACATGATTAGTTCGAGATTTGAGGGATATTGATGGCACTAGTTCTTGCGAATGCTGATAACGAACTGCGGAAAATCCACATTTCTATGCTCGCAAGGCAGTTGTAAAGACATTCTAAACCAAATTTTCACCCGGCTTGGCTTTAACACCGACTTATTATCTGATATAAACATGTTTCACACCATAAATTTGTGTTATGTTTAGTTGTGGACCACCATACATTGCCTATCTGAAATTACTGAAGTATGACATCTCTCACTCTCTGAAATTATTCCACACTTCAAGCAAAGAAAAAACTGTGTTAACATAACAAAACTGAATTCACACAAACAGGAAATGATGAGCGCTACTCATCTTAGACTTATGCTATTGTTACTCGCGTTGGCGGTTCTGTTCTGTGCACACGTCTCTGTTGCCTTTGAACTTCAACAACATTCTAGGTTTTCCAATACTACTTCAAAATTGCTTTCCGCTGTTCAAACGATAATCTTGGCTCCATTTTGCTGTAGCAACTCTAGCATAACGTAATGTGAGACATCTGTTTACAGAACATCGTACGATATTCTTGACTTCATTTGTTCATTGTTGATTTACCTGTCACGTACCAACGCTATCATACTGTATGTGAGTTGCATCTGTTTACAGATCATACTACACATTACTGTTGTTTTTCGGTCCAACTTTGAAATATATTAAATAGATATCTGCTTTGAAAGTGTGTATACATTTTTGACACCCTCGGTACATATTTTGTTTGTGACTTGTCTTGTATATGTCCATTATGTATATAATATTGTGTGTGTGTGTGTGTGTGTGTTTGTAGAACACGCATGGTTTTATTTTGGCCGCGAAAAGCCTGATGATACTGAATGAACTATCAAACTTATCTTACCTAGAAGCAAAGTATCACACAACACCTCAAGCGGGGCTAATAATCTAAAATGCTAAATTCAGCCTGCTAGCTTTACATAGGGCGAATAACGATATTTTGGCGGGAATATTGTGCTGCCCCAATAATTGCTAATTTAGGGAGTAGTGTTAACTGCTGCATATTAAAGCAGAAATGCATTACGTCACCATCACGTTCCCTCATGATTATGTAAAAAGTCTTTGAGCAAAGTTTGCCTGTTCCCAAATAAGCCAGTTACCCATTCATTCTTTGTTGTGTCTTTTTCAAATTAATCTGAAAGGGCATGCAAGCGCAGTAGCTTCAAGCATCGCTGGAACATTTCTTAACATTTGTCAGCAGGACACCATGTCTTACACATTTTGAAGAGGTTGTTCGTGATTAATGTGATTCTCTCTTATGAATTTTGAAACAGACGAATTCTTTTCGTTGTGTTCTATCTTCTCTCGAACACCTCTATTGTTCTGATTTTGCTTGACTGCTCATTTCAATTAGAAAAGTATTTTTTGGTCAAACTTGTCAACTTTATTTTATGGTTTTATATTTAAAGTTGTTGCTTCTAATTACCAGGAAAGTTTGAAATAATAATGGGAACGGTTGACCAGAAGCGGGCTAACCATAATTGATCAAATTAAAGCTACTCTTAATTTATCAAGATATACCCCATAAAGATTAGCCTACGCACTGGTCAAGGAACACCCGTGACAACTATTGTAGATACCGATAAGGGAAAATACTGTTCAATAAATGTAAGCGAAAAATGACTGCAATTCCATAGTAGTGCTGCAGTGACCGCCTTGGTGCAGCAATAGTGGACAACTAAGAACAAAGACACACAGCCATAAGATTGGCAGTGCATAATTTCCATCATAAAGTTTCCCAAAAAAGGACTTTTTCTAATCTTAAGACCAGTGTGTGTGCTATTTGTGGAAAGCGATGTGGAACTTTCTATGACAAACTCTGTACCATACGTCGATGTCCATTAAAGGAGTAAGAAAGAACAAATTAACTCCTCATTTATGTGCATAATTGTATGCTTGTCCCTTTATAATGTCTTTTCTTCTCGGTTCCAATGTATACCTTCTCTTAAGAATAAACAAATGTCACTCTTTGGTCGAAAAGTAGATGGCTTGTTCCCAACTTAATGCTTTTAAGTATTTCAAGCAATTTCATCGAGCAAAGGATATGCCAGATACTATAAACCACTTTACCATTAGAGCGTCCGCGTAGACACCCTTCTCTAGCCTCGTCTGTCACTTTATGCGTAGATTAAAGCATATTTTAACCTTAGAACCAAACTTGGTATAAATAAATGAGTTGCTGTCTGGCCTGTGATTTCCTGGAGACGGAAGCAGCTATAAAAATAGTGCTGGGAATATATTAACTATAGTTCCCTTTCTTTTCTTGCACAATTCGTTAAAACACGTAGGTTTAGCTAAACAACATTTACATTTTATTTTTAAACAAGCGTTGCAGAGTTTAATAAAAATAAGTTCTGTTCATAATCACTATTTCACTTATGCGACATGAGCTTAATATCGACAAATGAAACGAAACAAAATTTGAATTTCGACCAATCACAGCCGGATATCAAGTGATTTTTTTTTTGTTGATTTATTTATGGACGCTCTTCAACAGCTCAGGTCATCAGCGTCCCATTCAATTCAGGGCGTGAAACGGCCGACAAATTTTGCTCAGAGGCCTCTCTTTCAGGCTTGAGGTTCTTTTTCGTCCCGTAAATGTACGACACGGGACCCACGGCTTTACTTTCCTACCCTTCCCTTCCGAAGGAAGCCATACTTAGGATGTTTACGCCCGAAAAAATCCATCGATCCTGGCCGGGTTCGAACCCGCGTTTTGGGCGTAGGAAGCAAGTATGGTAACCACTACACCACCAGGACCGACGATATCAAGTGAAATTATCGAAAAAAAAAAATTATCACATCCGTTTTATCACGCGACGTGCATTTGTCTTGTGGTCAGTGTAGCCAACTCTTCAGCACGCATCACTGACCCCTTTTCTGTATTTTCAGTAATATTGTAAATGTAACTAACGTAATGTATATTCCCTCAAGCAATTGTTTCCGTGCATTTTGCCAAACAGTCTGAAATCATTTTATAAATTATGTAACAATATCTGCCTAAGCAACCACAAATCTTAATAAACACGTTGTTAAGAATTACAGTATTGGCCATCTTTAAATCTACCAATGAAACGAAACAAAATTTTGAATGTTGACCAACCACAGCCGGATATCGCAGCGAAATTATCGAAAATAATATCAAATCTGTTTTATCACGTGACGTGCATTTGTCTTGTGATCTGAGTAGTCAACTCCATACCTCCATTGTATAATTCGTAAGCACGCATCTGTGACACTTTTCTGCGTTTTCAGTAATTGTAAATTTAACTAACTTAATGTGTATTCACTCAAGCAATTGTTTTAGCCTATTCAGCCAAACAGTCTGAAATCATTTTATATATTATGAAACAATATCTGCCTAAACAGCCACATTATCTTAATAAACACATGTTCAGAATGGGTAAAATATTTTCTGTTTTGTTTTTCTCCGTTGGTATTAGTAAATCTAATGGTAGCGACTGTAATAGTCGACTTTCGTCTATTTCATTCGCACAGTAGGTAGTCATTAATAGGTTTAACATTTTATACAATTGTTAATAATCCACGTGCGAATTTCAAATATATATTGCTTTTATTCTAATTCTATATATGAAATAGTCCCAAACCCGCATTTGGCTTTTCTCTATTGCCATTACTTACAATTGACATTCATCTATTGCTAGATGGCCTGAAAAGGTTAAGTATCCATAATATAAATGTACAATTATTACAATATTATAGGCCAAGTTTACGGAAATTATATTTAAATTCCTATTTTATTCATGAAATAGTCCTAATAAATATCACTCGAGCTTTCAGCAATCTTAGACTCTCTTGTAATTGTGTAATTGCGATAATCTGTTTTCAGTTTGGTAAGATAATAACCTGTAATGGTGGGTGTGGTTAATACGCTGGGTGATAATTTGCATAATAAGGAAGCGTTTCTAAGATAAACTGTTAACTATTAGTGAAAATATAATATTGTTGAACGTTTCAGTAAACTAATGCAACAAAGCGCATCTTTTCTTGTGAATGACATCGTAAAACTAACTGCTGAACATACCGGTGTATCGGAGTGGAGTGGTGCATGCGCTTGTAAATAATTTTCTTTTTTCTCATAATATAGCAGATTTGTAATATTTATATTCATTTTAATAATGTACTGCGTTCTGCACATGAATATTAGGATTCTACAATGTGGCAGCCACAGTACAACCATCATATTTTCACAGCTGATGTTTGAAGCGGGACTAGCGCGTAATAATACACATGTTAAGTTTGGTTCTTACGTTGCACGTACTTTAGACAAGTAATATGAGTTGATTTTGGGTACAGAAATATTTATCGGCTTAACATATAATGAATGCAATAGCATCAGTTAAAAAACAAAGTCCGCCAGGCAGGAATTGCGTAAATTAAGCGAATTCTTCACCTTGTAGAGTAACTTTATAAAATCCAAATAATTGCCTTATTAAATATTGAAATGAAACAAATTATGGCATTACTGTATGGTATTAAGGAAACAAAATTCTTTTTTTTTTCAATCTATAAATGTCACAAAAGAGAAACCACGTTTTTAGAATTGTTATTATTATTCAGATTAAACTACAAAAATTAATGGTATACTATGAATTAAATGAAATATATTATCACTGACAGACAAAGCTATACTTTGTGGGTATTTCAAACAGTTTTTAGATATAACCATATTTATGAACTGAGTTCTTGATAACATATTTTCATTCACTAAAATGGGGGGAAAAAAAAACAAAGTTTCGAGTTACATTGTGCATTTAGGAAGATAATGCTCATATAATTCAGTAAAACAAAAATATGTTACTATTTAAAAACAATTACAATGTACACAATCAACATTAAACAATCGAAATTTCATCGATTTTCGTTGGTTTTAAAATTTCATTAAATGCTATTGTAGTAAAATCGTGTAACACAAACTTTTTCTGAAGGTTATTACAGAGTGTTCTTACATACAAATGTAATTCTCAAACACATATTGGATTAATATTTCACATTTGCTATCTTCACAATGACGGCTTTTTTTTTGTTACATATAAAACATATGCATTGTTGTAAATGCAGCTTATATGTTGAATGAATTTATACTTTAATTTTAAGGCAATATAGAACAAATTAACGCAAGATCGCTTTTTAAATTTTAGTTTTCAAGTATACCCCTACTCCTAATGGTCCAACTTAATTTTCAGAACTAATTATTATTTTATTTTATTTAAATGGTATATACAAAAAGCAAAAGTCCCATTTTGCTGCCGCTAGAGTAATTTTTAAAATTTGAATTTCAGGTAAACCTCCAGCCCTAAAGGCTCCATTTCTCTGATTTTCAGAAACTATTTTTCTTATTTTATTTAAATTATATATACGGCGTTTCATTGGGAAAAAAAAAAACATTAATGGTATGGCACTAAAGCTTTTTTTCAACCTTGGGTTTCAGGTAAATTCCCCCTCGTAATAGTCCCATTTTACTGATATTCAGAAACTTTTTTCTTATTTTATTTCAATAGCATATACCAAGTTTCCTTTTTAAAATTTTAAATTCCGGCTGCTAGACTCATTTTTAATTTCGCTTTAACCCCCACTAGTTTTTCATGTATACCTCCACTCATAATAGATCGATTGCCGTAATTTTCGGAAACTACTTTTATACATTTATTTTAAAGAAATAATCCGAGTTTCTTGCAGAAAAATCAAAGCAAAAATTGCGGGCACTAGAGCGATTTTTAACTTTTGAAAAAATTTTCGCTTTAGTTTAATCCCCATCCCCAGTGGTCCAATTTTGCTGGTTAACGAACTCGACAATTCCTTTGTTAATTGATGGCTATGTGCTGAGTTTCTTTGAAAAAAACCAAAACTGCGACCCCTACTCACACACATACACATGTATGTGTATAGAGAGCGAGAGAGGGGGGGGGGGTTTACGGGTATACAAACAACGCTAAAAGACACTCTCTTCCCATTTACCCTCTGGACAAAATAAAGCACATAAGAGGCGAACTTGTACATCGAATTCTTCACAAGTATGCAAAAACACATCTCCTGATCCGTTGATTTACATGATTCCATTGATCATGTTAGCCACTTTGTAAGTTTCATTGATAAATATGAAAGTATTTTCACAGATATATCTTTCCATAAGTTGTGTTTACATTTGGAAAAGCAGTTTTTCCAAGGAGTATATTCATCTGAATTGAAACAACTAAAAGTAATTCCTGAAAAAAAAAAAAAAAAAAAAGAAGTTTCTTTTTCTTTTTCGATTTTCCGAAAGTGTTTAGGCCTTCAATAGCGACTGTTGTCCAGCTTTTAACTGGAATGGATTTACAAATGAACCTTCATTCTGTTGAAAGCTAAAACATGCCTTTTCGAAGCGAGGAAATACTTCAGAAAATACCTCACTAAGGCCTTAATGAGAATCAAATCTAAAATAATGAGTATAAGGGAGCAAATAAAATAACTTTCTATAATAGGAAATATTGCTTCTAGTTAAACAATTGATACAAACGATCAGTACTTTTGCATCAGCATTTCACGTTGTATTTTCCCCTTGCACCTTGAGTCGGTCCTGGTGGTGTAGTGGTTACCATGCTTGCCTCCTACGCCCAAGAACGCGGGTTCGAACCCGGCCAGGACCGATGGATTTTTTCTGGCGTAAAAATCCGAAGTATGGCTTCCTTCGGAAGGGAAGTAAAGCTGTCGTACATTTACGGCACGAAAAAGAACCTCAAGCCTGAAAGAGAGGCCTCTGAGCAAAATTTGTCGTCGTTTCACGCCCTGAGTTGAATGGGACGCTGATGACCTGAGATGTTGAAGAGAGTCCATAAATAAATCAATCAATCAATCTTGCACCTTGAATTATTTCTATCGTTGTAATGACGGGGCCTAGTGTCACTGAGTTTCCTATCTAACTTTTTGTTTCCCACATTTACTTAAAAATTGCCATCTATACAATATATTCCTGAATTAGTCTGTAAATTATATAGGACAGAATTTTAGTCGTTTTAGTAGTCTATGTACCGAAATAATAAAATATACTGTAACTAGGATATTAGTAAGATGAACCTTTCTCGATAAATATCTTAATTTACTGATACAATTGAGTGTTTTAATAATAATATCTTGGAATGCCACCTCTCCATTTCTAATGGTTTTTCTACACATCATCTCACAAAAACATGGAGGTTCGCTTTTTTTTTTTTTATTTATTTATTTTTTTTTTTATTTAGGCTTTAAACTGCTAAGTCAACCGCCACAACTTTTAGAGACGATAAATGTAATTAGTTAATTGGTACAAATAAATACGCAGTCCAGAGCCTATAAAAATTCTGCCCGTCTTTTCAGAGCGAGGAAGAGCTTGAAGCTGCCCTAAAGTAAATTCTCCTGGACCTGCATACTTAATGCTTGTATTGCGTTCCACCTCACCTGACAGATAGCGTTGAGCGTCTGATACGTTAAAATGTAAAATATAGCGCAATCGTTCACAGGTAGATAAAATGAATGAACAAGCATTTAAAAAATACGTAATAATGCTGCCAAATTTAAAAGGAGATCTAAATTCAAAGCAATACAAAATTAACAGAGAGAAAGAATAAAAATAAAATAAAAACACACAAAAAATACATACAAGAATTACATTTCCATAGCCGGAGTTTAATGTTCATAATTTCTATATTTAAGAGCATTGCATATTATATACATAAAAAGTAAAGATGACACGATTTTTATGATTGCATTATCAATTTCAAAATATATTAAATTAAACTTTATCCAATATATAGTATGTCATTTTCACATCAATAGGCTTTAAATGCGTAACCATGGCAAAAGATTTTTTTTAAAGAATAACGTAATGGTTTATAGGAACAGCGTATGTGTGTTGGAAAACGTAAAAACAGAGTAAGTTTGTTAGACACTTCATCTAGAATTTAAGCTGTAATTTGTATACAAACATGTTACTGGCTAAAAATTCAACTGAACTAAGCTGCGTGGACATTAACACAATTTGGCGGCGAAATTAGAAAAAGGTAGTTCGTGAAAAACAATGGAATAGTTCCGGCTGTTATGCCTAAACTAACGCAGTCAAGTCAATCATCTAAAACATGATGTATGATTTGAGTAAATTCAACACAAGCATTGCTTTACCTTGTTCGTTATCACAAATGTTTGCTTTTTTATTCATTTCTCTCACTTCATTTCATTCTTTGATAAGAGAACTGTTCAATAAAGAATGATTAATTCTTATAGGCATAATTTCAAGTGATAAAATGAAACTGTACAATATTTTATTAGCTTAATGCATAATATATATTTACTGCTAGATTCATTGTAGTCACATCCGGTTCCCGCCTGTGAAGGAGGTGAATATATTTTTAATAGTGATCAAGGCCCTTTTTATTACTGAGGCACCATAGGCAGCGTGTGCAAGTTGATACATGTTCAGTTCCGCCTAGAGAAAAATGCGGTTTACACGCGAAGGACAATATGCTGCTCTAAAATTCTGCTTTCGTCTCAACAAATCTTCATTTGAGGCCTATGTCATGTTAGCGGAGGTCTATGGAGAGTTTTTTCTTCCCTATAGCACAGTAAAATGTTTAAAGAGGGGAGGCAATCAATTCCAAAAGAAGGTGAACCCGATGCTCCAGTTTGTGCCAACAGGGCATTTTTTTCAACCTCCGATCGCTCTGCTACTTGACCAGACAAGCATAAGGAGGCGGATCTGCGCACTTAGCTACTGCACTACTACTCCAACATAACGTCCGCCAAGGCCAAGTTCTACACATCAGTTGGAGCTGAGCTACAGGCATTCAACATGGACGGCATGATTGATTCTCACGCCAAGTGCGAGTTGCAAAGCGTCATTCGTTTTCTACAGGCAAAAGGGAATAGTGCAGAAGAAATTTGTTGGAAAATAAACCGTGTTTGTGGTGCAAACTGGATGTGTGAGGGTGTTGTGTGTGAATGATGTAGGAAATTTAAAAAAGACCGAACTGATATTCATGATGAAGGTGGACAAGGACGCAGGTCTGTGGCTAGTGAAGATCTTGTTCAGCGTGTTGATCAAGTGATTCGAGAGAGACGGAGATTTACCATCAGTGAGTTACTTGTGGAATTTTCGGACATTTCAAGGTCAGCTCTGTACATGATTGTTACAGAAAACCTAGGCTATCGAAAACTTTGTGCACGCTGAGTTCCTGAAAAAGACTTATCTCCATTTGCTGGCGGCAATCTACTATCAATATGACAATGTCTTATTCTTCAAGGTGACAAGCAACTGTGACTGCACATGACTCCTAGTATTATAACCATTTCGAGATTCTCATTTGTCTTTTTGTTATGTCCCATCGGAGGAAAAAAATAGCCTTCGTATAATGGAAAAATCATAAACACCGCTGCCATCATTATCAGACAGGACCGTCGAATAACATTAAGGACCAGTTAATATATTCTGAAATTTTCAAACACACTTTAGTTGCATTTGTGTACGGTGCATTCCAAGAATGCTGTTCCCGAAGAAAATGACGTTTATTTTCAGGTTTACGATGTTAAGGAAGATGCGGAGTTTCTTTCAAGGATAATCACTGCTGATGAAACTTGGCTACATAATTTGGATCTTAAAAGCAAACAGCAACGTTCTACATGGAAGTCTCCATAATCACCAAAACAAAAAAACAAAAGTGGTTGCCTCTGATGGGAAAGTTATGGTTATCTCATTTTTCGATTTTCAAGAAAAGGTTTAATTCTGTTCACTTTGGAAATTCTGAAATTACACGATACTTACTAACAGTGAAACAGACAGGGACGAGGATAGGGAGGATATACACAAAATATCGAATCCTTAAAAACCAGCCTTTCTGTTAGCATTTTTTTAAATATAAAGAATTACTTGTGGCGGCAATAGAAAGTTGCATTATTTGCAACTAAAGCTAGTAGGAAGAAATTCACTGGTCCTCGCAAAGGAAGACATCCTGAATTGAAGAAAAAGTTTTGGAATTCGTACATGAAAGGAGGAAGAACGGGCAGTCTTTGACTAGTGATACCATAAGAAATAACTTTAATTCTTTGATCTACCACCAACTGTATTGGTAACAGCACGAGTGATGGATTTTATCCTACGTACTCCAAGATGCAACAACAGTCCACTTACAGTCATCGGATTGGTGGCGATTGGCGATTATGTTGGCACCATCCGCCATTGTGAATTAAAGCCTGCTCACAATATTCTGTTTGCACAGATTACTACAATAATACAGAATTTGATGCTGAATCGGATTCCTCTTCTGACCGAATAATGCTAGAAGTTCCAAGTTCATCTTAAAAACAATGAGAAACTTTCTGTCGAATAATAATTAATACTGATGCTATCCCTTTATTTTTATTATTATTATTATTATTATTATTATTATTATTATTATTATTATTTCAGGTTCTGTTAGGCTGTATTTATGTGGTAAAAAGCTTCAAGAAAATTAATACAGAAAAAGTAACAACTCCAGGTGATATTTATGCAGTAAAATTTTCTCTTGGACAATGGCTTATTTTATATATTAATTTAGCACAACGCCGTTTACATGATATGCTTTTCTTCTTTCCTCATTCGATTATTGATTATGGTTATCATATGGTGAAACTGCTGTAAAGCACAGACTACACAATATGCGGTTTTCGAAGATCATTCATTTAAGGAAATTATAAAACAAAGCTACTCTTACCAGCTCCTTAACCTAACTGCTTTATATCACAAACGTTATACTTTCTCAGATAAGCATAAAATAGGCATATAGGAAAAACAATAAAGTAATAAAGGTAATATTTAAAAGTGCTTGACCGTCATTCAGAAACCACTAATAAATAAGCAAACCCGACAATTATAGTTAAAAAAAATCCCCCACCTTAATATGCTGTTCTACATAAATATGTTTTATTACAGTGACAAATACTGGAATTTCCTGTGTATTGTGAAAATAGAAGGCAAATTTTCATTGTAGTTAACATTTTAATTAATGAATAAGCAGCTGTCCATGTTGGCTGCGGAGATAGCAGCACCATCATATGCCCCGATTTAGGAGCAACCTAACCAATCGCTCTGCTACGTGACCAAACAAGTATTGGAGGCATATCTGTGCACTGTGCTACTACGTTAAAAATAGCTCTGATCAAGGCTATGAATAAAGTTTAGTGATTCATATTTAATTTTGCGATTCTAAATTATTCATATAAACTGTTCAGATGGATTTACTTCAAAATGTTTTGAGCTATCACAAACCAGCAAATATCATTGGCTATTTATTCTATTTATGTTTGTCTACGCATTATAATAATCGTAATATATAAATATACGTCGACATATTATAGCATATGAAATATAAGGCAAAACTTAATTATGTTTTAAGCCAAACAGCTCAGAAACGGCCAAAATGATATTAGAAAGTGTTGTTTCATTTATAGCATGAAATCATCCCATGGGACTGAATTCCCTTCCATTCTGTGTAATTTAACTCTATAGACTTTATTTATTATTTTCATTTTATGATTATTTAACTCTTATTTTATCGGGAAATAAAATCGTTTATCTAATTGCATGTATTAAAGATGTCCAGCCTAATTTTATATATATATATATAAACTCATAAAAAACACTCAGAGTGCAATATAAAAAGGTTCACATAAAATTTCACACTAAAAACCGTAAAATTGAGCACTAAAGTGTGTGTGATTTTAGTGTTCAATTTTACGGTTTTTAGTGTGAAATTTTATGTGAACCTTTTTATATTGCACTCTGAGTGTTTTTTATGAGTTTTTATGCTTTTTAGAAGTTTTTATTACTCTATTAATAGTATATATATATAATATATATATAAAAGGAAATTTGAATGTTCATTTCCTAACAAAATAATCCTAAAAAAAAAAAACTAGAAAGTTTCAAGTCGTGATTTCTAGGACATAAAATATATCTGAATCCATTTCTTTTAGCAATACAGCCTCTTCCAGTGATAGGGCTATTTTTGTGGAACTTGAAACTGAAACTAGCTATAGCAGAAAGATGTTAGGCGCTTTATCCAGTACAACACAACCACTAATCTTCGCAAATTGTGCTTTAAAAATTATAGAAGCGTGGGTTTTCCGTATTTGGTGGAAGGGAAATTTTGCAACAGAGCATAATATATTTGTAAAATATAAAGATGGACAATCTGGCAAATGTAATATACAGAGGGGGTCAAAAAAATGTATACGCACTTCAAGCTGTTAACTGTGTTAACATAACAAAACTGAATTCACACAAACAGAAAATAATGAGCACTAATCGTCTTAGACTTTTACAGTTACAACAGTTGCTCAAAATGTCCACCATCGTAGCCGATACACTTCTGAGTACGTTGAACTACTGATTGATCAACGATTGCGAAAGTGTCCTCAGCGATTGCAGAATATGCTGTTTCAGGATCATATTCATTTAATGCATGCAAAAGTCTTGCCGTTTCAACTTCTGTTGTAATAATACGACGTATGCTGGTTCTGCTAATCCCAGTCTCACGTGCACATTGCTTTGTAGATTTCTGATGTGAGTGCTCAAAACGTTCCAAAACGGGCTTGTTGCCCTGCGAGGTCTCCCAGATCTGCCCTTGCGAACATCGCATACGGTACCGGAATGCGTGCAATTGTTACTCACGTTGGCGGTTCTGTTCTGTACTCGCGCCTTCATTGCCTTTGAACTTCAGCAATAAAAAATATGAAATACTAACACAGGCTTGAGGAGCTGTAATATTTTCAGTATAGGATGCGTGGGAAACCGTTATGAGAGTAGGTTTGCGCTCTTACAGTTATTTGGTTATGAAATTTTAGTTATGGCCTAATTAAGACGTATCTTATTATCTTTCGCATACTACTAAAGATTTTCCCTATAAATATGTTCATATTCTGCATTTATATAAATGTGATGACTGGAATTAGAACATGTGAAGCTTGTTAACGATATTAAAAACAGCTTACTTTCAACGTTAGTCTCTTGCTATGATAGAAAAATTGCAACAGAAAAAGGAAAATTGTCAAATAAACATTGCTGTTGTTTCCCATCAATGACAGTCGATACAGCACTGAAAGATTTTAAAAAGCTAAGGTTATCATCTCATATTAAATATTTAGCGAAATGCCTATTTTATATAAATGAACGCTAGTTAAAACTCTATTGCACTAATGACGAAAATGAAGCGATCTGTCAAACACGCACGTTAAAGTTGCCTATCTATACCGTTTTTAAATTAATAAATTTGTAGTATTATTTCTCTTTGGCGCTTTATGTATGGTCTTTTAAACCAACATAAACAAAGTTCTCTAATGTATTATTATAGCAAAAGAAATTATCTCTTATTTTATAAATAGTATATTTATAAGTTTCAAATAAATAACTTATTTTTGTTTAAAATGTGTTTATCTGAGCACAAGATAAAAAGGCCCAATTCACAATGAAAATTAAACGCAACGTAAACTGAAACGTAAAAGCTAGATGCTATATATTCATTTGGGACCATTCTCAATGAATCACGTAAACGTAAAAATAAACGTACAATTAATTATAGGTCCAAGGTTTTGCGTTTACGTCTAATTTAAACTTAAGAAATCAGCCAATCAGAACCCAGCTGCTCTGTAGAGCTCTGTGGTAGAGAGAGCTGAAGATCAGTGGCTCTGTAGACAATGGAGTCAATGGACAAAAGATTAATGGCATAATACGAAAGTTAACCTTGTTCATATTACTCCATGCAAATCAGTTGCTGCACTTTTTACGTGCATAAACGCTACCGTCGTTTGCTCAGAAGTAACCAGGCACCTTCAATCAACTGTTAGTTGATCTTCGCTTGTTTTTATTTTTGATTGGCTAATACGTACGTATGTGTTTTTTATTGTGAATGCCTACATACTACTAAGTTTACGTGTTACTCTTATTTTATGTTTACGTTTAATTTTCATTCTGAATGGGGCTTAACACAAAATTGTCTGCTTAGGTATTGCTGTCTCTTTCAATCTGACCCGTGATAAGGTATTTTGTTGACGCTCTTCAATGAATAAACTTTTATTATTTTAGTTTGATAAACGGATATAGCCTCCACTTGATGGTTCAAATGCAACTGTAGCATTGAAAAATTGTATAAAATTAGCCGCTGCTAAACGAAGCTGTTATATTCCCTTTGATTTACCAGATCAGTACATGTTACTGGCGTTGCTTGCTATTGCATGTTGCATACATCCGGTTAAACATGTCAATATCGATAACGATGGAGGATTTTTCTTGCTATATCTCTGATATGTTACAATGATACACGTGGCATTAATGGGATTAAGCAGTATTTTTTAATTAAGCATATATTATTTATTTTTGTAATTAATTGTCAGTTAGAGTTTGACATTATTCAACTATGCTTTTATGTTACTATTATTTTATATCACTATGTACGTATTAATGAATAAACTCCAGAAGCACCTTTAATTTTTGTAAGCCATGTTAATAAATTTTATCTGCAGGATAATTGCTAGCAGGAATAAAGACAAAGTTTCTTTTATTAATAATTTTTTTAAAGTTTTAAAACAAGTATTAACTAAATACGTTCTATAATTTGGCAAATTAATATTTTTCTAGCATTTCCATTAAAATACATGCGGGGAACAAAAATAAAAAAAATAAGTAATCAAGCTAGAACATAACTGTCGGGCAGTATTACAGGAGTTTGCGCGATAACAAACCATCTCTCCCCAGATGTCTTCACGAGTCTGAATGAACGGCATTCCAGGTCTCCCTAAGTAGGTAATCGAGAATCGAACCCAGACCTCCCAAGCTGCAGACTACGAAGGCAAACAGACTTTCAAAACGCAAAATGATTTTCAGGGGAAAAATGACATTTAGGACTAAAATCAGAATGTAATATTGTAAGCAAACCTCAGACACTTCGCGTAAAAGCAAAACAATTCTAATGTATACTGATTTGAAGAGAAAATAATGAAAAATAATATCATTTATACGATATTCTGAAAAACGTGCCACTAGGAATAACAAATGACACTCTCAGGAACACTAGCAAAATTTCTTTACCAATGAGCCCAAAATGACAATTATATAAATAATTCAGCTGTTTTATATAACCTTTTTGTCTTCTAGATAGCGGTAGGACAGCAAAGAACAACTTTTGACATAGCTTAATTTGCATCAAAGATATTTTACGAATGAAGGTATTCTGTATGATTCCAAATCCACTTAAAAAAAGCCATTAAGGCTTTTTGACTCCCTTAATACTCGTGGTCCTTGAGTGTATGTCATACAGTCCAAAGAAAAGGGAATATTTTTGCATTGGATCCCAAGACACCTCTTTATTTACGAGAATAAAATGGCAAATGCATTAGCCCAGTAATATGCATCATATAGAGTTCGTAACAAAAGGAATGGTATCATACTACACACTGAATTACCATGGATTAATCAACCAACATATTAGCAAAACCATCAGCAAGAATGTCTGAGAAGTTATGAATTGGCCGAGAAGAGAAATTGTTGCTAACCGTGAGAGTCACGAGTGCAAGGCAAAATACTTGCAGCGAATTAAAACCCTATAAGACGCATATAGTTGGTGGCAAAACATAACGGCCTTCCCTCACACCACCGCTCTATTGCATCAAACTCTGGAAACCTGTTAAAATATCAGCTTTATTCCCTATTCACTCTTAGATTAATCCCAATCAAAACAATGTCACATGACGTGACGTGATTAGCATGACTGTGTGCAGCCAAGTACAACACAGTAGCTTTGCACGCAAAGAAAGTAGTTCCATGTTAGCAATCTAAATTTGAATATGGTTCAGTAATAAATAGCATCTACTATACAGAAGATGCAATACTTGCGGCTTTAATTTAATTACTGCTGACTTAATTAATGTTGAATTTCAAAGTTACAAATTGATGCGCTCCAACTCCCAAGATGCAGCGCGACAGATCCAATGGTTGTTTAAATAAGGCAAGGCGTAAGTAGTTTGCAACTGTTATCATGACTGACGCTAATGAATGCTGCTGTTTCTACGGAGATATATTATGTAAAGCGTAAACCGGGCAAACCTTTAACTGGTGGCGAGATAATACAATTATTTTAAACGTGCTTTCGAAGTTCTGGGAGTAGTGTCCGGCACTCGCAATAAAGGAGGTAGTAAACCTAATCTCAGAATTTACCGGTCGCTTTGTCATTACGTCGCTTATACTTGTCATGTGTTTCTGACAATAGGGAGTATTCTTGGCGCGAATTGCGGAAGGACAAATTGTTTATTTGTTGACATTAGGATCACTCCAAGAGTGAATGGATACCTATAAGTCCTCATGGGAATCTTTCGTCAACTCTATCTCAACTGAGAGTATTCGCCCTCTTCGAAGCTGCAGATATCTTCCTTCAATGCTCTCTATGTGCTTTATATAAATTTTCCAGTTTTTGAATTTATACTTAACTGTATTGTTATTAAATAATTTCTTAAGATTTGTGATGCAACTTTTCTCTTCTACAAATCACACCATTTCGATACGAATAAAACCGTATGTAATCTGTATGAAGCTTCTATTTTGATGAATATGGGAAGTACATTTATTTAAAAACTTATCTATTTTCACGTCCATTCTTACTAAGAATTTTTAAGTAACTGTAGTATTATGATTATTTTGACCAGCTGCAACTGTGGCTATTGTGATTGAACAGATGTTCACATTGTTGAAGGGTACGTGTGAGCTTAAGTGAATAAGAGGTCGCCAATAATTTCATTTTCGAAAAGGAGGCCATACATGCAAGAAATATGCTCTATGGTACAATCACAGACTACTACTGATGGCTTTTCTAGAAGTTTGAAGGTAGAATGTTCAAACCAGTTTTAAATATGGTGAGTTCACAGCACCACTGTAATCTGCTGGAGCCTAGTCATATTTTTGTGCGTAATAAACAGCGAAACTTCTATAAATCCAAGCTGGCTTTTACAATGCATTATTACTATTCTTTCAAATTTCTTGAATGAAGACAAAGCATCAAAGCAGTTCTGTTTCTAACAGGCATTGTTGCCATGGTAAGTCTTATCCATCACTGTAGAATCCTTCAAATCGATTACTGACTATTTCTAGCAGATAATACCTCCAAGCAATAATATCATTGGATGCTGCCCTAACTGACTTTGTATTTACAGCCCTGTAAGCAAACCTTATGATAGCTATTTAATGTTGAACATAATCATTTCCTGTTATCTTGTTCTGTATTCTGCTAAGTGTTTGCACCGTAGATAACACTTCTTTCTTGAAACATAAATATTGCATGTCGGCGTAAAACTATCGATCTTGTCGAAAAGCATTTTCTTTTTTCGCAACAGTTTCTTCTTTGTTAGCGTGTGGTAGTTAGTTGCAGTTTTGATTCCAGAAATTTTCTTTGTTGTAATTAAGACTACATCTGTTACTTCGTAATGTTTTTTGTGGATTAAATACAATTTTCCATAGTCGTAAGAAAAAACTGTGCACATTTCAAGCAATCACACTTTGTTTTCGTAACGTTCAACCCTTAGTATTGTTTATTTATGGACGCTCTTTACGTCTCATGGCATCAGCGTCTCATTCAATTCAGGCTGTGAAATGACCAATAATTTTTGCTCAGAGATCTGTTCTTTCAGTTGAGGTGCTTTACTTCCCTTCCGATGGAAGCCATATTTGAACTTTTACGCCCGAAAAATCCATCGATCCTGATCGGGATTGAAGGCGCGATATTTAACAATCAGTACTTTCCCTTTTGCTCTATAATGAAGGACCAGATTAGGTCCATGGACAGCTCATCTTAATGAAGACAAAGCAAGGCTGCCTCTATGCATCCGTTGTGGATTCATCACTAAACCAAGGACAGAAAACACCAGACATTTCAAACTGCATGGTAACAGTCACTCCTTTGAAGTCCACACACTGTAGTAACTGCACTTTTATCGACTGGCACGGAGGTAAACGATATCAATATTTCTCATCTTCCAGGTAAAATGTTGCTCATGATTTGTCAGTATTGTAAACTCTCCAATGTTAACATGGGGCTAGGCATTCAGAGCTACAAATAGAGTTGACCGATATTGAGAAACTCAAAGTTGAATGGGTGAATCATGCACTTGCCTTGGAGGTTGAGAGGGAGAGAGGAACATTGCTGACTCAGATCCCCATATCAACCGAACAAATAAATGTTTGAAAACAACATGCGTCATGCATTTGTTAGTGCCATTGTCCTTACAAGACTATATAACATTTCTTATTAAAACTTTGTTTCAAAAGTGTTTTAATCAGACCGTAGTATCAGAAACACTACAAGAGCTATTTAAGTTCAGAGTATCAAATTACGCCCCTTTCACGGAGGGCAGCAGAGAAAACCGAATCGAGGAATGACTTGCTGAGATTTGTACTATGACTTCAACAAATACAGGCGGATATAACAGTCGGAAAGCACAAAATTAACTTTTTAGGATGCATCTTTACATTTACATTCAATATACAGCGAAATTAAGTGTAGCAATATAAAACGTAAAGGAAATAATTTATACAGGAAAAGACATACGCTTTTAACACTTAAGCTGTGGAATTATTATTATTATTATTATTATTATTATTATTATTATTATTATTATTATTATTATTATTATATTTTTAACTTAAGCTAACCTAACCTAATCAAATTTTGCAACCTATGGGTTAACGGTGTAACTTTTCTATGCACTGTCCTCCCTAAATAGGTAACACTTATTATATTTCAATAAGAAAAGCGAAGACTAAATACTAAGATTAAAAAGTTAACCTATGGTGGATAGCGAACCCACTACCTTCCCTTTGGTAGTACGAAGCAAATTTAACTAACTGACCCATTAGGCCGACTTGGTAATCTGTTAATTATCCGCCTACATTAGTTGACTGCAGTTCACCTCGGTTTTCTCCGCTGTCCTCCGCTGCAGTTCCCGAAAGGAGGCGTTATTTGGGGGCAGGGTGTAACTAAAATATTAAGTCGAAGCGGATAAGTACGCTCTTGACACCATCCAGGCTGGCTTAGATACAGCCTGTCATTTTATCCTCATCACCCTTGTCGTATATAAGCATATGTTGTAGCGTTAGTAACATGTAACTCTTATTCCCCAATGTGTGTGAGCATAAAAAATATAATATAGAAATATAATTACAGGTGCTCTGCTACATTTATACATTCAAATAAAATGAAACTGTTCTGTTATATCGACAAATACAATTACTTCATCTCGAATATCCCGCGAATAAGTTTCTTCTCTAAATTGTGGGAATTTAAAGAAATTGTTAAAATGATTGATATTCTGGAACACCTGAGAACTTCAGAAATATTACCGAAAAGTTAAAAGTGTGAATCCAAAACAATTCAAAATGAAGTACATTCATAATATTAAGTTAATAATTAATGGTACGTTTTTCCATTTAAGCTTATGACTCAATCCTAAGTATGACTTCCTTCGGAAGGGAAGTAAAGCCGTGGGTCCCGTGTCGTACATTTGCGGCACGAAAAAGAACCTCAAGCCTGAAAGAGAGACCTCTGAGCAAAATGTGTCGGTCGTTTCACGCACTGAGCTGAATGGGACGCTGATGACCCGAGCTGTTAAAGAGCGTTCATAAATAAATCAACAAAAAAAAAAAAAAAAAAAAACACTTATAACTCAACAGGGATATATAAAAAACCTCAGTGTTTTATGTTTGTTTGCTTTATGAGTGAAGGAGACATCCCGTAAAAATATTTCTGTGATTTTATGATGTATGTAAGGAGAGTCAGGTAGTAGAACTTTGATTCTAATGGTATTTTAAGTTACTTTTTCTATAAAATGATTTAGCAGCTTAGCGCTAAAACGGCGCTGCTGTGATAGGGCGTTTAAAGGCATTACAAAAGTAAATTAAAGAGTTTCCTCACACTGTCCTTGTGTACCGCATAGCTCATCATCTGAATTGCGTAATACAACAGAAATGTAAAAATACCTTTAACAGTAAGTGTCGATTCTTTTTCGTAAGTATAATTGGAATTCTCGCACTTTTTCATCACTCGTCCTTGAACCTAACCAGTGAAGAAGAACGCAGACTGTTAAACTGTCGTTCAACTCAAGTTTTCTGCGAGTCATTGTAGGAGAATGGGTCAGTTTGAGGTATTTAAGAATGAGGAAACAATTAGGTGTCGGTCTCAGTGGTTTGGGGGTAGCTCGCCTCGAGATCCAAGGTTCAATCCCGTCTGAAGTCGACGTACGAGCACATAACAGTTGAGAGCACAAGTTTTTCGGATGTCTAAGTTTCTTGTCGTAGATTTACGGCCCGCTAAAGAACCTCATATCTAGAAAAAGAGGTTTTGGAAGTTTCCCATCCAAGTAGTACCCATGTCACTTACTAGATGGCGATGGAGGCTATGGGCTGATTATTTATTACTCTGCCCTCTGTATGAAAATAATCGTAATTAAGTGTAAATGGTATACCAACCTCTCTCGAAATGGATTTTTTGATTGGTTTATTTATGGATGCTCTTTAACATCTCAGGTCATCAGCGTCCCACTCAACTCAGGACGTGAAACGGCCGACAAATTTTGCTGAGAGGTCACTTCTTTCAGGCTTGAGGTTCTTTATCGTGCCGTAAATGTACGACACGGGACCCAAGGCTTTACTTCCCTTCCGAAGGAAGCCATACTTGCGATTATTACGCCCGGAAAAATCTATCGGTCCTGGTCGGGCTCGAACCCGCGATCTTGGGTTAGGAGGCAAGTATGGTTACCACTACACCACCAGGACCGACTGAAATGGGTTTTGATATCATAGTAGAAGAAAGGAAGAATATAAGCAATGATAAACATTGTTCTTCACGTGCCCTTACACGCTGGACAGTAATCTCTAGTGCAACTTGTGCAACACTTACTGCAGTCCCGAGCGACAGCGGAGAGAGCCGAACTCCTCAGACCCAAACGAGAGAGAGATTAATGTGGATGCATCTTTTACAGCTGTGTAACATTTGTGAAAGTGTATCAAATCAGTGTTCATTGCTTAATTAGTTCATTAAAGATTCAGAAATGCCCAAGTCATAGTAAATATAGGTATACATAATTGGGTGGGGGGTGGTAAATTTAAAATTTGGGAGAAAAACAAAACTCAAAAGAGATTCTTTTAATTAACCGCCAAACAAAACACATCATTTGCATACTATTTTGAAAATAGTACAAAGTCTGCATTTTTATCAAGTTAAAATGGTCTTATCTAGATTTCCAGCTTTGGTTCAGTTTTATGCAGCTAGGCACCGTACAGCAATATATGAAAAATGGCTATCAGCACACATATTAACCATAATATTTAATTATGTTAAGGGAACCTGAGAAAATTTCCGCACCGGAATGATTAAAATGTTACTTTTTGGTTTCCTAGTAGCATTTTATTTCTTGAAGAGTATTTATTGTTTGAAACTTTCAATAGAGTACTTTTTAATAAACTATTAGGTAATTAAGGCGTGAAAATATATGTACGAAGATAGGTCCATAAGTTTCTGGCCACGCCGATAAGAAATTATCTTATCTGTTAAGTAAATAATTGCAGCTGTAACTTCCTCTCCGCTATGTTCAGTTATTCAGATGTAGTTGCATAAAGAAGGCTATGTGTAGAAGATTGTGACATGTTCAAAATGGAGTGTGAGGCTGTTATTAAGTTCTTCACAAAAGAAGTACTTACTCCAAATGAAATTAAACAGCGACTGAACAGTGTGTAAGGGGAAGCATCCCCCTCATACTCTACCGTAAAAAAATGGGACAACCTTTTTCGAATGGGTCGAGAAAGCATTGAAGACTAAGAGCGTGCAGGTTGGAGGTGCTCACTTCTGAAAACATCGCTCTTGTGGAAGGAGAAATTATGGAAGACCGGCGGCTCATAGTTACAGAAATAGTAGCAAGGTTGAGCCTTTCTAAAACAAGAGTCTTTTGAATTATTCATGAACAAAACGTGAATAAGGTTAGTGCAAGTTGGGTGCCTAGACGTTTTTGCTCAGTCCGAAAGGAGCAACGGGTCATTTGTTGTAAAGCATTTTGAAACTCTGCCGTGGTAACGAGAGTAAAGTTCTGCAAACCATTGTTACAGGAGACGAAACTATGATTCTTTACTGTGATCCCTTGTCCAAAAGAGAATCAATGGAGTGGCGTAAACCTGGCGAAGAACCGCCTTTAAAGGCCAAGGTCACTCAGTCAACGAAGATCATGACCACATTCTTTTGGGACTGTGAAGGAATGCTCTTCATTGACTTCAAAGAGAGGAACACCACAGTAAATGGGGGAGTGCTTCCATCAAAGAGAAAGAAAACTGAGTGGTGGTGTGCGCCTTCTTCACGAAAACGTGCCATGCACACAGCGCTTATTGTAAAGGAAGGTGTGAAGAAATGAGACTTCAAGGAGATCGATCATCCCCCCTATAGCGCAGATCTAGTTCCCATTGACTATTTCCTCTTCTCAAAACTCAAGAAGGACCTTCGAGGAAGGAAATTTATGTGTGGCGAAGAAGTGATGGATGCTGTTTATGGCCATTTTGCAGAAAAGACTTCTGACTATTTTTTGAGGGGGATTGAAATGTTAATTGAAAGATGTGAGATGTGTATTACAATAAAGGGTAACTATACTGAAAATTGAAATGTAGTTTTTGTCTTTATCACACCTGGAAAATGGTTAGGGCGGGAACTTATGGACCTAACTTCGTTCATTTGTATAATAATGAGTGCATCAAAGCAGTTAGTATGCCTAGAATGAGGTAGGGATTTTGAGTACAATGAACATCTAGGAAAGAATTTCTCTATAGCACATATCTAACACTTAAATGTACAAAAGACAGCAATCATATGTCTATCACTGTAAAGTGAAAAAAGTTTGGCTTTCTCCGCTGTCGCTTGAGACTGCAGCAATATTTGCAAGAGTTGCGCTACTGATTTCCATCCAGCGTGTAAGAGTAAGTTCATTCTTCAGAAGGGAGGTTGTAGCCTGACACATGCAGATATATTATTATTATTATTATTATTAATGATAATCCGTAAGTCCGATTAATTAAAATGCCTTATCCTCACGGATTTCACAAAGTATGAACATTGTATTTCATAGTTTTTGCTGCTCCGTTCAAATCTTACAACAAAGGTACGTACAGATATTCAAAAATAACCCACGTTTGAAAAATAAACTGTCACTTATGCTAAAAACTCTCTATAAATGATAAAAACAAAGAAATTCTAAAACTTAAAGAAAATAAAATAAATTTTGAAGGAACAAATTGATTATATAGGTGATGATTATAAATTCTACAGTTGAGTCCGGTTTTCTTGTCTTAGATGATTATGCCCTTTCACAAGCTTGCATTTTGGCTGCCAACATAATAACGAATTTGATCTACAAGTTGTAGGGTGAATTGTGGTTTATTAGAATTATATTTTGCACCTGTAGTACATTTACTAAGAATTTATGTACTCAGTATATTAAAAATAAAAACTGATTATGCTTTTCTATATTAGGTGGTCATCTCTTGATCTAGTGGTTAGCGTTGCTGAATGGCGGCCGGGAGGCTCGGATTTGATTCCCGTTACCTACTTACGAATTACTCTAAATTAAGGGGGTCTAGAACGGAGTTCACCCAGCCTCGTGAGGACAATTGGGAAACTGCCTGATGAAGAGGTGCCGTTCTTCGATTACGAAAGCCGCGTGATAGCCGACATGTTGATCACCCCTCCCCTGCAATATTGCCCTCTATCAATGAAATCACAAGCCGGAGGTAGAGATGCAGGGGCGCCTCGGCAGGCCAAATGAGAAGAAGAAGAAGAAGGGGTAGTCATCTATTTATTATTTTTTCTCCCAACGAGCCACCACTGCTGTTCTCTAACCACGAGAGCTTTTCAAGCTACCGTAACGGAAAACACCCGAGACTTTTCCTTTTGGCTACATATAAATAACATATTAAAGTTACTTCTCATATTATACACAACCATTGATATCTACATTACTATAATATTATGATTAGGTTTGCACATGCATAATATACTACATTTATATTTCCTTGGAGGTGAGCCGTAGGGACTGTTGCAAAATTGAGATTGCTGTCAATCCAGGTTCTATCATAATTAAAATACTGGCTTTCTCTCATTAAGAAAGGTATCATGAACATAAAAATAGGTACAATGTCAGCTCTCTCGATTGGAAGTTTACATTTACTGCTCATTTTCTCCACTGAACATTTAGCTAACATACACATTATGAAGAGAATAGAGTATAAAGAATCTATTTTTATCGTTATGATGGGTAATAATTTTCCAGAACTGGCATAGTTCTTTATCACAGTGTAGAAACGTTGGACGATTCTTACACAAATCGCTATTGCCAACATTAATACTCCCGTAAGTGTACTAATGAATGCATTAATGCTGCTTCTTCATTTTCGTCTAATATCGAGTGATTTTAATTAACCAATTGAATACTTCTGCATAATGAGCGAATATCGCATTTGCATGCACCAAACGTCTAAAATACACATGCACTTAGGCAACAAAAATATCTAGTTATATGCTTTAAAATTAAACATCACGTAGCAAGCAATTGAATTTTAGTCTTGTTTACATTGCTGGTTCTTTGTTTAAACATCGGTCTGGATTTGTATTTTGTTTCGCAATATACAATCATGAGGCTCAGGATTGTCCATGGAGTTTTTCGACGATTACAACGTTATAGGACAGCATTTGTAAGCACTGACACTGAAGGAATTTTCTCTGTACGTATTATCGCCTTAAAATATTTATCCACTGAGCGCAAAACTTTGAAATCTCGTTTCGTTGTAAAACAGTGCACAATTTTCCACTTAATGTTTCGTCATATTTTAAAACTCAAACTTCTTCGAGAATGGACACAAATTTGTGAAAAGATAAACCACACTTTTCTAGTTTTCTCAGTGCTGCAGGTAAAATCTTTAAATATGCCTTGATGAAATTTGGGTATTCCTGCAAAGTTTCACTATGAAAACCTTCTGTGAGTTTTAAGTTGGCAAAATATTACTTGCTGTTTGGCTGATAACGAATTCTGACCTACCTGAAATTGTCTGAATAGGAGAGAACAACTTCTATGTACACCATGTGTAACTATTGGTTCTATGGGTATTGGAAAGTCGGAATATTTCTATTAGTACGCATTAACTCTTGTTGGGGCTTTGACATATACCTTCTTGGTGCTGGATGTTAAAGTATTTACTACTGCAAAACTTTCTCGAATGTCTTGTGCTCCATGTACAATATCGCGAGGCTAGAATACTTTCAACGCAGAAGCGATGAAACAAAACCCAGAATCTACGTTCGTTACTTCCTTCGGACCATAAAACTTTCAAAATATCACTCACTCACAAATCGGCAATTGTGGAATGGTTCGTTCTTTCTAAAGTCCTAATGCAATTATCCTGACTTGTCCTCATTAATTTGTTTACTATAAAAATTCAATACATAACGGCCAAAGGCATCTGTAGGTTCAACAGCTACTCCCCACACGAGGCAGTCCTTTAACTGATCCTGGATTTATTTTATAGTGGAATGTTAACAGTTATTTTTTCTTAACGTAGATAATTTCTGGTACAGTATCATTCCAATTCTGTGGAACTTCGAAACTTGTGACTACTGAGTTAATTTCACGACATATTGCTGCAGCATAAGTCACGTAATTTTGTTTCTGAAGTAGAAGGGAATTATGGCAATGTTTTGATTGGTAGACACTTGCTGAGTCAATTGACAATTTTCCTCAACCACAATTACTTTATTGCACACACACACAAAAAGCCACTTTATTGTCTATAATGAAATCCTATTCCACACAATTCTTAAGCCACTGTCTTAAAAGAATATTTTTACACACTTTTTGTTTCACATTACAATACTGGTAGACTGGAATGCACACAACCTTTAATTTCTTCACTGTTACAATGAGTGTACTAAGTATCAGCTAATAGACGCACAGTGAAGTTTGTGAACGTGTATTTTCAAACATCACGTGACGTCTATACGCGTGCGCATTGATGGAGGATATGTGTAATCTGGTACGCTGGGAAACGTTAGTACCGCGTGTAGGTTGCAGTGTCCGAAGGAAACAGATTTCTTACTTGCGCCTCTACTACCTAAGCCATCGATCCGTCTTGGGAGAGGGGACGTTTCAAATCCAAGAATGGAACACAAACACATACATTTCTTTAGCCTTTTTAGTGTCATTGTTGTTTTTCACATTACAGAGACTTTTATTCCCTTTGATTTTCTTCCTTTATGTTTCAAATTTTATAACACATTTTGCGTTAGTCGCATATCATCACCATAATTATCAAAGTTTAATTAATATTATTATCAAACTCATAATTATTATTGTTATTTCGTAGATCTCTGAGTATTAGCTCTGCAACAGAATGCCAGAAAGGGTGAGGTTTTGCTATCTTACTGTAATAACAGAATTTTAATTGACTGAAAAGATGGGAGTTAGGTGATGGATTCGAGAGTTGCTTGTCGTTTGTATTTGCAGGATATGGAAAAGTGCCAAAAATCCTGTCCAGACAACTGAACCCAACTCTCACTTACATTCTACCCCAACACCATGGTTGTGACTAATTACACATAAGGTATCAGCGGTAACCACTAGGTGAAGTACATAAGCCGGTTAGTGATAGTCGTATTGGTGCCGTCATATGTCGCCATGGTAGAGAGGTGGAGGATCCAAGTCTTAACGTTAGCGTCTCGCATTATTAATGCCTCCAGTGTACATGAGTTGATCTTCAAAATGAAGTTATTCATTGTTTAAATCAATATTGTATCTATTTAAATGTACGAATAGAATTAATTATAACATATTATATGAGCATTTTGCATGAAAAATATATATTATGTTATTTATATGTACTATAAAACTTAGTATATGAAAACATTAATGTTAAAATATCTCTTAAGTTAAATGCATACCAAAAGAAAAAAATCCGTCATTCAGGAGCTGCGTAAACTAAGCAAATTCCTCAACTAGTAGAGTAATTTCCAAATTATAGTCTTATTAATTAATGAAATGAAATAAGATACGGCATTACTATGATGTATTAAGGGAACAAAACTATTGTTCTTGCAATCCATAATATTATAAAAGAGAAACAACATTTTAATTATTGCTATTATTATTATTATTATTATTATTATTATTATTATTATTATTATTATTATTATTATTATTATAATTATTATTATTGAGATTAAACTACAATACATAAAGATTATACTATTAAGTAAATAAAATATATGATTACAGATAGACAAAGCTATACTGTGTGGGAATTTTCAAACATTTTAATCTTAGTCCTTGATATCATTTTACATTCACTAAAATAAAGAAAAAATAATGGAAAGTTTCGATTTACATTGCGTATTTAAGAAGAAGAAATTCAAATGTTTCAATAAAACAAAAACATTACTATTTAAAAAACAATTACATTGTACTAACCAAATACACACAATCAATAATAAACAATTTAAAGTTACATCGCTTTTCACTGGTTTTGAAATTTAATATAAATGTTATTGTAGTAAAAACAGGTAACGTAAATGTTTTCTGAAGGTTATTACAGAGCGCTCTTACATACAAATATAATTCCCAAACACATATTAGATTAATGTTTCACATTTGCTATCTTCACGACCATGGTTCTATTAAATATAAAACATATCCATTGTTAGAAATGCAGTTTATGTGCTGAATTAATTTTCCCTTTTATTTTAAAACAATATAGAGAAAACTAAACGCAAGAGGGATTTTTAAAATTTTGGTTTTCAAGTATGCTCCTACTCCTAGTGCTGCAATTTCCCTACTTTTCAGAAACTAATTCTCTTCTTATTTTATTTAAATAGTATATCTGAATTTTATTGTGAGGAAGCAAATATTGATGCCGCTAAAGTGGTTCTTAAGTTTTGGGTTTCAGGTAAAGCCCCACTCCCGAATGACCCGATTTCCATATTTTTCATGAACTATTTCCCTTGTTTTATTTAAATAGTACATAGAGTTTTTTTGCGAAAAAGTAAATGGTGCAACTATAGTAATTTTTAAGTTTGGGATTCAAGTAAACTCCTAATCATCTGATTTCACTGATTTTCAGATATTGTTTTTCTTATTTGATTTAAATATTATATGGTGAGTTTTATTGTGAAAACAAATACTGCAGCTACTAGAACAATTTTTAAAATTTGGGTTTCAGGTAAATCCCCACTCCTAATAGCCCTATTTCTCTGATTTTTATGAACTATTTTCCTCATTTATTTAAATTACACACACACTCACACACACCACACACACACACACACACGCGCGCGCGCGCGTATTCGTAGCCAAAAAAAAAAAACAACAAACAAACAAAACAAATATTAATGCCACTAGAGTTACCTTAAATATTAGGTTTTAGGTATTCCCTTTCTGATAGTTCGATTTCAGTGATTTTCTGAAACATTTTTTGCTTATTTTATTTCAATGGTTTATGCCAAGTTTCTTTTTAAAAAAATTTAAATTGCGGCAGCTACAGCGATTTTTAAATTTAACCTTAAATCACACTCGTTTTTCAGGTATACCCCCACTTCTAATAACCAACTGCCCTGATTTTCCGAAACTGCTTTTATCAATTTATTTTAATAAAATATACCGTGTTTTGTTGAGAAAAACAAAAATTTCTACCGCTAAAGCGATTTTTGTAAAAACATTTTTGCTTTGTGTTAACCCCCCCCCTCCAATTGTTTAATTTCTCTGGTTAACGAATTTGACAATCGTTTTTTAACTGAGTGTTATATGCTGAGTTTTGTTGAGAAAAAATAAAAAATTCTTAATATAGAGATTTCGCAGATACAACCGCAACAGCTGCGACCGCTAGAGTGTTAACGGACAACACACACACACACACACACACACACACACATGTATCCTATATATATATATATATATATATATATATATATATATATATATATATATAGGTTTCACGGGAACAATCGCTGTGGTATGAATCAGGAGTTGTTGATTTTTTATTTTTGATACAAAATGTGTACTATAAAAGTTTTCGTTTGTTGTAGGCATTTTTTGTTTCTAAATTCCACAACTGAAAAAACTAGAAGCAATGAACTTCTCTATTTTGGATTTCATTTTCCAAATTTTCGTCTACGGGGAATAAATAAGAAAAAGTTCCAAGTGAACAGGATAGACCAATTTGCCAATGATCGAGCATTTCTTAAAAACTGATAATAATTTATGTAGGTTTAAGTATATTTGTTTTAAAACACAAAGATTTAAATAGAAACAAAAGTCATTTCTACACAATTTATTTATTGAAATACATGTTAGATGCTGAGGTTTCTTCTCAATGTATCAAGTAATTCATTACAAATTATGGACAGAATTAAAAATAAGTCATGTGAGAAAGGTAAAATATGCAAGTTTGCAAAAAGTTCCATATATTAAAAGAAATGAACGTTAAAATACTTTTAATCTACACGTTTATTTAGTTTCAGGAATATCATCTCATTAGATTATAAAAGTATTGAATAAAATATGATCATATCCTTATATCTGTTTTTATATATTCCATACCGAGAGTAAAATAGTCACATTCTATGAATGGCTTTAGGGTAATTATGATTTAACTTAAAAATATTTATAGTTAAATACACGTTAAATAAATGGCAATTCTCCATTCTTAAAATATGAAAGGTTCTCTATATGATATTTTCATAGAGATGTGCTAATTATGAAAAAAAAGAACACACTCGCCTAGAATTAAAGAACTAGATAAACGAGTTAAAATTAATAAAAATTTTCCTCAAATTTTACTTCGTATAGTTGCATATACGTTTTAAACTGCGAAGTGGTAGCTTACCTTCAAAGACGGTATTAACAGTTGACAGTGCTGGGTACACACACAAATATTTAATAAAATGTACATACATAATAATAAAGTAGTGTAACTAGCATTCAAATTATGTGATATTTCCCATAAGTACATATCCTTATTCAAAGGCGAAAGGGTCGTCAATAGTATCATGAAAATAATATAAAATGTGATTTAGAGCATTAACATTCTATGCTTGGTTATCATGTGTAACTACTTTACATTTTTATACAGTTGATCTTGCATATAAAAATTCATGGCCAATTTACTATCGGGTCATATCTGAAAATGGGGAAGTGCATCGGCTGATAAGCAATCGCTCATGGCCAGTCGAGCTACATGTGTCCGGGCCAGCGGTCGGTGTTTACCGAACTAAAATTCTCTCGCCACTCAGTGTCGTTTGAACAGTGAAAGAATCCTAGAGTAAAACTACTAAGAATACTAAGAGGCAAATACTGGATACAATTATTCTATTCTATAACAATTTTCTTTAATTATAATTATTTTCAAATAGGTATTTTTTCTTTATGTTCCTCTATGACGAGTGTTTATTTATGATTCGTGAATTCGTACAGAGTCCGCGAGTGCTCCTAGGAATTTATTTGAAGAGAATTTTCCAGATAATCCAGTTCTAAGTCATAATGTGATTAATTACTTTCTTTTAATGGTATTTAACGCTCATTTTTACTTTTCTTGCGTCACAGGCGATGGGCACTAAATGAGATGAACTTTTAAATTCAGAAAGGATTTATTTTAATTTAGGGTACCGCCACGGCATTTGCCATTTATGAGGACTGAGAAAAACCTGGAAAAAAACGTCAGGAAGAGCAGTCCTGAGGAGAATCGAACTCCAGATCTTCCGCTCAGGCGTCCGTGCTTTAACGACCTCGGCAACCAGTGTCTGATTATTCATTAATTAATGGCGTCCATATACTTTAGCCGAACTAAAGGTAGCATCCCTTAACAGATCAGTTTAATTTCTCGAAGAGGTTTAAGAAGGTTAATAAACAGATGCTAGAAATGTGTGGAAAATGAAAACACGTGATACCAACATCTCCTTGCGTGACATGGGTGAGTATAATACATGTGCTTTAGAACTTAATAGACTTTCACTCTAGTGGTGTAATCGATATAATTAATTAATTTTGACTGGTAAAATAACATGCAAGACAATAATTTCTTTTAAAGAAACTATTCTTAAATGAAAAGTTATTTATGTGACGAAGTTTTGAGTATTCAACCCTATGCTATTCAAACTACATTCAAAGAACGGATGGATTCATCCTGATTAGTAAGCTTAAAGATAAATATGTTCCCTTTTATAACAAATTGCAGAATTACTTTGTATTTGCTAGTCACCAGTTCCCCCACTAAAAGTGTTATCCCAATATCAAACAACATGCGAACCATTATAAACTCTCATTGTCTGTTAAGCTTTTAAGATTTTGTTGGAAACTATGCGTTAATCCTGCATTTTATAGCAAAACCATGGAGAACCACACATTTCACAGAACAAATAAATAGTACACTAGTACTAGTACATAGTTGTTAATGAATTATACCGAAATGTTTTCATGTCGTATGTCATATTTAAGCAACTTGAGATAAGCAATGTATGGTCCATAACTAAACATAACGCAGTTTATGATGTTTTGCATATTTGCATCAGATGCTGATAAGTCGGTGTTAAAGCCAAGCCGGGTGAAAATTTTGTTTAGATGTCTTTAAAACTGCCTTACGAGCATAGAAATGTCGATTTCTTGCAGGTCGTTATCGGCGTTTTCAAGAGTTAGTGTTATAAAAATCCTTCAATTCTCGAACTAATCATGTAACAGTGCGGCACTGAACATCCATTAACTGTTTTCTTGCACTGTGTAACCCACTCTAGAGACTGATTGATTCGTTTTATTTAAGGGCGCTCTTTAACAGCTCAGGTCATCAGCGTCCCATTCAATTCTGGGCGTGAAACGGCCGACAAATTTTGCTCAGAGGCCTCTCTTTCAGGCTTGAAGTTCTTTTTCGTGCCGTAAATGTACGACACGGGATCCACGGCTTTACTTCCCTTCCGAAGGAAGCCATACTTAGGTTTTTTACGCCCAAAAAAATCCATCGATCCTGGCCGGGTTTGAACCCGCGACCATGAGTTTAGAAGGCAAGTATGGTTACCACTACACACTTTAACTGTTTGTGTGGCATAATACATATCACGAAAGCTGATGTTCCGCATGCCGCGGGTTCAATTCTTGTCATTCCGTTAATTTATTATTTTTTTATTTAATATGAAGTACTGGCGATACGCATCCTAAAAAATTATGAATGAAATTTACTTAATTTTTTAATATAAGACACCCAACTCATTAAAATTACCTACGCATAATTCTCTCTTTTGTAAGCAAAGGTTATAATTATATGAATTGTTATGTCAAGATTTAAGTGCATAAATTGAAACAAGGTCTTAAAACGTGAGCTAAAAGCTGCATCTTTACGTCCGGAGGGGGGGGGGGCAGATGATGAACGAGACTCGAACTGGAAAACAAATGACCTTCTCTTACTTGGAAAATAATGTCATATCCAGAGTGATACGCTCAGAAATCTCCCTTCGTTATCCTGCATCGTTTTTGAAGGGCGTCTTCATTAACCAGTGGCGTACTGGCGCTTTAGAAAGTTATAGCCATAGCTTCGAAATTTGAATAAATAGACCATACGTTCCAAATTGCCTATATACGACATCTGTACACTCTGAAATTATTTCGGTGTAGTTCATTAACACCGTGTTTATTAAAAGTGTACTAGTTCAGGAAAAGATATGCGTAAAATAAGGTAGGTGCTCAAGAAAATAGACAAATAAATGTTTTAACGAGAATGAAGTTATTTGTTTAAAATGCGATGTCCTCCCTTCTAATGCTCAAAGTACTATCACTTTATCGTACAGGCGTTTTTCCAACATGAACAAATTATTGCTATTACATACATTTTGAGTCTATGTGGCACTCTTTAAGCGCATATCCATAACTTACCTTTTGTTTTTAATAGGTAATTTAAATGGGCGCATGCTGCTTTATGTCGGCCGACAAATTCATCGTCACTCGCGTTTAAATGTACCTTAAATTCCGTGGCCGTGAAGATTGCAATGAATGCGCTCAGACAAAATACATTAAGCTTTTAAACTGCGTTTTCTAAAACAAAGACCTATTTTTCTCGTGCACTTACTCGTTAAAAATGCATGGTTAAGGTTTCCAAAAAAGTCTTTCTACAGCAAGTTTTACTTATCAAGAAAGAGTTTCTTACAAGAGCATTCTTGTTACTGTCACGGATGGCCGAGGTCGTTAAGGTGCGCACTAGTGAGCCGGAGGTCAGGGGTTCAATTCCCGGGACCATCCTCCCTGACTGAGGTTTATTAGGTTTTCCTCATAAATGGCAAATGCCGGGAAGGTACCCTAAATTACTCTGAAACGTTTCCTTCCTTAAAAAAAATCGTTTCCCAATTTGTCATTTCATCTCATGCATCATCAATGTCTGCCTATGGTGTCTCGGTAGTAAAAAAGGGCGTTAAACACTACTCAAAAATAATCTTTTTCGCTCTCTTTTGATTCTATATTACTAAAAACTATAAGATAAATGCACTTGAGTTCAAAGCATATCACAGGATCAGTAATGTTAAACCTACACCATGAATTTTGGCGCTCAATAGTAACAAAGTGATAAGGGTTAATGTCGCTATTGGCATTGCGCTACTATGGCTTAGTTCTTTAACCATATGGTTTAAAGTATAACCTGCAAACTGCTTTAAAGTAAGTGAAAACGTATCTAAGCCAGCCAAGCAATGGACGTGTTTGGTTAGAGTGCATTTAGAGTTTAGAGTTTATAGATTTAACTTCTTCTTGACTCGTAGAGCACTTATGTCAAATATATCAAAGAAAATAAAACAGTTTCTTGGGGAGTCCATGTTATGCAGAAAATAAACTAATTTAGACGACTTCAAAATAAGTGTGACCCGTACTTTATGACAGACTAACTAACAACATGATATTAGACGATGCACAATGTAATCTCCGCCGATTCCCGATTTGCATCTTACTTGAATGAGACAAAACCACAACGTTAAGCAGAATAGCAACACCCTGCAAAAAGAAAAGAAATTTAATTTAAAATGTCTTTATGAAAATGGCAGTGAGTAATTGTTTGCCACGCTGAATTAACTCTCCTAGATTTTATTTTTGGGAAGTAAATACGCATTCAATCTTAAAAGACTGGAGGCTACCACGAAGAAATTACTGCAAATATATTCAAAGACTAGTTCTTGAACAAATAAGTACAGGATAGAGTTGTTGCAATGGATAATATCAATTATAATTATGTTATGACGAGCTGCCAACTAGATTCACATTAATATAAAACACAGTAGTCATGAACAACATTAACCACTCAAAGAAATTGAGAGCAAAACATCTGGCACAAAAACAGTACAAATATACCAGTCAGTTAATTAGAGAGAGCATCAGATAATGAGAGGTTCACATTGATACTGTCAATACAGACGAATAGAAGTAGAAAGGATGCAATTAAACAGGAAATGCCGCAACGAAAATAAAGACTTGTACTTCGATTTACATAAATGACTCACAAATTTAGACAGAGTGACACAAGAAGATTGAGCTTACTGTGTATAAGCAGAAAAAATACAAGGAGGAGTTTTACAAAGGAAGAACGTCATTTTAAAACCTATGGGTATTAACGTACAAGGCACACGATGATGGAACGGGGATAAATATGCTGACATTGCCAATGAAGCTGGCGATAATAATTTCTATACATGCATGACCTTGTATTACTAAATAAATAACATTTAATGGTGAATTATATTAATGCTACACAATTAATAGGCTCCGGCTGCCCCAAGTTGGGCACCATTTTCAAGCGATTTGTTGTCGAGTTTTAGGATCGGTTTGGTAAATTGATTAATAGTCGCTTCGGTGTTGCTGCCGTGCTTTATTGACAACAATTTCTCAGGGCGATTTCTGCGATTTTGTTGATTAGTACTCAACAGGACTGAGAGAGGAGTTCAATAGTATAAGTAAGCATGCGATGCGACATACTGTATATATTGGTACTTTAATATGTTCGAAATCTTTCGCGTCCTTGGTGTTTTGTGTACGATAGAGCTTATTTACGTCGAATATAAATTTACTTGCCGTTTCAATTCAGATATGAATTTAATCAAAAAACCCCGTCTAAAATAGAAATTATTACGAATGCCTCAGCATATATCTCGACGCTTATTCGCTTTAAAACTAAAACTGCATTTCAGCTGAGTGTCCAACATAAAACTGCCTAACTAATGATTGTGTATGTCAAGGGAGAACGGCTTGCCCCAACGGAGCAAACACCTCCTTATATATTAACTTAAAATCAAATAATTGTTGACTTAGCGACGCCAAAGGGGTTCGCACGAACACGCGCAAGATTCCTACCTAACTTTAAAAGTTCAAACATACATTTACCATTGGCTGGTTTAAGTTCACTGCCACACTTGCCATTCACTATTATTTGAAAGTTTTGACATCGGCTAGATAAAAGCTAGGCTGTACAACTGTCTGTCAAGTTCAAAGCCCTAACAAATTCAAAAGGCCTTGGATTTATTAACCCTAAAACGGTAGTCATTTAAAAAGTGACATCACACTCGGCTCTCGGTTTTATTCTCCCCTTTGTATAGAGTTTAGTGGCCTTCTTAGCTTTCCAAACTATTGAAACAGAAAACACCAAAGAACTTTCTTTTTTGTCGATATACAATTCACGTGTTAAAGTTATACCATATTATACATATATACATTAATGATATCTCCTAACTAACTACAATAAATAAAATAGTATAATAATTGGTTTTGTAACATACATATTATATATTATATTTATATTTCAGTGGGAGTGGGCCGTAGGAACTGTTCCAATAATTATTATTTAGAAACTACAATAATAATAATAATAATAATAATAATAATAATAATAATAATAATAATAATAATAATAATAATAATGACATTTAACTGCGGAGTTATACCTGATCCTTATTCAATGCGATCATCTATACCATATAGATAAACACATTGTGGCAGCAATCAATGGCAATGGTTAACATTATGCACAGCCGCCGCTAATCAAACGAGGAATGGTTTTTTTTTTTTTCTTAAAAATTATAATTTTTGTCAAGAATTGCTTTTGTAATACTCTCTTCAATGATTCATTCTTATACCTTTAATCTGAACTGCCACGGGTGGCCGAGGTCGTTAAGGCGCGGATTCGTGAGCGGGAGGTCTGGGGTTCGAATCCCTCCAGGACCGTCCTCCCTGACTGAGGTTTTTTCCAGGTTTTCCTCAGTCCTCATAAATAGCAAATGCCGGGGAGATACCTTAAACTTAGGCCTAGAACGATTCCTTCCTTAAAAATAAATCCTTTTCCCAATATATCATTTCATTTCATGTATCATCAGTGACCATCGCCTGTGGTGCCTCTGTAGCAAAAACGGGCGATAAACACTTTTCATTCATTCATTCATACCTTTAATCTCACTTTTCTATCGTAACACCATTTGTTGGTTATTGGCCACATGAAAGCTAAAATAATTTACTTTCTGTTGAACAAATGGTTGTCAGTTGTGTAGTCCAGTACCACACGCTATGTAATTTTGTGGATAGATATCTTAGTTGCATAGTCACCTTCCTGTACAACTTATAAACCGTTTTAATAAAGTTTCTAAGGAGATTTATAGTAATCAAATACCAGACCTGTTATTTGACTTCATGACAATCGAAAACTATGATAAACACTATAATTACGTTGCATATATTCTAGTTCTCACTAATTTAATCGAGAGTGTTTTATTTATTTCTTGGGGCTAACCACTAATTTAAAGTCAACAGTAAGAACATGGTTAAACCAAGGAAGCATACAGCCTGATAACAGAGATGTATAGCCAATAAGCCATTTCAGACTTAAGGCCCCATTTTAGTGAAACTGTATAGTAGCTTATAAAATCAGGACGAATCCTAAAACTGCTTTTAGTTTCAAACTCCCTATAAGAGATTTTCTAGATATTGTTGGTCACGTGTGTTTTATTATTTTTTTTTAAATGCAATGTGCATTATTGAATCTGACCTTTAAGGTTTAGAATACTTTAGGATAAGGAATTATCCTCTAAAAGTTATAAATATAAAAGCACACAATGTGACAGAGTGTTATCTTCCAATGAAAATTTTGTTAGTGTTTCAGTGCACATCTTGCAGAGAACATGGCAAATCTCATAATGGTTGCGACATAATCTGAGGTAGATTATAATTAAAACCATGAATTGAAGTGCTAGTCATAGAGAGAAGGTCTAGAGGGTCCCATTTCGTAGCCTCTTTACGACCTGTACCCTGACGGTTTTTATTAGGTTCCCAGCTGGAAACTGAAACGTCAATCTTAAGGCCTCAGCTCAAAATGCCTCTCTTATCAGCTCATAGACAAGTATTCAGGGAATGTGCTTGGACAGACATTAGTACTCTTTTTAGGAAAGTGGTCGTGAGCTTTTTTTGTTCTTTCTTTATATTAAGCACCAATACATTTTTCAGACTATATAAAATCCTGGATCTATCTTCAGTTTGAAAAAAATAAACGGTTGTTTTAGGGGTAGGCTATATAAGAGATTAGCTTCGTTTATGACTACTGTAGCTGCGTTCAGTATATGGTTTATATGTTTTACAATTATGTGTCTGTATTTGAAAGGAAAATTCTAGATATCTATAACTGTTGCGTCGTTGCCAAACTTCACTGCTCCTTGGCAGAATGTTCCGTGTTTGTGGTAAAGCTATCGCAATCTTCACTTAAAATTATAAGAAAATAAGAGAGACAAATAGAAATATAATGCACAAAAAATATATCTTTTTATGTTTCCTTTGCTATTCAGGGGGCACCAGATTCCTTTCCTCGTCCTCGATATCGCTGTCATTGTTGTCAGTTTCGCTGTCTTCAATGTCAATATCTTCTTAGGTTAATAATAATCAGTTCTAAAAAGTCTTGGCGTCCTAATTATTTTTGAAAATCCTCTTCTTGTAGTTTTTCAGCGTGTTTCAACACGTTATCTACTCTTCTTGAGGCACTTTATCTAGCAGGGGGGCGACTTCGATCGTTGCTCTATATGTGCTCCAGGAGCGGGCTCTGCGGGCCCTGAGTACCCGTGGTACTTCTGACGTTACTAGAAGCAACCGGACTTATTGGAGCACCTCCCGTTAAGGAGTTGTCCGGATGGGTTGAACTCGACGCGGCAGTGGTCCCGTAACTCACGAGAAACTGAGTACTCGCGGCGACAGTGTGTCCCAATGGAGTGCTATTGCGTGTACCTTGGGGGGCAAGAGGTTTCCTGAATCATTGTGGCCGCTGGGTGGGTGCTAGTTACCTTAATACTTGAGTGACTCACCTATTAAATTGAGTAGGTCTATGCTAGACGTGACCTATCCACCTGTGAGAGCCCGGTAGCTCTCGCTTACCGGATAGTTCGCTTACCGCGCTTGGGCAAGACTACTTGTTCCATGATGTTCATTTTAAAAGAATTGTTTGTGTTTTAGCGACTTCTCTTTTTACATAAGCTCTATGGCATTGTACAGGTAGTGATAATGTAGTTTTAAAACCTGTTGCCCCATTTCATTTGAGATTGAGTTCTTAAACTTTGCCACTGTTTTTTAAAGTGGCATCCTTTGTAAAAGCTCGACCTTTGTTTCCAAAGGAGAAAAAACAATGCATTTTTCTTTTATCCACTGAATTATTTCGTCTTTTCTGGAGTAAGTATTGGAAATGTTCTTTACAGAAACAGAGTGATAAGGCACGTTGTCCACCATAACAACTATATACTGCTTTCCTTCACATAATTCCAAAAGGTATTAAGAACCATTCCCGAAAGTAATCGTATGTTATTTCCTTGTGATAACCACCTGCTTTCCTAGATCTAAACACCCATTTGCTCTTTGAAATAAAACCTGTATTGGCCAATCGTACCTGACAAACTACAAGTCTGCCACCTTTCCCTACCGGCATTTTTAAACCTCCACTGCTAGAAAAGCGCTGCCAAATGTACTTCATTGTATGATTTTGGTTTATCCATGCTTCGTCTAGGTATTATTATTATTATTATTATTATTATTATTAATAGTGTTTAACGCCCGTTTTTGCTACAGAGGCACCACAGGCGATGGACACTGTTGATACATAAGATGAAATGATATATTGGGAAATGATTTATTTTTAAGGAAGAATCGTTCCAGGCCTAAGTTTAGGGTACCTCCCCGGCATTTGCCATTAATGAGGACTGAGGAAAACCTGGAAAAAAACCTCAGTCAGGGAGGACGGTCCTGATGGTATTCGAACCCAGACCTCCCGCTCACAAGTCCGCGCCTTAACGACCTCGGCCACCCGTGGCGGTTTCGTCTAGGTAATGTATAGGCCACCGAGTGTCACCCGAAGTGCCAATTCTCACACAACATCAGCACAGCGGCTCCCTAGCTGTCCTAATCTGCTCTAACCAGTCCACGTTCTATCTGCACAAATCCAGGAACTCGGCAACAATCTAACCACCCAGCATGCGGACTTCATCCGTGAAATTAAGGAATTCTCACCACAGGCACTACCCACCGAACTGGAATATTGCAAGAGACAACTGGAAACTGTATTTACAGAACTACATTCCATCACACGCCACTCAGCAGACAACACAAAGACTTACTTGAGGACAGCAAGAAAAGCAGAGAAGATAAACTCAATGTTGCTCAACCACACGGCCGACTTAGCAGATATCCATACGAAATTAGACCAACTACACAAACACTTAACAGCTACCACCAACAGCGAAGACTGCACTCCAGCAAGAGTAAGGACAACACCCCCACAGACTCTGTGAGGCACCCGCCGGCCACCCACCACACCCTAGGAGCTATACCTAAATTCACAATGAAAGCTCAAAGCCAACAACACAAACCATACAAATGCGGATATTTTCAAAATGGTTGATTAAAGAATTCCCTCTCTACTTTATCCTCTCTTCCTTTAACTAGGCTGGTGTCTGCCAGGGCCTTATGCCATGGCAGTCACAGCAGTATGCTTTTTCTAGCCGCTCCTGACTATTGGTCGGCAGCTTTGCACATTTCCTGTAGTACCGGGACTTTGCTATTTATCTTCAACTTTTGCTTCTATACTTTCTATTTACTCCTCTTTGGTTCCTTAAAAAAAAAAAAAAAAAAAAAAAAAAAAAAAAAAAAAAAAAAAAAACAGTCTTGGGGGCGTCTATGCCCCTTCGTTCCATTTGAAACTGACATCTGTTTTGTGTTTTCCTGCAGCTAAATCCTAAACTTTTCAGCAGTCTCTTAGTGGAAGAAACAGAACTTGTATACCCTATCTTTTCTCTGAGTACCATCGTTAACTTTTCTGTCATAGAATTCAAAATCACTGCGCCGTACTATGTCACTATGTTAGATATGCCTGTATGCTTTCTCGGCGATACGAACAATTTTGCGGCTTCCGCTGTGTGCGCTCTTTCAGCTCCTCTATACACACTTGAAACAGTTGATATGCTTAATGAGCAGGCCTCAGTCTTTATTTCTTGGCATTTTGTATTCATAGTTAATGTTTTGGCGGTTTTCTTTGTTCTCCTAGTTTTTAAAGAAAAATTGCACACCCCGAACTCTAGAGCCCTAACTTTACTGCTATATCCACTGGTACGCGGCTTGCTAAGCGACATTACACCGACGTTTAACTCACAACTGAGATGTCTACAACCATTCTCATTTTGGTTTTTGCTATTGTCAGTTTTGGTCCGTTGAAATGATTCATTGTTTTCCATGTTTGAGGTTTTATCAGCATATTGAGATTATATAAAATTGCTAAAGAAGTATAACTCACTTCAACCTAATATTACAATGAGAATATCCTATATTTGGAGTCCATTATATATCGCTAAAATAAAAAAGTAAACAGAAAAAGGGGTACTGTAGAGAATATTAATTAAGTGGGGAACTTAAGGTCTGCGAAACCATCATAAGATATTTGGGCTTAAGCATATACCATAGTGTTGCTTTATTTCCAAGTTTAAATTAATAATTTGCCATTTATGTTAATTGCTTAAAATATAAAACATCAACTTCAATGCAAACAAGCATTAGAATGGCGAATGAGTTTCTGCCAAACGTTTTTGAAAATCCCTGGCGTGTTTTGAATTGTATAATAGGCTACGATAGTCCTGGTAACTAACCCCTGTTCCCGTTTACTGCAAGTACTACATATCTTCGAAGAAAATAATCGAGAAGGCTGTGATCTCACTTGACATGAAATTGATCTTTCATTCCAATGCAATGACTATGTCATTGCGCACACCTACTATAAACTGAGGCTGTCATGCCGTAATGGTATCATCACAGGATGACAGATGCTTTCTCCAACAACTGAGGTTAAACCTTTTGAAAGTTAAGTGTTGGCGGTTAGATAGGACCGGAAGAGATGGTCTCGTACTAATGCAAATATTGATACCAATATGATGGGACTGGGCTGTATATTTATGAATTCCATAATTCCTATAAACTATTTCAGCTGTTGAAAATGTCAAAGGCTTTGTCAATGGATAATTTTTTAAGACTGGTTAAGGGCACCTTGTAATGGGTTTTCAATCCTTCATGCTGCTCTATATGAGCACACACACCTCAAGTTGGCTCGCAGACCATCAGTTCCATTTCTCAAAATGTTCTGTAGGGCGTCTTCTTTTTTCTGTTTAATTTATTGCACGTTCATTCGAATCACTTTATACAGAGGGTGCCAAAAATGTATTCACACTTCAAGCAAAGAAAAAAACTTGTGTTAACATAACAAAACTGAATTCACACAAACAGAAAATGATGAACACTAATCATCTTAGACTTTTACAGTTGCTCAAAATGCCCACCATCTGCGTCGATACATTTCTGAGTACGTTGAACTATTGATTGAGCAACGTTTGCGTCCTCAGCGTATGCAGCACATGTCGTTTCAATTTCTGAAGTGCTATCAGTGTAGCTTGTCTGCCCGGATCTGCATACGGTACCACGAGTCTCAAATTTGTCTCGAATGCGTGCAATTGTTACTCGCGTTGGCGGTTCTGTTCTGTACATACGTCTTCATTGCCTTTGAACTTCAATAACATTCTCGGTTTTCCAATAGGTAGCACTTCAAAATTGCTTTCCGCTGTTCAAACGATAATCTTGGCTTCATTTGTTGATTGTTGATTTACGACCATCTTGGCTTCATTTGTTCATTGTTGATTTACCTGTCACATAGCAACGCTATCATAATGTATGAGAGTCACATCTGTATACAGAACATCATACTACACATTACTGTTGTTTTATGCTCCAACTTTGAAATATATTAAATAGATATCTACTGTGAAAGTGTGTGTACATTTTCTTGGCAACCTCTGTATATGCCGTCATGTTGCTTACCTCGTAGCTCAACCGTCAGTTCACAGCTGCAAAAGCGGAGGACTTAATTTGAATCTGCATTGGCCAAGTTGCCTGCTTTTTTTTTTTTATTCCAAAGTTTTCCTTCAGCCTGAAAATGAAATTTCAGATAATTTATTTCATTCACCGTCTCAAAAATGTTTGTGTAATAAAGCACATTAAATTAAATACAAGGACTGTTCAATTAAAAAGAATCATACTTTTTTTATGACGGCATACCTTTTCTCAACCTCATAATTTTGATATTTCTCAAATTAGTACACATTGGATGTTATGCACTTGTCTTGGAAACCATTTTTGACCTTCATAATCGCCTCCACAACCTTCACCGCTGTTTCCTCCTTCCTTCAAATTGGTGAAAAGGGAAAAGGAAAAAGTCACACGGGCTAAATTTTGACTATAGGGAGAGTGAAGGACACACTTCACATTGATTTTTGTAAGATATTCAGCAACAACATTCGCGATGCATGGCCGTGCTTTATCGTGGGGCATCCTTTTTGTTGCACGGTAAAACGACCTTGTGCTTGTGATATGGTCTTGAAAGTTTTCAGGATATCTCTGAGCATTGTCTAGTTATAGTTGTAAGTGCAGGTAAAGCATTCCTTGAATATCCAAAAATGAGATGATCATAGTTTTAACAGCAGAAGGAACCACTTTTTCGGTGTTGTGAAGCAGGATTTTTGATGTGTGTAGACGTATAAAAGGTGAAAATGACTTTAGAAGGTGATTAATAACTGGTTATTGATCGAGTAGGAATCTCAGTATCGGAGGATAGGAAGTAAATTTAAAGTAATGGGTTACCTCAGGGGTTGTATGGGGGATGCAATTAGTAGATTGTAGATTACGGGGAGTTAACGACCTCGTTTCCGCTTCAATTTGTTACGAAGAGAAGAATCTCTTCGCTGCTCTGGCTAAAATGAGTGTAGTGCTTTTCGGGAGTCGCCTCAGCGCTCCTCGGGTAGGAGAATTGGAAGGTCATGTCCATATGAGAACCATTGAGTCAATTATAATCACTAATATCTATATGTTCTTTTATTTAACCACTTTGATCTCGGGGAATCCACTACCATACTTGGTTGCTTAAAATGCTATATCACTCAACAAGAATGAAGTCTGACCAAAGTAGCAAAAGAAAATTGGACGGAGCACGATCTATATAAATACGGACTATGAATTGTAAATTGTCCTAACTCCAGGCGAGAATGTTAAACTGAATAGCGACTGACTACATTGCAACTGAACTGAATATAACTTGAGTATGCTCTGAATATCACTACGCATATGACTTGAATCTGCACTGAATATCACTACGCATATGACTTGAATCTGCACTGAATATCACTACGCATATGACTTGAATCTGCACTGAATATCACTACGCATATGACTTGAATCTGCACTGAATATCACTACGCATATGACTTGAATCTGCACTGAATATCACTACGCATATGACTTGAATCTGCACTGAATATCACTACGCATATGACTTGAATCTGCACTGAATATCACTACGCATATGACTTGAATCTGCACTGAATATCACTACGCGTCTAACTTGAATCTGCACTGAATATCACTACGCGTCTAACTTGAATCTGCACTGAATATCACTACGCGTCTTATTTGAATCTGCACTGAATATCACTACGCGTCTAACTTGAATCTGCTCTGAATATCACTACGCGTCTAACTTGAATCTGCACTGAATATCACTACGCGTCTAACTTGAATCTGCCTTGAATATCACTACGCGTCTAACTTGAATCTGCACTGAATATCACCACGCGTCTAACTTGAATCTGCACTGAATATCACTACGCGTCTAACTTGAATCTGCACTGAATATCACCACGCGTCTAACTTGAATCTGCACTGAATATCACTACGCGTCTAACTTGAATCTGCACTGAATATCACCACGCGTCTAACTTGAATCTGCACTGAATATCACTACGCGTCTAACTTGAATCTGCACTGAATATCACTACGCGTCTTATTTGAATCTGCACTGAATATCACTACGCGTCTAACTTGAATCTGCTCTGAATATCACTACGCGTCTAACTTGAATCTGCACTGAATATCACTACGCGTCTAACTTGAATCTGCCTTGAATATCACTACGCGTCTAACTTGAATCTGCACTGAATATCACCACGCGTCTAACTTGAATCTGCACTGAATATCACTACGCGTCTAACTTGAATCTGCACTGAATATCACTACGCGTCTAACTTGAATCTGCACTGAATATCACCACGCGTCTAACTTGAATCTGCACTGAATATCACTACGCATATGACTTGAATATGCATTGAATATCACTACGCATATGACTTGAATTTGCACTGAATATCACTACGCATATGACTTGAATCTGCACTGAATATCACTACGCATATGACTTGAATCTGCACTGAATATCACTACGCATATGACTTGAATCTGCACTGAATATCACTACGCGTCTAACTTGAATCTGCACTGAATATCACTACGCGTCTAACTTGAATCTGCACTGAATATCACCACGCGTCTAACTTGAATCTGCACTGAATATCACTACGCGTCTAACTTGAATCTGCACTGAATATCACTACGCGTCTAACTTGAATCTGCACTGAATATCACTACGCGTCTAACTTGAATCTGCACTGAATATCACTACGCATATGACTTGAATATGCATTGAATATCACTACGCATATGACTTGAATTTGCACTGAATATCACTACGCATATGACTTGAATCTGCACTGAATATCACTACGCATATGACTTGAATCTGCACTGAATATCACTACGCATATGACTTGAATCTGCACTGAATATCACTACGCGTCTAACTTGAATCTGCACTGAATATCACTACGCGTCTAACTTGAATCTGCACTGAATATCACTACGCGTCTAATTTGAATCTGCACTGAATATCACTACGCGTCTAACTTGAATCTGCTCTGAATATCACTACGCGTCTAACTTGAATCTGCACTGAATATCACTACGCGTCTAACTTGAATCTGCACTGAGTATCACTACGCGTCTCTGCCCCACATCTGACTACGAACTCGCGGCGTTTCGATGATTTTATTCTCCTTCAGTCGGGCGGTCTCCCGACGCCGTTAGTATTTAAAATTGGCTAAAATTTAAACATTTTGATCGCTGTTCTTCCCTTCCCATTGGTGACTTAATTTCGCGCTTTTCTCGGCCTTTTGTCACTTATTGCGACGGTTCTCCGACCTAACTTTACGCAACGGATGCAAGAGGGGTTGTTTACATGTCCTTGAGGAGGAAATGGTCAAGTCTAACGGTTCTGAAGAGAACTCTTGTTTTCCCCCTGCGTAGCTTTTATAAAAATGCTTCAAGTTTTATGGTCTTTGGTCAGTGCAGGCCATAAACCATCACAGTTTTTCACCCTCCTCGACAATTTTTGTGCAAAGCAACTTTGTCCAATATCAAGGAAACTATGAATACTACGAAGTTGTGAGGATTATACGTTGATGAGTATATGAATGTTGATATTATCGTTCTTAATTGCTTTATTTTAGGGGGTAGGGGGAATCCCTGTTTCAGTTGGCCACAATGGAGATTTCCACACAGCCTTGCTCTTAATTCTCAAGATGGAATTGATGTAGCCAAGTTCCATCAGCAGTGATTCATTACCCTTCATCTTTATCTTCAACTACATTCAAACAAGTACGGGATCGTCCTTTTGTTCAGAAATCAGATGTCTTGGGACCTATCGTCCTACTTGTGGGTGGATCCCAGTGAAAATTTCAAAATTTCTGATAGAGCTCTCAGTGATATTCCACGATACTTTCTTACAATGACAGCAGCGGTGTTAATTTATGTTTCCGTTAGATCAGAAACTGGTGCGTAGGGTCTACGTTCCGTATAAATTGCTTGTCTCTCCATTTCTAAACATTTTAAAAGCTGTGCTATAGGGAAGAATAACTATCTCTAAATCCCTGTAACATTGGATAGATCTCAGCTAAAGATTTGTTGAGACTTAGTTGTGGCCCATTCTTTATTATAATAAATGCAGAGCTATTGGCACGTGCAGCTCCCATAGTTACCTACTGACATAAATGTAATGCTATTGAAAGGCTGTCCATTTCACTCTTCGAGAAATCTATTAAAATTGTTGAGGTATAAAAATTGTCATTTTTGTATTGCGTGTGACTAATACTTATTATCTTGCTGTCTTTTGATAACATAAAGAATGTACTGCTCTCTTGCCTCATTTATGGGGGAAATTTTGACCTCAATGAAATTGTAGGATTACACAGAGCCTTCGTTTGGACGCGTGGCCGGCTTAACGGGGATTTGCTTGGCACCGGCGAGCACACTGTTTGCCGGCGGTATCGGATAGTCATAGTCCCTTAAATTGAAGCGCATAGATTTCTCATTCAAATTATAACTACAATAATCACATACCTTCGTCGTAAAAATTATGTCCTTGTGCGCCACACATTTCTCACGCCTATTAAGAAAAATGTTATTATTCCTCTCAAATTGTAGCACTTCCTCTTCTTATAGGCTGTATAACTCTGGAAGAATTCACAGCACAGCAAACCAATGTTTTGAATGACATTTCGGATTTTTGTGCCCTCCAATATCTATTGTTTTGTGTTGCTACATGACCATGGAAAAAAATTATATCTACTCACATTATCGCGTGGTTGCAATTCCTAAACTATAGTTATCTTGTAGGGTTTTAATTTTAAAAGTTTAGTGGCATTCCAAGCCGAGGTTTGCAAAATTCCTGATTGCTGTGCAAGCTTTCTCAGAGATTTATTTGGACTTCGTTCTAACTTTTCTCCAATGTCAGCAAATTTTTTCCTCTGTAATAATACGGCGTTTTACTTTTGGTTTCTTTTCAAGAACAGATTCCGTTTCCCTAAATCTATTCACAAAATTATGAATAGTTGCTCTATGAGGCACACGAACAGCAGGGAATCTATCTTTAAATCCCCGTCTCACTTCTCTACACGAGCTTGTCGTCACATAAGAATCGTACAGGAATATTTTGTGTGCTAAAGTATACGGACTTTTTAGCATTATAACGGTACTAACATACTACACCACTGAAACCGGTGGTCTCACAACGCTTCAACTTCTGTACAGCACAGACTTCGCATCAACTGATTAGCCAACATATGTAAAGTGTCGGGAAAGTGGAGGGGAAACGGAACCGGTTAGAAAGAGCGCTGTGCAGGACAGGCAAATCCCAGTTAAGCCGGCCAAGCGTCCAAACAAAGGCTGTATAGATTTGCCTGTATTTGACGTTCCTGAATATCTAGCAACAGAAGTCGTTAACACTGAACTGATAAGGGAATTCAGCATTGTGTCTTACTTTATTACTGCATTATCTTTATTAAGCAGAATGCAGAGAGAAGCTACAGTTGCGACTGGAATCGCAGTCGTTTTTACAGCTTTCGCTTGAATAGAAATTCTAAGACACTTCGCTATATGAGCTTTCCTTACCTCGTATCTGGGCACATTTACCCTAACTTCACGCCACGCATATTTCTACAGGGTTGGTATGAGGACTAGGGTTGTTGGGTTTTAATGATGAGCACCGTTTATTGTAAGATGTTCAAATCTTGTTGGGTATAGTTGCAGAATTCATCAGATCCAGCAGCTTTTTTATTCTTTCTCTCTCCCTCTCTCAATCACTTTCTCTCTCTCTTTTAATTCATACAAAGCGCGATTTCATAGGCCATCAACCGCCGAAACGGGCTCCGTCCTTTTGATTTATAAAGCGCCTTGCCTCCAAAGACGGATCCTATAAATGCTGTTTTTAACTATACTAATGTTGTGCCTCAGCTATCTGCAGGCATGAAACATGTGCAATATTTTAAGGAAGGGATATTTCCCTGCATTTCCTCAATGTAAAGCGTAAACCAATAAACTCTCCGTAGGTACCACATTCTATTCTTTGCTCGCTTGACACAGTGGGTAATCTAAACACGACATTGACCGGCTATCCAATGTATTAGTACTGAGCCGATGTTCTCTTTACATTAGCAAACTCGGTAATGAGAGTGGTTAGTAAGGAGCTGTCAATAGACGTAATACCGTGTTAACCTTAACCTCAGGTGGTAATGCTTGAGACTTGCATTACTGAAGTCTCGGGTTCAAAATCCTTGGGACCGTCACCCTGACCTTTGGTTTTTTCGTTCTTGACTCTGAACACTTACCCGAACGCTGGAATGGATGTTTACTTTCAACGAGTTTTCCGCTCTCCTTAGCACAGTTTCAGCGTGGCGGTGACTGGTCATAGTTCCCTTTCTGACATCTGGCGGGTTCTATCTGAAGGCCTCTGGAGACTTGAGTGATACTCTAGTGGTCTGCAGTGATTCTCCCGAGCCACGGGCATCTGGGACTTACTTTCTGCATAATGTCCATGTACCCCCTCGGTTACTTGGGCCGGTCTAGGTTTCATCTCATCCCTCCCTCCCCGAAGGGGTTTCTTTGGAGGCATAGGTAAAAAAAAAAAAAAAAAACATAGTGAGAGTTGCGGAGATCCCGTACCATCTGTTTGGCAGGTAGATAAGGGCAGCTAGTTGGCTAGATTTTAACACACTCTTCACATCTATACATTGACATACTTGTTGTTATGTTCGGCAACAAATGTTCGGAATTAACATTAATATGTAAATACACATGCAGTATGGAAGTAAACTCAATTGCATAAGCTAAGGAATGATTCTACACTAAAGAAAACAAGTTTTTGTAATACAATTTTAGCCATTGGCGTGTAGTATGGGAGAAAAAAATAATTTATGCTTGCTTAAAAATGTTCACCTATCGTAGTGAATGCACAAAAAGAAATAAAATAAATAATATTCTTTGCTATTTTTAATTTAAATTTATCTGAAAAGTGTTATATGAACAAAGGGTTCGCAAAATTAAATTTTAGCATTACTGATCTTAGCTAATATTAAGATATTCTTTTGTTTCACGGGTTTCCATTCGTAATGCATTGTTTGATTGTAGTACTTTCGTTAAAACGTCTTTGCATAGTAAAATTGCCAACTATGCATTCCATGTTAATAGCAGGGAATAAAGGTTGAACTCTAATATTAAATAACAATTCGTAAAGAGAGGAAACCTGAATGTATTATATTTTTGTAAGTTGTATTATATGTTGACATGAAAGTTTGAGTCGGTCCTGGTGGTCTAGTGGTAACCATACTTATCTTGTAGACCCAAGGCCGCGAATTCAAACGGGCCTGGATCCGCCGATTTTTAGGTCGAAGGAAAGCGTGGGCTCCGTGATCACATAAAAGAATTTCAAGCTTGAAATAAGAGACCTCTGAGCAAAATATTTGGTTCGTTTCACGTCCTGAATTGAACGGGAAGCTGGTGACCTGAGATGTTAATGAATGTCCATAAATAAACCAAATAAATCAAATTTGATACAACGCACTTGTGGTAAACTCGCGCTCACGGATGTAAAAAGATGCTACCATCTTCCTCCTCCACCAAGACAGATACTTAACGTAACTCTAGTTGTCGACCACGGTAAAACGTGTTCCCATAGAGACGAGTCTTCAGAAAGGAAAACAGAAGACACAGTCTCTGCTGAACATAGTAATGCTGTTGTATGTTTGGAAATAAAATATTTACTTTCCCGAAAACTTTAAGAGGTAGAGAAAAAGAAATTTAAACGTGTTTGCATCCCCCTATTAGATCTATTGCCAGCTATGTATAAAGGGTGGAAGGCAATTTTGTACCATAAACAAAGCTTTCAATATATATATATGAAAAAAGAAAATTGCGCTTACATATTAGCCCAAATAGCTTTGTTACACAACTTTGCTGGTCGTTAAAACGTTTATCTGTAGAACCAGATTTCCGCTAATAGTTCAGATTAGTAAATCCAATCAATTTTGTCAATAAACACACGGGGATAAATAGAATTATAGACATTATTTACAGACTGCATATATCTCATTTATTTCTTTGGATAGCTATAGGTAATGCGCTTAATTAATTCCAATCTAGCGATTTCATTATACTACTTGTTATATCCGAGTATTTCATTGTAGCCTTGTATTTTGAGTTGAACATTTTTGGGCCACGCTGAGCTATACATTGCAATAGATACATTAATATGTATATTTTTATGATATTTAGGAGAAGAAAGTAGCTTGGACGAGGAGAATAAATGTTTATGGGAAATTTTGCATAAGCAAGCACTTATAGTTCTGTTTGAAGATTATGGATCTAATGACCACATATGACATGGAAGTTGTGAATTGTCGTCAATATAATGTTCATTCAAGCATCTATCTTAGGCTTCTTTTCTCTGCTCTTGAGGCTGAATAGATACAAACTCCTCGAGAAGGAATATGCAGTTGCAACTCACGGTTCTGTTTGCTATAAGTAGTAAATAACCTGTTACCGCTGTAGCTAACACGATACTGAAATCAGGTTCAGTTCTGGATGTTAGGAGATTGATTATTTCATCAAGATACGGTATGGCGAATGAGTTTACAGGAGAAAATGGGGGGGGGGGGCTAACCGACCTCGGCGCAATAGGTACCTGTTAACTGGCATGTTTCTGATTTATATATCTATAGTTCTTTCCTTGTACACACTTTTTCACTTCATATTAGCGTTGTTCTAAATTTCTTGGCCTAATTCAGAGATGTCGTATAGATGGTCAAATTACTGTGATATTTATTAAGGATCATCCTTTAGATGGCGCGCTGTAAAGTTTCAAACGCGAAAGTGTAGTCGCTTGTTTGTGATGATCGTGCAAACAAACCAATGTTAACAGTTTCTACATAATGGATGAAACTGAAATAGGAGCTGTGATAAAGTTTGAAGGATTTAACACCTCAGAAATACAAAAGAATTAATTTTCCTTCATTTTCGTCGGTTAAAAAGTTGACTCTGAATTTAAGCGTGATTGTTTGTTGAAGGCACGCGAGTTGGTTGACATCGTAAAGATCTCGATAGCCTTGTCCACTACATTTTACTCGAAGTTTGGGAATGAGAAAACTTTCCGCTAGATGGGTTCTTTTTTTTATTAACAAAAACCAAAAAACACGTTCAATTGATCAGTTTGAAAGAGTGTTTAGACTTGTTTAAAGCAATTCCAGTGAGTTTTTCCTACATTTCATAACAGTAGATGAAACATGCATTCATCACTATAAGCCAATATGCCAGAGACGAAACAGTGGTTGGCAACAGGTGAAAGTACACCAAAGAAAGAAAAACGGTTTCATCTGCAAGAAGAGTCATGGTTACGATTTTCTGGGATTCTCATGATGTGGTGCTCATGGACTACCTTTTTTTCTCATTTTATTTCTTTCTTTCTTCTTCTTCTTCTACTTCTTCTTCTTCTTCTTCTTCTTCTTTTAGAATTGTGTTTAACGCCCGTTTTTACTACTGAGGCACCGCCGGACGCTGTGATACATTGGGAAAAAAATTAAGGAAGGAAACGTTCTAGGTCTAAGTTAAGGGCACCTCCCCGGCATTTGCCAATTATCATTTATGAGGACTGAGGAAAATCTGGTAAAAACCTCAGTCAGGGAGGATGGCCCTGGCGGGATTCGAACTCCAAACCTCCCACTCACGAGTCCGCGTTTTAATAACCTCGGCCACCCATGGCGGTCGTAGACTTCGGTCCAGAAGGACAGAACCATCATCGGGGAGTATTACGCTTCACTACTGGACCAACTGAAGGATGCTATTCAGGCTACGTCCTCACCTTACGAAAAAGAATTTCTTTCATCACGACAATGCACCTTCACACACGTTTGGGATTGTCGCTGTAAATCTGCACGATCTTTCAAGTGCTTCCACATCCGCTGTGTTAGCCGGGTTTGGCTCCCAGCTATTACTTTTTGTTCCCAAATTTGAAGAAATGGCTGGGCTGACGAAAGTTCACATCAAATGGGGAATTAAAAATTGGGCGGAAAATTTTTTGGGTGCGGGTTAATCCTGAATTTTACTTATTTTAACCTATTATTTGAGATTGAGAGACTTTTCATAAATTTTATTATGTGGTTTGAGGAGATTTTAATTTATCGTCTTTTTATAAATTAAATGAGCATAGAGTTTATATATGCTATAGGAATTATACCTTTTAACCCTTTATCAATTAAAGGTTGAAGCTTGGATAGACGCCTATTTTTCACAAATGGACAAATCTTAGGGTATTAAAAAGTTGGAAAGTGTATTGGTGTATGGATTTACAATGGGGTTGTTGAAAAAAATCTCAAAATTCTTGTGTTGTATTTTCTTGGTCAGGCCGAGAACTTTTAGAAAGCCCCTCGAAAACACCCAAAGAATATGCACTTCGTTACTCATCTTTTTATTTTATATAATTAAATAAGAATAAAATTTTCTGTAGCAAGTAACTAGACAAAAGTAGCGCATAAATGTGACACGAGGCCTCAAATAAAAAATTAGAACACATGTCTTTAACACTAGTAACTGTAAACTTATTCAATTAATTCGGTCTTCTCAGTGGTATCTATTTTCCTTGTTCACCCATATAGAGCACCTCGTTTACACTACTTATCACAGGATTTAATGCTAATGTGCTGTTTATGGTTTGTCTTTGAGTCACTTAATAAGGCATACTTTCTTTAATATTTGTTTTTAGATTGGTAAATTAAGACAATTCTGAGCTAATAAAAATTTTGCAGTCCCACTTTTTAGACTTATTTATACCCCTATTCATAAATAAGACTATGAGCTATTTAAATTAATATTATATTGTATTCTAGTAAAAGAGCGCTATACATATATGAGAAGTTTGGGAAATTATTTACAATAGAGATGTTTTGCAAATACAGCGCAATTTTTGGGCATGTCCATTTGTAGCTGACGCTAGATGGCGGTTGTAAGTAGAGTATGAAAAGACAGTGTTCGTTTGTTGTCAAGTGTAATAAGATGTGGGCAAGATGGGCAGCGATTATCATGGATAAATATGGGATGCATAGTTTTTGTGGAAGGATGGCGTCAAACTGCAGCAAATGATAAAGTTTAACTGCGGTATGTGGTCAAGAAGCTCCTGCACAGAATACCTGGGTCACTAGATTCAGGGAATCTGCACACAAAATATGAGTGAACCGGCCAACCGCCGTCGCACGTGGAACGATCCCGCAAGGAAAAAAATTACCAATATCAATTACTACTACCACCCAAACATAGCGCTGCCAAATGGCATTTTAGGAAAAGGAGCTAAAAATAATGTTTTTAATGTTTGTTGATAACATTTTCTGTGTTCTAGTTCATATATATATATTTTTTTTTCGAAATGGTGAGTGAATTCTTCATTATTTTTATATGATAACTTAATACTTTCAAAGCAAATATTAAAATTTTCAATATATGCTGGTAAGCTCATCGAAATATTATACATTATTTAGTGATTTTAATTTGTTTTCGTTGTATAGTTTTATCATATTTTTGGCTAATGATAATACAATATTCAGTTACGGTTTCAGAAGAAAAGGTGTTACACTAAGGCGTTTTTTCTTGTATTTATATAATACTAGGGTTGAATTTTTCTGAGTTTTACAGCTTTTAATGCATTTTTTATAATTTTGTGCTCATATTGCTTTACACTGTTCATATTCTCACAAGAAATGAGCGATTCTTAGCATTTCTCCTCTTAAAAGGCGTTTTGCATACTCCTTCCTTGTTATTACGATATTTACTTTTGATTCCAAGAAACATGTTAACTGATCACTTTCTTTGCCGACCTCATAGGAATCCTTCGCGGTCCAACAACTTCACGTAATTTCTGAACGAGGCCTAGTTGTTGCAGAATATCCATGTGCGGTTCCGAGTCTATTCACAGAAATTAATTATACGATCAAAATCGTATACTGCAGCTTCTGCAAAGGTGTAATAAGACATAAATGAAATCGGTAAACACCATGATACAGCTACTGCGGTATTGTTGTATTGGAGACAACACAAACACAATTGTTATTAGCCCGAATCTTCTGGTTCTGTTACCTTGCACAGGGCTAGGCAAGCAGTCTTTTGTACTCGTTCCGCTCGAGAATGAAGCTCTTCTTCGAGAATTTCGCACTGGACTTCATCTAAAAGCATGTCAATATATGTATTTGTCGCAGGCGAATAGTAAATTTAGTATTTTTTAAAAGACTGGGCATTTTACAAAATGAAAGTCATTCTACAATTTGACTGATCATATATCAAGCAATATTGAAAAAAGCCTGTTTCGAGTCTGTGAAAGTGTAAAAATTGGTTCATTTCACGACACGACGGTACAGATAACACTGGAAACGTTATAATAATTATTCCTCGCCTCCCAGTTCATAACATTTTTTTTTTGTGCTTGTTAAGTTTCCTCAGAGGCTGCATGTTAAAATATAAGTTGGGAACTAAATTAACTCAATAGTTAATAATAGTGATGTTGATGATTGTGACCAATAAGATCCTAAAATGATTGTTATTTGCACGTCCCCAGGACAACCATTTTAACACAATGCTGTTTGTGAATATTCTTTGACCTCCGTTCGTATCGACCATGTCTTTAAAGAATGAAAAGATGCAAATGAGTAACCACTTCCGGAGGGAAGAAATTTTATGGAAATATGAAGAATAGCCATTTTTATACATACGTGAAACTCGTGGTGAGCCCACTATGCAGATTCTGCCTATGGGGAACTATATAGTGAATAATTTGAAGTTCGCCAAGCTACTAGATAGGGCGCGCGTAATTATATACATCACTATATTAAGAGCAGATTTGTGATTCCAGAATATGCAGTTTAGACACTCATATATTTGCGTGAAATGTAGCAGAGCAAAAGGTCACAACCGAAGATAAGGGTATTGTCAAGATTGAACACATCTAAAGATTTTAATGCCCGTGGTCAAGTTGATCTTATCTATACTTGGTAAATTGGTCATGTTGGAATTAAGGAGGCTATCAGAAGAACTGCAATTAGATATTCTGTGCATACAGGAACCATATTGTGTAAACGGTAAACCACCACATATATCGGCAAACTTTAGAACTATAATAGATAAAGAAAACCCTATGTCAATAATAATAGTTATTAACTCGGAAATACAAGTGGTGAAAATAACACAACTAAGTGATACACATACAAATTGCAACTAAGAGGGAAACATTATATTTTAGTAAATCAATATTTTCAGTTTAGCGAATGCATAGAACCATATATAAATAGAATAAGATAAATAGAAAATCGTTATAATAATTCTCCAGTAATATGTATGGCGGATACTAATGCACATTCCCAATGGTGAAACAGCAACTACAAGGACAAAAGGGGAGAACCACTGGAGGAGGTAATAGCGGAGCTACAGCTAAATGTAGAGAACAAACCATGTAACCCACCAACTTACAGTAATAGAGCAGGAGCTACATCTAACATAAACATCACATCGACAAATAAAAGAGCAAGCAAAATTGTTACAAATTGGAAAGTAGGTCAATCATTGACGTCAAGTGATCACAATATAATTTATTTCGAATTACAAATTAACACAAACCATGAACAAAGATGGAATGAGAATAAAAGACCCTACAATATAAAGAAAGCATTTTGGGATAAATTAAAAACGGAATTTAAATTGCCTACAATACTTAAACCTCAAGATGACTGTAACAATAAAGCATTAGAACTAACCAAAGTCATCCAAAAAGCTATGAAGTGCAGCATACCCAGAATTGATAAAAAAATAACATTTCACCAATATTTTGGTACAATAATCTGTTAAAATTAAGAAGATTAGTTAGAAAAGCTAGAAGAATTCACCAGAAATCTATTATTGCCTCAGAAAGAGAAAATAACTTAAATAAATATAGAGAAATTAGAAAAAAATATAACGAAATATAAAGAATGTCGACAAGCTGCATGGAAAAACTTCGTAGAGATAAACCTTTCCAACAATATATGGGGCACACCTTACAAACTAATAATGGAGAAAGTAAAAGCCCCAGAAGTAATATCCACTCTGGATAAAAGGGAGGATAAAATGACTGCCAATTGGATAGACTCTATAAATCTCCTACTTCTAAAACTACTACCTAATGATATTAAAGAAAATGATAACCCAGAGCACAGGAAACTAAGAAAAGAACTCATTACTAGATGAAGGTGTCATTTTCCCCTACCATGAAGTTGAAATAAGAAAAACTATAAAGGAAATAAAGAAGAACAAATCACCAGGACCGGATGAAATAAAGTCGGAAGTGCTACAACAGTTGGAAGACCAGATTACCCCGTACCAGTGTCAATTGTTTAATAACTGTCTATGGCAGGGAAGAGTGTCTTACTGCTGGAAGGAAGTGAATGTGATCATTTTAAATAAAGGGGCTGACAAAGACCCCACGCAACCGACATCCTATAGACCTATTTGCTTATTAAATGTTTTGGGCAAATTCCAAGAAAAACTTTTGAGCAAAAGAATAGATGAATATAGATCAATGATTGGTATGACCACTAAACAGTTTGGATTTAGAAAAGGCAAGTCTACAGAAGATGCCATAATCGAAGCAATAGAGACTGCAAAAACAACTAATAAAAATACATAATAGCAATATTTTTCGATATTGTGGGGGCGTTTGATAATTTATAGTGGCCAGTATTGTTTCAAATTTTAAGGAAAAAGAAATATACAAAATTCATCTATAATTAGTTAATAGATTATTGTAAAAATAGAGGAGTGTACGTTAAGGGTGCAAACAAGATTATTGCAAAGGAAATTACCAAAGGATGTCCGCAGGGATCAATTTTAGGGCCGATATTATGGGACATATTTTTGGAATCTCTAATAGAAAAAATAGAACGATTAAACAGTATGAAAGATATTATCGCATATGCAAATGACTTACTAATAATTATAGAGGGAAATAATAGAAAGGAAATTGAAGAGAGATCAAATATAATAACTGATCATGTAAACAATTGGTGCATAAAAGCAAAATTGGAAATTGCTCCTCACAAATCATCATATATGTTTTTAAAAGGAAACTTAAACAGAATCCGAGGTTAAAATTAATTATAATAATATTAAGAGACAAACAGTAAATAAATATCTAGGTATCTATTTGGATGAAAAATTAAATTTTAAGAAACATGTAGAAAACACAAGAACTAGAGCAGAAAAATTTATGTTCAAGTTGGCCAATATTGGACAAAGATATTTCAATGTACAAGCTAACGGAATAAAAATCTATCATAATAGCTTCTTTGCAGCCATATTAAACTATGGAGGAGGAGTTTGGGGGGGAAAGGCTTGCGATGTACATTTTATACGTACTTTAAGGAGCTCCCAAAGAAAAATTTTATTGAGATGTACAGGAGCATTTTCCACTTCTCCAACAATGGGACTATTAGTAATATTGGTTACATGGCCAATTGATTATTTAGTTCGATTAAGAGCAGCCTCTTATTGGCTTAAAAACAAAATAACTCAAAAATAATGGATATTGTTGGTAAAAAGTGTGGAAATAAAAAAGAAATCAAAGATTCTTTATTACAAATATGCCAACGAGAATGGGATGAAATAAAAGAAGGTAGAAGAGTGCATGAAATCTTCCCATCCATTAAGGAAAGATTGCAATTTAAGCATATTCATCCCAACAAGAGTTTAGTGCATTATGTAACAGAACACGGTCCATATTGCTCATATTTGCAAAGATTTAAATTACAAAAAATACATGTACGGACTGTAACGTGATCGATACACCGGAACGTGTCTCATTTGAATGCCCTAAATACCAGTCAATTGTAGCAGAGGAAAGACGACTACTTGCAGGGAAACGCATCTGGAACATCATAAGAGACGAAGATGATTTTAGGGCATTGAACGAGCTAACAAAAAAATATCAAGCAAAATGGCAGAAAAGTATAAAAGCAGCAAAAAACAGACATGAGAAAAAAATTCAAAGGTCAGAAATAGTATATTCCCCTAGAAGATCCCAGAGAATCAGGGAAAGGCAAGAAAGATATTTACAACTAGAATTAGTTGAAGAAAAAGATGATAAAGAAGATAACACCCAATTTGAATCAGAAGAAGAGAGCAGAACTGACAGAAGAAAGGAACAATGGCAGTTTTCGGGCGGAAACGAAGCAGTTGAGAGAAGAAGTAGACAGAGATCAACAGAAGGAGAGAAGAGAAGGAAATTGCACTGTCAACACATCATGGTCCAGTAGCTGCTGCTTGAGACCGGCAGCAACTCCATTGATGTCCAGGTCCTGATGCCAGGAATTCCAGTGGGGAGCAGCCCGGATACCGAGCGTTAGCAGAAATGAAGATGTAGATATTAAATTGGATAAAACTTGTAAATCAATTAAATTTAAATGTAATCATTGCTACTGGGTACCAGTTGCAATTGTAGATGTAATTTTAAGTCATAGTAAATAGCCGTAGTGCTGGATTCCAGTACCAGTTTAGTTTTCTGAAGTCTTAATTTTGTTTAGTTTAGCATTGGTAGTGTAGATTTTAAAATCTATAGAATTTAAATTGTAAATTAAATTGTGTTGAAAGATATAAGAGGAATAAATAAATTAAATCTGGAGTATTATGTCCTGATGTAGAAACAAGATATCAGGATGTAAGTATTGCCGAATAAAAATAAAATAAAAATAAAAAAGATCTATATTTGGTTCAATGATTCATGAACTACCAAAATTGTATTAAAAATTGTTCATCTTCGTTCTCAGCAAATTAAATGGATTGCGGAAGTAGCAAATGGGTTACTTAAGATATTTTTTAATTTTGACACTGTGCACATTCTTTAGGCCGCCAAGGGTGGTCGAGGTCGTTACGGCGCGGACTCGTGAGCTAGTTATCATTTAAAAGTAAATAATTACGCATCTAAAGTATGAACACATCGAATGAAGGGGCTGTGTGTGTATTTTTTTTTTTTTTTTTTTTTTTTTTTTTTATTTAAGGACGTTCTTTAACATCTCAGGTCATCAGTGTCCCATTCAATTCCGGCGTGAAACGGCCGACAGATTTTGCTCAGAAGGTCTCTTCTTTCAGGCTTGAGGTTCTTTATCGTGCCGTAAATGTACGACACGGGACCCACGGCTTTACTTCCCTCCCGAAGGAAGCCATACTTAGGATTTTTACGCCCGAAAAAATACATCGGTCCTGGCCGGGTTTGAACCCGCGATCTTGGGTTTAGAAGGCAAGTATGGTTACTACTACACCACCAGGACCGACAAAAGGGGCTGTGAATGTTTAATTATTATATCTAAGTTTTTCAATTGAAATACCAGTGTACAGTATGTAGCTATGATACGGTATATATTATTCTTGACCACCTGCTGGGTCTAGTGGGTAAGCGTTGTTGTTTGCTGGTCGCGAGACTCGGGTTCGATTCCCGATACTTATTTAAGAAATTTTCTAAGTTAGGGAAATCTGGAACGGGGTCCACCCAGCTTCGTGAGGACAACTGGGAAACTGCCTGATGGAGAGGCTAAGATCACGAAAGTCGCGTGATAAGCGATGCTGACCACATGTCCCTCTATCAATGAAGTCATAAGATGGGATTCAGAGGTCGCCCCGGCAGGCCAAGGCCTACCCCCGGCTATAGTGCCAAATAAGTACAGGACTATTCTTATGGTTTTTACTGGTTTCTTTTTACATTGCATTACCATAATGAAGTGGTCTAGACTTCTTGTACCCCTATAGCCTTTGTATTTAATTTGTTTTTTATTATTATATAGCTTTATTACAACTATAAATTATATATGTAACACAGTCCCTTTCCTTATGTAGAAAGCGTGCGCATGCGTGTGCGTTTTTGTTTAACATTTTCCTAACAGCGATGGAACAACAACTGCTAACTAAAAGAAACACAAATCCTTGGGGAATACATTTTAACACATTTAATGCCATAGCAGCAATTATTCATTTTAACAAATTGTTCTCAGAGGGTGCAGATTTCATTTAGATCATGGTACCAGAAAATGTTAATTTTAGATATGGGTGCTTGTTGTTCTTGATTCAGCGAAGAGTAACGTTCAAGAACATTGAATACGACATACTGTTATGAGACATGAAAACATGACTTAGGAATACATTTATAGCACTGTATAATAAGCATGTCATGCAGTTTTATACGTGACATTCATTACTTAGTGAAAGACTCTCCACCACATTTAGCACATGTTACCCTAGTTTAATAATATAATAAGTGCTGGAATTAAAATATTAATACATTTTATAGAAGACGCAAGAGAAACGTTTTCTAATCAGTCTCTTGTGTCGGTCAGTGGTAGTATATAATATGAGAGCACTCCAATCAATGTAAAACATCCCTTCATCGTCCCATAAACTTGGAGTGTGAAAGAAAACACATACTCTCCAGCAGTAGCTGTTTGTAGCAAATATGAAGTATTCACCTAATTAATTTGTTGCAGACAAATAGACATTTTAGAAAATATCTGAAAATTTTCAAATAGAAAGTCATTCTACAATGTGATTGATTAGTGATTATGTTTCAAGCATATTGAAAAAGCCAGTTTCCACATAGTCATATTGCAATAATACTATTGTGATATGACTTTAACTGAACGAAAACATATTATATAAAGCTTATATAAAATTAGAATGTGTGAACAACACAAAGCGCAGTAAGGTGGTAACGAATAAAGTGATGCATTTCTTTTTCTTGTTGTTGTATTATTATTATTGTCATTATTTTATGAACCTAATATGGACGTTGTAATTTAAATGTAAATATAGAATTATTATTTTTTTATTTTAAATTAAGTACTTGAGAACGATTTAGTAATTCAAATAAAATCTAACATTAAAACTGCTCGCAGGCCTAGAATTACTTACTATCCTTTTTTTTAAGTAAAACTTTTTCAACTCACATAACATCAAAATTACAAATGGAATTACTCTTCTGCCCTTTCTTTAAATTAAAACAAAATAAACACATATATAAATAAAGTTAACTTTGCTATCCTTTCTTGAAACAATATGCTATCAAATGCGTATATGCACAAAAGTACAAACTTTTAACATAATGTAGCATTTGAAGTGATTTATGTATTTAAGTTTCTATTTATTAAAGTAGGTAACAATGAAATAACACATGCAACTATTTGATGCCAGTTTTTACCTTTGCTTACACGAAAGGTTTTAGAAATCGATTGGATCGTGTTCAACCTTCGGAATAGCTGTGTATTGCCAACATACGTAAGGGTTTAAAGTTACCAAACCTTTCAGATATGAGTTTGACCTTTATATGCTTTCTGCACTTCCTGGAGTTCTTCTGGTTGCACAAGAGGCAGATTATTTTAGATTCATCTTCTTTCTTTCACAAACAGCACATATACATAGAACGACTGCAAAATAGAAGAAGTGCATACTGTGTTTCTTTGAAGCACAAGTAGCAGTGCAGAATTACAGCTCTAGAGCTGTGGGAAGCTGTAATAGTCAAACCCTTTGTTCTTTTATTGCACCATGTTCAGCTTTTCCCGCAAGTTTTTGTAATTCTTTTTCTGTGTTTATCTCCACAGCAGATTCTGGTGAACTTTTAATTCTTTCTCCACAGCGTTGGGATTGCAAATTACAAGGTACCGTATGCACGATTTTGTAGCCGGCCATAGTGACACAATTCTTGAACCCTCTTGCTGTGAATTTTCTCACATTGTCACTTTGAGGAATATTTTTTTAATGGTGTTTAATGCCCATTTTTACTACTGTGGCACCACAGGCGGTGAACACTGGTGATACATGAAATAAAATGATAAATTGGGAAAGGATTTTTTAAGGAAGGAAACGTTCCAGGCCTAAGTTTAGAGTACCTCTCCGGCATTTGCCATTTATGAGGACGGAGGAAAACCTGGAAAAAGCCTCAGTCAGGGAGGACGGTCCTGGCGGGATTTGAAACCCGGACCTCCCGATCACGAGTCGGCCACCAGTGGCGATCTGAAGAATGTGCAGAGTATAAAAAATCCAAGAATATCTTAAGTAACCCATTTGCTACTTCTGCAGCCCATTTAATTTGCTGAGAACGAAGATAAACAATTTTAATACAATTTTGGTAGTTCATGAAACACGAACCAAATATACATAAAATCAACTTGACCACGGGCATTCAGATCTTTAGATATATTCAGTCTTGTCAATACCCTCAGCTTCGGTTGTGACCTTTTGCTCTGCCACATTTCACGCAAATATATGAGTGTCTAAACTGCATATTCCGGAATCAAAAATCTGTTCTTAATATAGTGATGTATATAATTACGCGCGCCCTATTTAGTAGCTTGGCGAACTTCAAATTATTTACTATATAGTTCCCCATAGGCAGAATCTGCATAGTGGGCCCACCAAGAGTTTCGCGTATGTATAAAAATGTATATTTCCATAAAATTTCTTCCCTCCGGAAGTGGTTACTAATTTGCATCTTTTAATTCTTTAAAGACATGGTCGATACGAACGGAGGTCAAAGAATATTCACAAACAGCATTGTGTTAAAATAGTTGTCCTGGAAACGTGCAAATCACAAACATTTTAGGATCTTATTGGTAACAATCATCAACATCACGTTTATCAACGACTGAGTAATTTAGTTTCCAACCTACATTTTAACATGCAGCCTCTGAGGAAACTTAACAAGCATAAAACAAATGTTATGTACTGGGAAGCGAGGAATAATTATTATAACGTTTGCAGTGTTATCTGTACCGTCGTGTCGTGAAATGAACCAATTTTTACAGTTTCACAGACTCGAAACAGGCTTTTTCAATATTGCTTGATACATAATCAGTCAAATTGTAGAATGACTTTCATTTTGTAAAATCCCAAGTCTTTTTAAAAATGCTAGATTTACTGCATGCCTGCGACAAATAGATGAAGTCCAGATGAAGTCCAGTGCGAAATTCTCGACGAAGAGCTTCATTCTCGAGCGGAACGAGTACAAAAGATTACTTGCCTAGCCCTGTGCAAGGTAACAGAACCAGAAGATTCGGGCTAATAACAATTGAAGTGTTTGTGTTGTCTCCAATACAACAATACCGCAGTAGCTGTATCATGGTCTATACCGATTTCATTTATGTCTTATTACACCTTTGCAGGACCTGCAGTATGCGATTTCATTGTATAATTAATTTCTGTGAATAGACTCGGAACGCACATGGATATTCTGCAACAACTAGGCCTCGTTCGGAAATTACTGAAGTTGTTGGACTTGAGAAGATTGCTATGAGGTCGGTAAAGAAAGTGATCAATTAACATGCAGTATAGAGTTGTTCGGCACCAAAGTATTAGACCGCACTATTTCGAAAGCAGTCCAATTGAATGGACCAATCACAGACGTACCACTTTTCCATAAGAATACTGCAGGAAAATATATTCCTGTACAAAAGACACCATCATGTAGAGCAGCTCAATTATGCAGTTGTTTTATAGATGAACTGGATAGTTTGTTCTCTGCAATCCTTAGGCATGGTGTGCATGATCACTGGATTTAAGGGAAGTATTAAAAGGAACGGGGGGATCACATTAATTTTTTTGTTTTATATTATTTTTATTTGAAATTTTCCTTATATTTGATATGCTTTTCACTAATATTCCTGGTTATAAGAATTTTAACACATTTTTAATTATGTCCTTGCAAAAAAAAAAGTATAAGGAATGACGCAGGTAAAATAAATACATTGATGACTTTACTATAACGCTAGATCTAAGATACGAGCAATTTTAAGGTAAAAAGCACGACATGGAAATAGGCACCTATTATAATTACTCCAATATATCCCTTCCGCCTCAAACACAAACTGAAATGACACCCGTGCGGTTTTAAGTGCTGTGACATTCGTAGTGTTTGATGGGGAATGTTCACAGTCAAATCGTCAACTGATCAAGTAATCACAAACTTATAAATCTTCCTTTCTAAAAGTTATAACTTCTCCCTCCCTTCATTTTATCTGATTCCTGTTAATTCTGACACAACAAATGTTATTATTTATAATTTCTCCAAACGTTTCATGTAGATTGGCCATAATAAAGTTGTACATATATCACATATAAATGTATCGTTTTAGATCCATGAGCTTCAGAATGGTTTACGACATTGTGAACTTTGTGAAAATAAACTTTTCCTGAAATTTAAATAATTTTCATAACTTAGATATCTTTTTTCCGCGTCCAAGACAAGCTTTTTGTACAAATAGTTATGGGTGTTAAGGATGCATTAATTCCTTCATAAAAATCAAGCAAATACTTTTTATTTGCTTTGTCACTACTGATTGGGAATGAACATGTGGGATTTGAGTAAAATTATCTAATACATTTTTAATTGCGATCGAAAAAATGTTTTTTTTTTTTTTTTTCAATTACTGCTTCCATTTTTCTTATCCTGTGATTAACCTTAAGGGGCTATAGTGGAATCTGTACAGAGAAAGTGAACAGTCAGCAAGACTTCAGATAGTCAAATAATGGTGGTGCTTTATAACGTGAAATTATGTAAGTTCATTAACAACCAGTTTCTCTTCTACAGGAAATGTCTTTAGAATGAAGAAACGATTGTTCACACGAGAATATCTTGAACATTTAACAACTACTCGGTGCAGTTAATCGAAGTATAATGGTTGAGAGCATCCTAATCATAAAATTTAGCATTTAAATTATTGTCAGAAAAAAAGTAACGCAAGATTTAGATTCTACAAGGTAGAAAATTCCATTGCGGCAAAGGTGCAGCGCAATAACAGAATGGAAGCCTTCTTTGCTTATTGCTATCAACAACTGCGCAACGCTCATGTCTATTAGTGTCTTGGGAACAGCCGTATCAGCAAGTAAATGAGTGTGAACTTACTTTCATAATGTTATTGCTAAAACCTCAACCTGTACTAAGCATTGACCAGAAATGCATGGTCTTGCGCAGCACTGAAGGAAAATTATGCTTCTGTTTACTTCGCACTCTACCGGCTTCCTACAATTCGCTTTCCCGCATCAAGCGTGACTCGAACTCTCCGTATATACAGGTTAACAAAATTATGGGACAAACATTGGAAGTGAATCCTTCACGAAAACAAGAGACAAATATCATATAAGCATAAGAATGTATCCTAAAATTCCTGGTATGTTGAAAGATAACATCAACGCGTTTCGAGATATGATCCAACAACAATAACAGACTATCAAGTGATGTTATGATACAAGTCAATGCACTTATATACATTGTACCCTAGATAGCGATTTGTTGCCATGGAGATTTGTTTACATTTATCATTTGTATATATTGATGGTTAGTCAGTTTCTTACGTTTCACTTGTGCTGCAGTTCAGTTACATTTGAGAGGGTATGTTCATGTTGTTTATGTGATACGCACACGATGCTGAACACGTTGAAGGTGATAAGGGTAAGAAAGCTCTGCGGTCATATGAGATGTACTAAATGCTACATCCAATTTGTTTTATTCTAATGCCTGGATCTTCTTCGATGTCCTACAGAATGAGTTCTTCCTGATTAAACTTACAGTCACTTTTGTCTTCCTCGGCCAGACTTTTGTTATTCCTGCCTCAGCAATTAAAAGCTACACTGTAAGAGATGCTTTATGACGCGGCTGCCTTCGATCTCATAATGCATTTAGTAACACTGCAGCCTCGCATCCAAAATCTTATGTACCTGCTGACGATATGGATATCCTGCCATGATTGGGTAACTGTGCAGCACAAGTCAAACTTGGGAAACTGAATAGGCGCTAATGAACACAAATGATAAAACAATCGCATGTGGGGTAACAATGTACTGTAGCACATTGACTTACACAGATAACATCACTCGATTGTCTTAAAAATCCATTGTTATTATAACAAACTGAAGTTGTTAGATCGTACCTGGAAACACGTTAAATGTTATGTTTCAATAATAATTCCCAAATAAGGCATTTCTGGATATACGTTTCTTGTTCTAGTGTGAGGAGATAGCTCCCCCAAAGTTTTGCCGCAATGTTTTTGCTACAACCTGTATAAATGTCAGAATAACCTTTTTATCTTCAAGTACTAAATGTTTAGACAACATTTTAGCTCTGCCTACAAATGAAGAATTGCAAACATAAAAGGATTCCTCTTCACAAAATCTCTTGATTATCAAATAAAAAAAAGGGGGGCTGATAATTTCTGCTTTACCGACTTTTTACTATGTTAGGAAGAAAATTTGGTTATTAATTTTCAATCATATTTGTTATATACCGGAAACCTTTGTCTTATTTTGAAAATAGTTTTAAGAAAATGCTCTTTTTCAACCACCATGGTACAAAGTCATTCTCAGATACACCCTTTAATAAGATTCAGATTAAATCGGCTCAAAGATGTAACAATTTGCACTAATGAGCAAAGATATTGGCTATTTAATTTCTATAATATTTACTTTTGAATGCTTAAAAAAAGCAGTTGATGGACAACGTGCCTGAAAGGGAAGCAGTTGGACACAGGGGTGGTAAAATCGCATAAGGAATGTCTGAACACTACTCTATGTACAGACTAGGAGCCTCTAACGCTCTCTGCACGACCGGCCGCCAACTTTATCATAATAGTATGACCTTACTCAATCGTTTTTTGCTCCGATTAGAAAATTGCTTTCATGTCTTTTAACTGCATGACATAACGTAGCGGAGCACCCATATGTAGCTACTAGAGGGTGCCCCAGTGTCCTTACCGAAACGACAATTTCCTTCTTACCATTTGCGTAAAATTAATTGGCAACATATTCTTATATATCCTATATACCCAGGGTGCCAAAAATGTATAGACACTTTCACAGTAGATATCTATTTAATATATTTCAAAGTTGGACCGAAAAAAACAACAGTAATATGTAGTATGATGTTCTGTAAACAGATGTGACTCGCGTTACGTTATGCTAGCGTTGCTACAACAAAATGGAGCCAAGATTATCGTTCGAACAACGGAAAGCAATTTTGAAGTGGTATTGGAAAACAGGGAATGTTGTTGAAGTTCAAAGGCAGTGGAGACTGTGTACAGAACAGAACCGCCAACGCAAATAACAATTGTACACATTCCAGACAAATTTGAGACTCATGGTACCGTATGTGATGTTCAGAAGGGAAGATCTGGGAAACCTCACACAGCCACAAGCCCCGCGCACTGAATAGGTCGAAGAGGTCCGACTGAGTTTCCACCGCGTTCTCCGGCAGCACAAAGAAATTGAAACGGCATGTACTGCAATCGCTGAGGACACTTTCGTAAACGTTGCTCAATCAGTAGTTCAACGTACTCAGACGTGTATCGACACCAATGGTGGGCATTTTGAGCAACTTTGTTACTGTAAAAGTCTAAGATGATTTGTGTTGATCATTTTCTGTTTGTGTGAATTCAGTTTAGTTTTGTTAACACAGTTTTTTCTTTGTTTGAAGTGTATATACATTTTTGGCACCCCCTGTATATTATGTCTGTTCAATCGCGTATTCAGCCTATAGTTGCGCAACTTTGGACAGAAGTGAAAAAATTATTGTATGCCGCTCAGTTTAATCAAGATACTGTGAGCATAGAAGAACATTGATTAGATTAGATTAGATAACAGAGGATATAGAGCTTAAACAATCTCAGGTACATCAGCCTATAACGCTTATTGTGCTACCCCATAGGAAGAAGCGCCTTCGTTGTTTCCCGAAATCGGTTCCTTAAACAAGTTGCAGTATTTTGGTTCCATCCCTAAGTCTTCCCTGGTTATAGAAAGAATAAGTTTCTTTCTTACTAGGAATGGACACTCAAACAGGATATGCGAGGCAGATTTCCCGTCCTGTTCACATATTCTACAAGTGGGTTCATCTTTATAGAGTCTCACTTTTCGTGGATATTTCCTGAAGTGATCATATTCAGTAACTTCTTTCCTTATTCCTCTCCTGTCCAATTTTAGAAGAGACGAGGAAAGAGTATTGCTAGAACCTAGGACTAATTTCCTAGCTTGTCTTTGTCCAGGATAGGTTTGCCTACTTAGTTGGTGTTTATCTCCAATCCATGTTTTAACCGCGGCCTTAGCATTTCGTGTACTGATTCCAACGACGGGTTCAGGCATCTTTTTTTGCCAACTGATATCCATAGATGCCCCGACACCCAGTGCAGTTCAAGTCTGTTGCGAGATGACAGGGCAGACAACCATTTTGACACTCCCAAACCAGTTTAGACTTTAGCTGGTCAAAGGAAACTGCTTTTAAGGCACTTTGACTACCTGAGAGGATGATAATTAGTTATCGAACTCTTCTCAAGTCCTCTAAAAGCATAGTTCATGATAGAAAATACTTTCGTCTGAAAACTATGCACTATCTACTAGGCTTAACTAATGTTTGTCCTTGGAGATAGGCCATATATGCCTGCACTTGATTGTATTGCTATTTGGGATCCATCTGTAAACCTTATTGGTGAGGTTCTTTTTTTCATAGTTCCTTCCATCCATTCTTCTGGAAATCCGAGAACTGCCTTAACCCCTTTTGTGTCATACAGTTGCACGGTCTCTCGCCCTTAACACGCCAGAGCCGATTTGGTCGGCTTCTTTAATCCAGTCCAAGTTTGCCAGCGCCGATATATTCGGCGGCTTAAAATACTATGATATACTTATTTTTGTGACAGCCTATGGCGAGGGAGTGCAAGACCTTGGAAAGCTCTGACGTTCATTAGGTATTGCAATGAGGGATTTTTGGATTGCACAAAGATAATATTTTGTGTTTGCAGTAATACTATCCTTTCTTGTCTCACAGTAGTGTTACGAGAATTGAAAATGGCAAATTGTTCCCCTTGATGCTTTTAAAGTAAGCGTAGAGGATACGATAATTGCGTATTTTAAGAGTGATGTCTGGGCTGATTTTTTTTTTTTTTGATTCATTTATATATGGACGCTCTTGAACACCTCAGGTCATCAGCGTCCCATTCAACTCAGGGGGTGAAACGGCCGACAAATTTGCTCAGAGGCCTCTCTTTCAGGCTTGAGGTTCTTTTTCGTGCGGTAAATGTACGACACGGAACCCACAGCTTTACTTCCCTTCCGAAGGAAGCCATATTTAGGATTTTTACGCCCGAAAAAATTCATCGGTCGTTAGTGCTGATGATTTGATATCGATGGTGGGAGGGATAATTTCAGTTCTGATGATATAACCGGTACGCCCCCTGGTTCCCCGTAACTAAAAAAGAGACGTTTGTTAGTCAATTCTCTCAACACTAATACTAATACTAATACTAACGTTTCCGATCATGAAAGTAGTGATGGTGACAACATTGACTCCCAAGAACATTTCAAATTGCTGTGTGTGGTGTGAAAATTCTGTCAAGAAAATTAGAAAGACGATGTATAATTTGTCACTCCGCACAACAAAGAAAGAGGTCGCGTACAGTAGGCATGGGGAGTGATCAAAGCTTGCGTGCTAAATGTGCAGCACAACACAAGATCCATAATTAAAAAAAAAAGAAGTATATAAATTTTAATGGTAAATATAAATAACATGTGCAGAAAGCATTTTCTTCATTTTGTGTTAGCCCTAGATGTTATTTATTTTCTGTGTGTTTTTCCTATTTATATTTCATTATCAGTACTAGGCAACATATTAATGTTAGTGTTGAGCTTAATGCACACATATTTAAGTAAATCCTTGTTTATTAAAAATGTTTTAAGACATTGCGCAATGTAAAATATCATATTTCATCTGATGATAAGTTTGCTTGTGTCGGTGAATACATTTAACAATACTATATACCTACTTGCACATATGTTTAATTATTTAAAATGTATGGTAGAACAGATAGTTTGCATAACTTGTTTTATGCCATTTTATTCAGCCTATCATTATGAGCATTCAAATTTATTGTATATCTTAATTTTAAATTTGATAACTAAACCCAAAGCACGATAACCATATTTGTCTTTTGAAAATATTTAATATCGGTTGAAACAATGAAGATATTTTAAAATTTTAATATTTTTGAATCAATTCTGTATAATATGCACTCCTTAAATGGAATGCTTTGTGACGCTATTTACTACTTTTGAATTTATTGAAGCAAAAGTTCAAAGTGGTGTAATTTCCCTATAAAGGCGCTGCATTTTACGGCTGTACAAATGAGGCAGGCCTCTGGCCGCTTTCAGCTGATGGCAGAAAGCCGACCAGGTCGGCGCGCGGCAGCAAAAGGGTAACTTATTCCTCCTTCTCCAGTGCCCTGTCTGCACCAAGAGACATGCAGTAAGCCTCTCCTCTGCTTATAAATAGATGTCCATGGGAGGGAAACTCAACAGAGTCTCCAATGTAATGGATGGCATGCTTCCGATAGCCCCTGTAACACGCAGATACGCTAATCTCTGTAGCTTGGCAAACTTACCTGCTATAGTACCTTGTAGCGTTTTTCGTCACCAGACCTTAGCACCGTAAGATATCAGACACCTCCGTTGCAACATATAGCCAGTGGCTAATGTATGGTTTTAGACCCCAGGTGGATTCAATAGTGCTTTTGGTGGTTACAAGAGACCCTGGCTGTACGGAAAATGTTGTTAATTTGGTTTTCTAAGTCAGTTTCTTATTCAATTCAGGTTTTAGACATTTAATTGACTCAGAGCATTCCAGGATTGAGCTGCCTAGTTTAAGATTCCCTAAACCTTTTAAGTTTCTAGTATTAGTAAACGGAACAAAAGTTGTTTTGGGAGCAAAAAAATGTATAAATGCACACTTCAAGCAAAGAAAAACTGCGTTATACATAACAATACTGAGTTCACACAAACAGAAAATGATGAGCACTAATCATCTTTGACTTTTACAGTTACAACAGTTGCTCCAAAGGCCCACCATCTGCGTCGATACACTTCTGAGTACGTTGAACTACTGATTGAGAAACGTTTGCGAAAGTGTCCTCAACGATTGCAGCACAAATCGTTTCAATTTCTTTCCGAAGTACTGCCAGTGTAGCTGGTTTTTCTACGTTATAAAACATCCCCATAGGTAGAAGTCCAACGGAGTTAGATCCGGAGAACGGTTCTGTTATGCACACACATCTCCATTTCTTTTAGACTTCAACAACATTCTCGGTTTTCCAATACCAATTCAAAATTGTTTTCCTCTGTTCAAACGATAATCTTGGCTCCATTTTGTTGTGGCAACGCTAGCATAAGGTAATGCGAGTCACATCAGTTTACAGAACATCATACGATAATCTTAGCTTCATTTGTTCACTGTTGATTTACCTGTCACGTAGCAACGCTGTCATAATGTATGTGAGTCACATCTGTTTACAGAACATCATACTACACATTACTGTTGTTTTTAGGTCCAACTTTGAAATATATTAAATAGATATCTATTGTGAAAGTGTGTATACATTTTTTGGCACCTCGGTACAATCCCTCCTGCATGTACCAGTTATGAAGTTTTCTTAATCCATCACGTCTGAGACAGTATTGGAAAATTTTCCGAAAATATCTTGAGAGGGTCTGAGATTACAATTTACCTGGAATGCTCAGACCCTCCAGTGATATTTATTAGGCCTATTTCACAAATAAAATAAGAATTTAAATATAGTTCTTCTAGACTTTGCTTACAAAATTGCAATAATCGCATATTAGTACTTAACCTTTTCAAGTAATCTTACGACAGAAGAGTGTCGTTTGTCAGTAATGCCAATAGAGAAGAACAAAATACGGGTTTAAGACCGTTTCATGAGTAGAATAAGAATAAAATTGGTATATATTTGAAATTCGCACACAGAACATTAACATTTGGATAAAATGTTATACTTTTGAATATTCTATTCAGAAAACCGTGAGACTGAAATGGACAAAAGTCGACTACAGCGTATTTCATTCGCTAACGTTCGATTTTCTAATACCAACTGAGGGGAAACAAGATAACATGCAGTGTCTGTATTTTTCTTTGTATTCTGTGGTGAGGAATTCCTGGTGATAAGATCAATTTACACATTTGAGGCATCACCAAAACGCTTTGAAGAATCCTCCATTTTGCGTTGCGTCGATTGTCCATGCTTTTGTTGCTATCAATAGCTCCCCATCGGCTCTAGCAAAAGTGTTCAGTGATACGTGTTCAGTAATTATATAGTGGATGTATAGAGTTGGCTACACTAACCACAAGACAAATGCGCGTCGCGTGATAAATATATATAATTTCACTTCGTAATCTGGCTGTGATTGTGAAAATTCAAATTTTTGTTTCGTTTAACTGCCAGATTTTAAGATGTTTCATGGGTGAAATAGTCAATGCTATATCATCCGCATAGCCTTGTATATGACATCCTACTTGGGTAATAACTTGGAGTAAACTGTCTACCATGAGACTCCAAAGAAAGGGGGAAAGAATACTCTCCTGTGGCAGCTCCTCGTGGTGACGATGCCTTTCATGTACCCAAGAAGGCTAGCAGTAATATTTCTACTTGCGAGCATGGAGTTTATTCACCTACAAAGGATATCATTGATTCCATATTTCTGAGCACCCATACAAGCAGAAAGCTTTCTATTCTTAGTTTCAAAGGCGCCGACTCTTGGGGTCTAGGTCCTCTCATAGTTTTTTCAGAGGAAGTAGGGTCTCCCACAATTGAAAGGGTTATGATAATATCGACATATATTTTTTTTAATGTGCTAAATTTTATAAAAATTCGTTTCTTTGTGAGGAATTCGCTAAAAGACATTCATTCTTCAAGCAGTTCCAAAGGGGTGTTGTTAACATAAAGCATTCATGTCAAGCAATTGCAATTCGATTCTCATCATTTCAATTTTGAGCAACTGATTCAGTTTCTTGAAGAACTGTCAGAAACTGACTCATTAGATGAAGGTTCTAAGGATTTTTTTTTCAAATGCCCTCATTTAATTTCTATTTATAATTTGTGCTACAGAAGAAAACATGGAGTTTGTATTTATTTTAGTTACATAAATAGTTTTTATGACTGACAGACGCGCTATTGGAATACTTGGAGAAACTTTTCAGAAAACATTGTAGAATATTATCTATTCTAAAAATGTGCCTACGACTATGATGACAGATTCAGTCTGTTTTCACAAGTGGAAAGAACACTGTACTTTTCTATATGAATATAAACCTGCAGGCCTTTAAACGTAGATAATACATAATTTAGCAACGCTAAGTTAAATATACACCTGAATCCATAAGTAAATTGACTATCATCGCATCATTTTCATTTTTTAACACAAATCAAATACGACTTGAGTCTTCCGTTCTTTCCAGCAATAAATAAGGTAGGTAATCAAAAGTGGGCACACTTATTTTATTAAGATCTTTTTAAATTTATCTTGACAAAATCTTGTATTATTTTGGGAAAGTTAAACTTTATACAAGATGTAACAAAAGATATGTCAAAACTTTGGGGAAACATTCCTCACATATACAGGATAAAAAATATAATATGCACATTAATCCGGAATTTCCTTATCTCCTTGTTATTTTCTACACCTGTACCACATAGCAGAGTATTCAAACAGAACTGTGAGAAACAGAAAATAATATGAAATGCTCAAAATTTCCTCTTTTAGCATGGATATATCCATGAACCCGCCATCGCATGGACTATCTAATGCGCTGATGCATCGTTGGAGTATCTCGTATTGTCTGGCAGTCTTGCACAATACGAGCATGAAGACTCTTTATACTTTCAGCTAATCCATAGATCACATGAGCATCTGTCAACACGCATTTGAATAACTTATTTTACTGCATCTGGAATGCGGTCTATAAACACACAGAATTGACACTACGTGCTCAGTGCTACATCAAGCAAGAAGTGAGTAGCATAACAAGCGGTACAGAACGATCACAAAAATGATAAACCCAGGAACTAAGAGTAGTTGCAACATCCTTACACCATTTAACTAGAGATAAAAGCCAATGATTGCTTACTGTTCTGTTGTGGGGTTATTGCCACAGGTCTATGCTAGCATTCTAGCTTGCATATCACACCCTATAAAGGAAGTTGTAGACAAAAGGCCTTTAACAAGGAAATAAAGTATTCCTGAGCCCATGTTGATATAACAGATTTGTACGCTTTATATGCAAGGAAATGTTTCGCCAAAGATTTGACATACCTTTATGTTACAGCCTGTATTCATTTTCTGGTTCGTATATTTTCATTCAAAACCCCTAGATAATCTCTCCTGAATACGTTTTAAAAAGGATCAGGTGGTCCATATCTTTTAAATTTTTAAAAACTACCCAAGATCCTGAAATAAACAACAGTGTGGCTTATAATCTACTAAACTTGATTTATTATTATAAAAATATATTTTTATTTTTTGAAATGAAGAAATACTGGGAGAAAATGTTTCAACAGAATTTGGACAGAATGAATGTATGTTTTTTTCCTATTTTGTCCTTCATACACCAATCTTAAGCATTGATTACAGATTCCCACATCAAGAATAAGGTCTGTTTTGCACAAATGATATATTACCGGTTTCCCATTGACGTCTGCAGGTAACTTATGCGAAACTTCTTAGCATCACTTCATTGAATACCTTCTCCATCATCAGGTGATCTATTTATCCTCCTATATACTTCTATTTCTTATTCTTCCTTTCTTTAAGTTTCTCTCTGCTTCCAAAAGCAAAATGGTTTACTAAGTGTAGTTTTAGGAATACTAAAAGTTTCCACTATCTTTCAAACTGACATAACATTTTTCAAAACAGCAACTTAACTTCATTGACCTGTTCTTGAGTGTTTTAATCTCTGAGGTTGCACCTTTAATCTACAACAAACGAAAAACATTTGTTGTTACAAAAATGAAAGTACAATAGGATAAAAAATACAACACCCTAAAAGCAGTGACCATGTGCTCTTGTACCAGATCAGCGTATAGAATATTTCAATAATCATGATTTTATTTTTGGAAGAACGGAAGTATTTTTTAATAGTGTTTAACGCCCGTTTTTACTACTGAGGCACCACAGGCGATGGACACTGATGACACATGAGATGAAATGATAAAGCGGGAATGTTTTTTTTTTTTTGAGGAAGGAAACGTTCCAGGCCTAAGTTTAGGTACCTCCCCGGCATTTGCCAGTTATGAGAACTGAGGAAAACCTGGAATAAACCTCAATCAGAGAGAACGATCCTGGCGGGTTTCGAACCCCAGGCCTCCCGTTCACAAATACACGCTTTAACCTCAGCCATCCGTGGCAGTGAAGAACGGAAATGCAAGATAAAGAACGTGATTTAGAACACAACTTTTTTTTAAGTCTTTTAATTTATTTTCATCAAACACAAGCGACATTACAATAAAAGTTACATATTTCCATTACTTACAATAACCAAATACATTAATTAATGTATTAATTTTGAATCTTAGTCCCCTGTTCCTCATTAAGCCTTTAATAATCAGACTTCCATGCTAACCAACCTTATATATACTCATAATAAAATAGCAGTTGAATACAATCAGCAAATTAAGTCACTCATATTACGCTAAAACTAATATACCCCCCTTTTTTTTTTTTCTAAATTTGCTTGTTAACTTTCTGGTCCCAAAACACACATTTCCAGGTTAGTCTTTTAATTTATACTGTCAGTGCCATGGATACTAAATTCACACATCTAGATGCTTTGATATTCCTTTAGTGAAGTTATGTAAATTTACTTTCGAAAAGATTGTCAAAGTCATACTAATATTTTTTTTAATTATTGAAGTGTTTTGGACAATAAAATTATATGAAATGTGGCTTGCACACCCCTCACATGATTATTTACGTTGGTCTCTTAGATGTGACCTAGACACTGAGTTACTTTTGGAACATGTCCTCAACCAGGCTATCACGCAAAACCTTATTAGTTTTTTAAAACATTGAAACACTCTACATTTCTAAGTAAATGCTTCAAGAGAAGCAGTAAATGTGCAAACACATACACACTTATATACAGGATGGACAGAAACTATCTGTACAAACTTTAGGAGGTGATTCCTGACTGGAAAAGGAACTAAACATTTCATATGAACATATGTCCGGAAATGCATATTTTCGAAATTAGATGGCACTGATGAATGGCATCACTATCATAACAAAACAAAAGATGTTCAAAGTGACTTCCATGGAATGCAATGCAAGCGTCCACATGTAGCATCATGGATTGCCTCACTTTTTCGACTGTTCCAGGCTGTAAGTGAATTGCGTTCAAGGGTGTGCACATCAGCGTACACAACACTTTTAGATGCCCCCACAAGTTAAGATCGGGGGAGGGGGGTTAAGTCGGTGATAGAGCGGGCCATGAAACATGCATGATGGAGCGCCAGCCCATTCCGCATTATTGTTCGTCAACACCTCAATAACAGCCCAATTCCACGTTATTGCTCTCAACACCTCAATAACATCTTCCCCAAAGACGGATTGGACATGGAGGCTCTGTTTCATGGCCCGCTCGATCACCGGACTTAAACTCCCTTGATTTTTACTTTTGGAGGCATCTGAAAAGTGTTGTGCACGCTAAGCCTGTTGCTCGTGTGCACAACCTTGAACAGCGTACCCATGTAGCCTGTAACGCTATTTAGGTACAGGCTGGAAGGTTGCATTCACGATACAACGTGTGGACGCCTCCACTGCATCCCATGGAGGCCACTTCGAACATCTTTTGTTTTGTTATGATAGAATGATGCCGTTCATCAGTGCCATCTACTTTCGAAAATATGCATTTTCGGACATATGTTCATATGAACTTTTTTGTTCCTTTTCCTGTCAGGAATCACCTTCTGCAGTTAGTACACATAGTTTTTGTCCACCCTGTGTAACTGTAAATGTTCACAATTTAAGAATACAAAAATGTTAATCTTTTACTAACCTCAAAAGTATAGCTTTTCGCATCAGAATGGGTGCTTAAAATGGCTTCTAATCAGCAGGTCATGCATACGCTGCAAAGTATCGGCTAAGAACGTGGAACCGACTACTGTTGAAACATCGAATTAACACAAACTCTTTCAAGCGGGTCATCCTGGGAAAAGCAGTTACCTTACCTTTTGTTCATTAATCTTTGAGAGCGTATCTCATTAATGTGTTTCCAATTTTTATAATTTTTTACGCCTACTAGTTAGAAATCCGGACTGAATAAAAACTACTGGCAGTTCTTTTATAAAGAGAATATGAATATCTAGAGGTACAGGACCACTAGATAAGTTGAATGAAGACACAACATATGTCCGCAAAGTCCTAGTATTGTTTCTAAAACCATAGCTTCTGAACTTTGTACATTAACATTAAATGAAAGACAAACACGTGAACCTTTTATTGCTTGTTTAACGAAGTTTCATGGTTTCATTTGTTGCTCTGCAGACATCTAAATAATATTCAGTTCCTACTATACATGACTAATGACAATATGTTATAACTCAACATTAATATAGCTTACAGACATTTAAGCCCTGATAAAGTTAAAATTCTAAAGGAGTAAGATCAAGTGAGTATGTTGACCTTGCCTCCCAACTCCTTTCATCCAGAGCTGTCAACATTCAGCAAGAAACTCACTTGTTATATAGCATAGGGGTACCAAGTTTTTGAAAGATGGTATTTTCACTTTAATTGTGGCATTGGATATACCTATCATTCTGACGTATCGTGATAGTTATGTGTTCACGCCAGGCTTATGGCCATGTGCATCATTCTCGATCAAATCCGTACGGATCAAGAGTTACTCATACGTGATCAAACTTAAACCACGGTGAAATTATAGTTACAGTGCGTCACAGTTGATTCTCGTTCAACGAACCGCCATCAGCTGACAGGGCACTAGGTTACTGAACGATCACGATTATACAATAATTACTCAAAGGAAAACATCTAACTTCATAGGAAAACAGTTTATAGTGCAAATACAACCTCCTTGTCTATATCGCTTTGTTTTTGATTTGTGTTTGATTATCGTATGTAGGTAAACGAAAATGGAAAACAAATAAACGTCTCCAAATTTTACTCAGCATGAGATAAGACATTCTTTTGGGACTAGCTTTCTCATATTCCAATAAACTGGAAAATAAAAAGGCATATTCATACTCTTTAAAGGAAAAAATGAAGGTACAGAATGACTTAGCCATGCATTTCAACATGACATTAGGCGAGTTCTAACTACCAAATAAATAATTCGTTATTTGTTAAAACGGCGTGAGTAATGAGGTGTAAAATTCTATTCGTGGGTGAAACAGGGTCATTGCGATCAGTAGGAAACTCTAACCTCTCACTCATTTCATTTACTACCCACCATACTGTATACTCTGATAGCCGGAATCTCTCTTCAAATTTCTTGTCCCTATATTCTGCAAAAGGGTCACATCTTTCCACAATGATCTGGTTTTGATGGTGGTTCCCATTTAAGTAATCTAGGTACATATCTCGTCCTCAATTCGTGGGTGAAACAGGATCATTGCGATCAGTAGGAAACTCTAACCTCTCACTCATTTCATTTACTACCCACCATACTGTATACTTTGATAGCCGGAATCTCTCTTCAAATTTCTTGTCCCTATATTCTGCAAAAGGGTCACATCTTTCCACAATGTTCTGGTTTTGATGGTGGTTCCCATTTAAGTAATCTAGGTACATATCTTGTCCTCACTATCCTCAAGAAAATCGAAACGGGCAGCCATTCTGTGTAACTTGACCGCATCCCACGGAGTTGATCGGTCCAGCACCAGCGGTCAAAATTGACCATAATCAACTACCTCGTTTTACTTTGATCATTGTCCATGCACCAAAAAATTGCATTGAACGCGGCCAAATGCCTATTTGACCGTCTTCAAACATTGATTGAGGATGGTGCTCGTGATCATTAATACAAAATTCAAAGTGATCATTTTCAAAACAAACAGAAGCATTATTCTATATCCTTACATTATGCCAATGAATACAAACAAATACATAACTAGGCATCGTAATTCTTAAGCACCTAACATCATGTTAGGTGCAGTCAAACATAGGCTATTAGGCAGGCAGGTAAACAAGAATAATGAGTAACAGGTGTATGGGGAGGAGGTGGTTTGTTACTCGTGACCTCTGTAGTCTACAGTCCAATGCCAACATTTACTACTGAGGCACCATAGGCGGTGGACAATGATACGTGAGATGAAATGGTAAATTGTAAAAATATTTTTTAAGGAAGGAAACGTTCTAGGCCTAAACGATATTTGCCATTTATGAGGACTGAAGAAAACCTGGAAAAAATCTCAGTCAGGGAGGACGGTCCTGACCGCTGACCTCCTGCTCACGAGCCCGCGCATTAACGATCTCGGCCACCGGTGGCGGTTGTAACACCTGCTCATTACTGAACATTACCTTGTTTAAAAGGTGATCGTTGTTACCTATTTTATTCAGTACTTTTACAGCAAAGTCATAAGTATATATTTTAAACTTATCTCTTAGATGAAGTGAATGTAGCCAAATTTTTTGGACACCTTAAGTACTTCTCTCATTTTACTTTGTAAGTATTTAAACTGCATCATCACGAATTTACGAAAATGCGATATTTCAAAATGTATACATTAAAGCCCATTCGAGTTTATAAGTGCTGCGGCATGCAAATAAACGGAGATGCATTGTCAAGGAAAATGAAATGAAAAATAATTTGGAATTATATAGGAACGGTTATACTTACGATTATCGTGAAAGGTCTCTCTAACGTTTTACTGAGCTATTTTTAAAAGTGTATTGCTTAATTTAAGGGAAGAAAATTAAAAAAAAAATAGTTTAACTTTTTTCCGATAGGAAAGAATTAGTACAGTGCAGATTGTCTTCAAATTTACAGGCTCTGCTTCCTTTCTAATGTATTAAACAGATTAGGAGGATTAACAGATTAACGACATAGTAGCCTCCAGCACCCACTTAAGGCTAAACCTGAGCCTTGAATAAAGATAAACCAGCTCTAGAAGTGAAATATTTGATGCAGTTCTTCCAAAATAAATCTGTTGCATGTGTGGACATATCTTAAAAATATACTCATTAAATACTACGTTAATTGCAACAGTTTTATTTATATAAAATACAAATTCGTTCTTGAGTTCGACAGAATGTCTATAGCCCATACTTTGATCCTCAACACAATAAAGCAGAGCTTGACTCAGTAGAAACAAAAAACAAGGAAATAAAACATAAATAGCTTGTGCAGTGCAATAAACAGATGTGACGTCATTTGGTACCGCGGGTTTTCCCCTTTAGCCTTGTTAAATGGCCTTTAAATTTGGATCTTCTATGGCAACGAATCTCAAACTGTTGTCCGCAAACCCCCGGGTGTCCACGAGGCCCTCCCAGAAGGTCCACAGAGTTTTGGAATGCCTTTAACAGCAATTATCCTTGAATATATAGATACAAAAAATAAATTACGAGAAAAAGAAAGATGATACAAATTTACGATGTATATTTATTGAGGTGGAGTATACTAGAAGGTGACTATTCGTCAAGAAGGTAGATTTTAAAAAGGTAAGCCGAAAACGTGGACCAGATAGAACACTCATTTTGCAGTTGCGCCTCAAAAAACTGCCATGAAGAAAAATCATAACTTTTCAGAAGCATAAAATGTTACCAATTTTATATAACAGACAAATGATATGAAAATCATTTCAGATTATGAAAGTTAGTGCAAAACCTGTAATTGTTTTCTGGGAATAGTTGGAACCTGCTCTAACAGTATTTATTTATTTATTTATTTATTTATTTTAGTACTTTCGCTTAAAATTGTTCGACTCAACACTTTTTTTAAGATAATTGAGTTTTGAATATTAATCAACAGATGGTTGAAAATCGTCAGAGTTAATCAGGCGCAGAAACATAACTTTTGACTGGCAAGAATTAAGCACCTTGCAACATTTGTTTCTTAATAAGTTTTATATTCTTATCACAAACAACAATAATTAGTACATTCGATATGGAATGAAAATTCGATAAAAATTGTTAATGCTAAAAATTATTAAATTACTGCGCCATATCCAATAATTTTTGAAAGTAATACTAAATATGAAAAATATCAGCAGTAAAATATAAAACTAAGTTCCTAAAGAAACATAAAATGAACTACAATTAAATACGAAATTTATGAACATTGCACGTTAGTCCCTCAAGCTGCTCTAAAAACAACGGTAGTAATTTTGCATGGAGGTTTTGAAACTTGCAAACTGCGATATTTTGATTTCCCAATCCTGAGAGCATCATTTAGAGTTTGTGACTCGATTCCACTTTCTTTCTGTTTTCTCTGAGGCACAATCTGACATTTATTCGTATGGCTGATCTTGTAGAAAACTTCATCTCTAAAGAGCAAAATATTATGTTAGTGACAATAGAATCAACCTTCCTTTTGCGAGGCCGAATGGAAGAAAACTTTCTTGGTGATTATTTATAGTCCTTGAAGAACTGATGGTCCAAGTAATGCATGATGTACGGTTGAGTCCTCTATTTTAACAGATAATGTGTAGGTGAATAGACTTCGGTTTCACTGCTTAATCTGGTTGATATATCTGATAAAGCATACACCAAGAACGACTGATGCATGAGATGCGAGAACAACCTTATTTTGTTTTCTAGAATTTTTTATGAAATATAAAATCATAAGCCAAGATTTTGCCTTCACCTTTATGCCAAAAATACAAATAAACAGATGTTGTATTTTGTGTAAATTCTAAAATTATAGTTGTGAAGCTTTTGGCTTCAGCACTAATTAGAAACCAGCATTTTGGACTATAATGATACACTTTTACGGGGTAGGTCCATAAGTTTCCGGCCTTGTCGATAAGGATTATCGCCTTCACAAAACCCTTATCAGGTGTCATAACTTATCTGTTAAGTAAATAATTGCGCTGTAACTTCCACTCTACTGTGTTCAGTGTTCAGATAAAGCAGCAAAAAGAAGGCTATGTGTAGAAGATTGTGACATGTTCAAAATTAGGTATCGAGCTGTTATTAAGTTCTTCACAAAAGAAGGACTTTCTCCAAATGAAATTAATAAGTGATTGGACGGTGTATACGGGGAAGCACCCCCCTCATATTATACCGTAAAAAAATGGGCCAAACTTTTTGTGTAGGTATCAATCCTCGAACTTGTAGGTTTTCTCGGAAATGATATCAATTGTTCCATCTGTGGAAACATTTGGGGCGGTAAAAGTCCAAAATACCAAATTATCTACATTTTGGTTATTTTAAGAGGCTTTCTTTTATGATATATTTATGTATGAAATGAAATGCTAAATTGGAACAGAGAAAATTGAGGGGGAAGGAGGAAGCGTTCTAGGCCTAAGTCTTGGGTAGGTACCTGCCGGGCATTTATCAGTAATGATTGAGGAAAGCATGGAAAAATCCTTAGTCAGATAGGACTTGCGGGCTTCGAACCGCAGATCTCTCTTCCAGGATGCATGCCTTAACGACTTCGGTCACCCGGTCCATTTGTCAAAATAAATTGTCAGGACTTACCGCTTAATGCTAATAAAGTACACTACTTGCCATGGAAGGCGGTTGTAAAACTATGGCGTATGGGGCCGAAATTTGGAAATGAGAGAACACCGAGGAACTTAATCACGTACAAACACAGCTCCTTAAACGGTTTTACAAGTAGGGAGGGGTACAGCAAATTATGTGGTTCTTAAAAAGTTTGGTATATCTAACGAAAGTGTGAATTTAAAAATAAGAACAATTAATTACTGGTTAAGGATAATATGGAGGAACCAAGCTCTTCTTCGAGCAGTCTGTCTAAGGGAGCAAATAAGGGAAGGGTGGGATACGGGATGGCATCGAAAATAAGGAAAGGCTTATACAAAATTGGATTGAGGTATATTTAGTTAAGGGGAGAGGACATTACACGAAATAGTTGCACGTTTGCAAGATATAGATAGGCAAAATATTTTTTCTCAATGCGCAGAAAAAGTATCGCTGAACCTGCAGGCTCAAATACGTCCGGTGTGGAGGAGGGGGGATTATTTAGATATCAGTGGCAGAGAAGAAAGAAGTGGTCTTGCATGCTTCAGATTAGGGGCTTGGAAAGGAAATAAAACAGTTAATGCTTGCGGAGAAAGCGATACCTGAAGGCATATTCTGGCAGAATGCAGGGAAACGGAGATTTCAAGAAATGAGCATTTATCACCGCAATTTCTGAATTCCAATAGAAATTCGAACATATGCCGGGAAGTGTTGGTGCATGCGAGATACATAATTTGAGAATATTTCTACAGAAGACCCGACAACGGAGGTTAATGGCCATAATGAAGAGGGGGGATGGAGAGGAGGTGTGAATAAAGGGAAGGGGACTCAAGAGTATGGGATTAATTCATGTTTATGTATTTGTATTTAAATTATTAATAGAAAACTTAAATGTATCGAAGTATTTGTATATTTGTATATATGCATGTAGATTTGTGTGTATTTAGGTATGTGTGTATGTATATATGTATATATGTATGTATATATATATGTAATGTACATATGTATGAGTATGAACCTTTTGATTGCTATAAGGACGAATTAGCATGTTCGGCCGTAAGGTTCGTGCGACAGATGTATTTATTTTAGTGTATCCTAAAATCGTGCAATAAAACACCCATTACTACTACTATAATACATACATATAATTTTAATTCATTAAATATAGCATTATAGTTTCTACTTTTGCTTTAAATATTCAGTGTTTTGAAAGTTATTTTTACTATTATTCATTAAAGGGCAATAATATGCATCACCAATGAATAAAATAACTTTTATTTCATTTACAAAGTTTGTACTTTGAACCCCATAAGACTGGTTCCTGCGTAAAGTAGAAAATAATTTTGCTTCTGGCACATTTTCTTAATTGTTTCAAATCGTACATAAAGGTATAAAATGGATAAAATTCTCATCGAGGGTGCCACGATTTTGAATACTAGCATTTCCTACACGTAAAATGTTTTTGCCTTTGGTGCCAAAACACATTTCATGGTATCGTTTGATTAGCACCATATGCGGGCCCTCTTTCTAATTAGACGCGTTATTGTAATGGTCCATTTAGCAGAAACAGCATTTAGTTCCTGTATTTTTATCGTATTTTAAGTTCGAAAAGCGACATGTCTTAGAAAGTCCTTGAGTTCTTCATGGGGACTGGAGATGCATGGAACTAGAAATGTCTTTTTTGTAGCGGTCTTTTTAAGTTGTGAGAAGCGTGCAATGGATAACGACGTCACTGTTTAACAGCATTTACCTGGAAGCAACGATCTCCTGCATGACATACTTGCACTTTCTCTCTTTCTCTTATCGCCCCGAGGTCGTTAAGGCGCGGATTCGTGAGCGGGAGGTCTGGGGTTCGAATCCCGCCAGGGCCGTTATCTCTGACTGAAGTTTTTTCCAGGTTTTCCTCAGTCCTCATAAATGGCAAATGCCAGGGAAGTAACCTAAACTTATACCTGGAACGTTTCCTTCCTAAAATTCCTTTCCCAATTTATCATTTCATCTCATGTATCACCAGTGTCCACCGCCTGTGGTTCCTCAGTAGTAAAAACGGACTTTTAACTCCATCCCCCTCAAAAAATAAAAATTCTCTCTCTTTTATTTATCTTTTTATTTATTTATTTTTTTTTTTTTTTTTTTCGCCTTACTGGCACTTTTAGATGCAAACTTTTAATTACTTTCTTCGTCAATTGTGGATGGAAAAAGTCTCAGTATACACGCTTTTCTCATTTTTAGTACGACTTAAATACATGCAGAAAATTATTAGATGATTTAACCAATGGAGGCTGTACTCTATCCTTTGCAAAACAGAGCACTTTGACTAGAATTGCGCCGCTTTCATTACATTATCCTTTGGAGAAGCGAGTTTTCAAAAGTTTTGAAAAATGCAGCAACACATCTTATCTGGAATGTTTCCGTTATAATATGAAACCCATTATTAAGGTGGGTTCACATGGGGAACTTTTTGTAAAGACCTTTTTTCCTGCAATGCCACAAATTCCTTCATGTTACATACAAATGAATGAGTTCTATACACGTATAGGACAAAGTGTTCTGTGTATCGCTAGACGAGCGAAAACAATTCTTGTTCTGCAACCTGATCTTGCGCACATTGGCTCAATTAATGACATTCTTTTCTCTCCTTCCCTCTCTCTTTCTCTCTTTTCATTAACAACAAACATGGAGTGGGTCAGTCACAAAAAACATTATGTTTAATAGAAGAAATGAAAATAATAAAATGTATTTGGAATCCTCAAATAAGAATTTCGGAGACAGGAACGCAAGCAAAGGTTCTTTGAGCGAAATTGCTTGCCCTCACAGTTGAGGTTGGAGATGTGGAAAAAACAGATATATAATTTAAAATCGCAGTACAACAAACAATGGACGAAAATAAATTTACAATAACAGCAGCTGCCAGAACAAGAAAGTTTTCTCCATTTTGAAACTGATTGGCAATTATGTCATATACAAATGTTCCAAATTTAAACACTCGTTTTTTTGTGTGGAACAAATCTGCATGATACAAAATGTCATATATAGTTCTATACAAAGTTCCCAAGCTTTTAAATACTCTCTACCACTCGTAACAAAACAGTTATGGCCGGCTTTTCCTTCCTTTTTCTTTTTGGATTCTGCCAGGTATAATGCTGAGATGCAAGTGTTATAAATCAGATCTCTTCGTATTGGCGTATGACTCGTGATGCGCTTTTCTCTGCCACTTTCGTCATAGTTATCTTTCTCTGTGACATCCACATTTTTAAATAAACAGACGAATATAATTTTACTAAATGTAATTAAATACGACTTCAATTTCTTTAGGGCTGGATGATTTATAGGACATCTGCCTACATATGCCGCTCACTACATTCGCCCGTACTGCTTTATAAACATTTCTTCTTCTGCTTATATTGTCCGGATGCTGGGTAGTATACACATCTTCAGGTATTTTTAGAAATATATATGATGACACAGCTGGACCATTTCCACCACCCTATTTAGCCGTGTTCCATGCACAGAATGTGACATTATCCTGCCACTAATGGCATAATATGATAATGATGATGATAAGAACAATTTGAGCTTCTATTACGCAAATACAGTGTATTTTAAAAACAATCATGTTTATATCTCATCAGACGAAATATTGCAGTCTTCAGGTGAGGGCGATGAGTTCATCTCGCTGTGTGGCGAGTTAGCTTCAGCTTGAGTGTACAGTACAGCCTGACCATAAAACATCAATTGTTAGGAAGTTAAGAAAATATAATTGCGAACATCATAATTGAATTTACTATTGCTGTAATATATGCGGCATATACAAGTACCTTGGATCTAGAAGTGGCTGTATGCTCGAAGCAGATGTCTCAATTCCATCTGCACTGTCTGTTGAACTGCCTTCTGCTACCTGCCCTATCACACAATTCACCTGTCTTCATCACTACCAACAATACCCACTTTTGTTACAATCCTTTCAACTATCTCTTTCATTAACGCGTCACGACGCCAATAATCTTCCTTGATATGTGTAACAGATTGGGTACTCAGTCCTGGTGGTGTAGTGGTAACCATACTTGCCTTGTGAACCGAAGATCGCGGGTTCAATTCCGGCCAGGTTTGATGGAGTTTCTTCGGCAGTAAAAATCCTAAGTATGGCTTCCTTCGGAAGAAAAATAAAGTCGTGGGTCCTATGTCGTACATTTACGGCACAATAACCTCAAGCCTGAAAAAAGAGACCTCTGAACAAAATTTGTCGGCCGTTTCACGTCCTGAATTGATTGGGACGCTGATGACCTGAGATGTTAAATAGCACCCGTAAACAAAAAACAAATCAACAAATATTAACAAATTGGCAGTATTTATCCAATTTTAGATGTTTTTTGTTTCACCAAATTCCAAACAAGTTTGTTTTGATTTAGCTGCAGTAGCACGGTGGTAGTGATAGTGCAGTAAGTCGTGTTCTTTTGAAACTTTCCACTGTGTATACAGCTTGAGGATTGGTTGTTTAACTATTTCTATTAGTTCTTGTGTAGCTAATCTGAGTCTGCAGTGAGATTTTTATTTTTTAAACAGGAATTTTTTTCAGCTTTTCTAGAGGCCATTGTTGGTACTTTATTTTCTTGTACTGTGTGATACTATGCTATCTAAAACAAAAATGCACCCAGGTGGGCAGATTTAGTATGAGATGTTCGTTTAATCATTTATTATAATTTTCGCCATTCATTTCTTCATCATTTTCTGCAGAATCATGATGGAATCCTATATCAATTCGACACCATCGATAACCCCATTTCACCACCAACGTGAACAACAATAGCCCTCTGCCCAATACTTTGGTTAACATGCACACTTTGCATGTTGTCATTATATCATTTTTTGTAACTTACTGTGGTCATTCCGATCATAATTAAATTTGGTTGCTATATTAGTGTGTGGGACAAGGATGTTTTGTATTCCCCCAATAGATAGCCGTACTCTTTAGAACTGACGAATCGACAAATACATTTTTGATACCTTTCTTAATGCTACAAGTAATATTTACATCCTTGGAGCCATAACAATCGTGTTACAAATTTGTCTCTGCTTGAGTGTTATTTCAGACTTAACGCCTATACACCTGAATAGCACGAGAGCTGCAGGATATTCTTGAACATGTGGTGCATTAGAGTGAATGAAACATCACTCCCATTTCTGGAGCCTCTGACACTGCTAGCTCTCATAGCCCAATTACCTGCAACGTCGTAGCCGCGTGGGTAGACGAGAACGAATAATGTTGAACATGATCCCCTCTTGTATGTGGCTTGTGCCTGCGCAACCAGCGTGATTTAGGCGAATGCGCCTCGTCATTTAATAAGTAATATCAATTTGCACAAGAACATCGGTAGGTGGCCATTGACCTTGTGGATTAGAATCAATTTGCATACGCTTCTCCTTTTGTAGTTACATACATACGTAATCCTATATTAAGCACCTCAAAATAAACTACACTTTAATAACGTGATGTGGGTGGGATGAGCCGTTTAATTGCCTCACTTAGATCTTCTCTAACCTCAACCAAGGTGGGTACTCAACAGATACGAATGTGAATACGGACTGCGAAAAAGCATAAGCATGTTGCAGAAGGGGAGGTTTATGTGACTATCTAAATGCGTTTTTCATGACTAAGTGGGTTTTTTAGGACAAAATGAAAAAGTAGCTAGCAAAATAGACAAATAGGAGTCTCAAAATTAAATTAAAACATATTAATAATATTTACACTTCATTAACAAAAATTTGTCATGATCAAATGTAATCAATTTAAATATCGTAATAGAGCATCTCTCAAACAATGACCCGGAACCAAAAGTGAGGTGTTCGTATGTGATTCTCTAGAATATAGATTAAATAATATTTAATAAAATCCAGCATTGGTCCCACAAAGGCGGTGAAAAAAATACACTGAATTACAGAGCACACTGTATAGTTAAGACTCACAAAGAAACAGGCTTTCTGCACAAAATTTTCCTTTTATGAAAACATTCGTGGCCATTTGTACCATCCTCGGTCAATGTTGAAGGCAGTCAAATTCATCATACGATTTTTCGGTGCATGGACAATGGTTAAAGTTAAACGAGCTAGTTGATCATGGTCAAATTTGACCGCGGGTGCTGGACCGATAAACTCCGTTGATTGCGACCAAGTTGCACAGAATGGCTGGCCGTTCCGATTTTCTTGAAGGTACTGTGGACGAGATACCTGGATTATTTAAATCGGGACCGGCGCCAAAACCAGATCATTGTGAAACGAGGTGATCCTTTTGAAAGAGTATGGGGAAATTTGAAGAAAGATTCCGGCTATCAAAGGATACAGTGTGGTGGCTAGTAAATGAAATGACTAAGAGGTTAGAGTTTCCTACTAACCGCAATCACCCTGTTTCACCAATGAATAGAATTTAACACTTCATGATTCACGCTGGTTTAACAAATAGTGATTTGTTTATTTGGTAATTAGAATTCGCCTGGTGTCATGTTGAAATGCATGGCTAAATCATTCCATGCCGTCTTTTCCTTTAAAGAACACGAATCAATCTTTTTATTTTCCAGTTTATTTTGGTATATGAGATAGCTAGTTCCAACAGAATATCTATCTCATGCTAAGAATATTTTGGATACCTTAATTGTTTTCCATTTTCGTTTACCTTCATGTGGTAATAAAGCACAAAACAAAAACAGAGCGATATAGACAATGAGACTGTAATTGTAGCAGAACATACATCTTTGGCTGTAGAGTTAGATGTTTTCCTTTGAGTAATTATCGTAGCGTGATCGTTCAGCAACTTAGCGCCAGGTCAGCTGATGGCAGTTCGTTGGACAAGATTAACTATGATGTACCGCAACTACAATTTCACCACGGTCAAATTTAACCACGTTTCAGTAACCCTCAATTAGCACGGATTTGATCGAGAATGGTGCACATGGCCATAGGATGTTAGCATTGTTTATGGAGTTCATAAATTCATTGCAGCATACATCTAGCAGTTGTGTAAAGATCGGCAGACTCAATACTACCGACATATTTTTATTTGTTCAGTTAATAAGGTAAAAATGCCACAACTTTTATTCTAAAAATTAATCACAGACCACATTATCATAAATAGTCTTGGTATCCCTTAATCATTAAAATAGTATTGTTTGTTATTAATGCTAATAAGAATGAAGGGAATTGTAACTAATTCTCTTTTAGAACTAACGGTATATTTATAAATGTTTCAAAACGTTCGATAAAATTGTTTTCGAGTAAGCCAAGAGCAAATTCCTTTATTTCAAAAAAGTGGTCTCCATTGGAAAATAACTTAGAAAATGCTGTCGTAATGCATAGACGGATCTTTACCTGATAATGGAAAATATATCATAAATAAATCGTGATATTTCTCTGAGAAAAGATATATTAATGATGGAAAGAAAAATATCGGGTCTTTCATGGATTTGTATCACTGCAGCTTATGGGTCGGCAGTCAGACCGGCAACCCTCAACAAAACGAATGTAATATTCGCGTAACTGATTCCACTTCTCTCAACTCTAAATTATAGTGTTGGAAATATTTTTTTCTGGCATCATTTTAGATCTTTGTCATTCACGCGCATCAGTACAAAATTGAATCAAAATCAACTTGAAAGCATGCAAGGTATTTGTTATTAATGAATCAGATGATCCTGATATTAGGGTAAATGGGTGTTACGCAACATAAATGGTAGAGGAATTGATTCACGCTTAATATTCTTACTGACGAAGCATAGTTCCATTTATGTGCTCATGTTTCAACGCAAAATAATAGGCAGTGGAGTTTTATACACAATCCTTGCATGACTAGAAAATCGATGTATGGTGCGCAGAAGCTGCATACCTTTATTTAAGTGGGAAGTTTAAAAACAGTTTATGGAACATATTAGAAGACGTAAAAAAATACCAGAATAAAAATATACTCAACTTTGGAGGACGAACAAATGCGTGTGAATGCAAATTTTCTGAAAAGATGCTAGAAACATGTGGAGGGTAGCACAATATTTTCAATATCTGCTCTAATAAGATACATGCTTATTTTAAGTGAATTTGCAGTTGTAATTTAATTTGCGCGGATGTTACACCCGCTTCACTCCAAGTTGCCGTTAAACGATATATATATACCGCCAAGGTTGACCGAGGTCATTAAGGCGCGTACTCGTGAGCGGAAGGTCTGGGGTTCGAATCCCACCAGGACCGCCCTCCCTTACTGAGGTTTTATGCATATTTTCCTCAGCCCTCATAAATGGCAAACGCCCGGGAGGTACCCTAATCTTAGGCCTGAAACGTTTCCTTCTTTAAAAAATCCTTTGCTAATATATCATCTTATATATCATCAGTGCCCACCGCCGGTACTGCCTCAGTAGTAAAAACAGGCGCCGTAACGACCTCGGCCACCCGTGGCGGTCCTCGCTCTTTCGTATCGTCTTGTTTTCAATATTAGAAGTAACTAATGATTCACAGAGTATATTTCAAACATTTATGTAGAATGCAAATACATAAAATAGTGCTAAAATGGCATATAATATCTATTTTTCATTGTTGCAAAGAATTTTTGTTACTTCATAAATTCGCGATTTCGGCTCTCGATGCCAATTTTTCTTTTATGGGGGTATTCGGGTGTACACTTCAATGAACAAATCGAAAAATACGCCAACGGCTTATTTTATTTTATTTTGTTTTATTTATTTGTGCGTGTGTTAACTTTGCCATCAGCAGCAGCGTGGTGCAGTATTGTTACCAGCATTATTTCCGTGTTAAAGTTCCTACAAAGTGCAAAAATGATATTGAAAAATGATATAAACAATTGATATTAATATTCGTTACTTTTGTATAGTCCTTATGTTTTGTATTTTGAAAATTTCACGTTTATTATGCAGACATAAGTTATTAGTAGTGTGTTTAATTATTTAATCAGGCACATTATCGCCAATCAAGTATGAAAACAGCGCGATTTTCTTCCTTCACACTTTTTGCACCTCCCTTTAGACAAGGAAATTTTATAATTTTTTCATTTTTTTCAAAGACTTTTCGTATGGAGCTTTACTGCACTCTCCTATATAAAATTTATCAGGATTTTCTACGTCAAATTTAATGCTACTACATTCCTGCAATAACTAATTCGAAATTATAAACAGAGAAGCAACTTAATTTTTGAGATGTCTACTTCGGAGTTAAATTTCTATGCAACAATAAACAATTTAAAACGCGTTATTCAATTGAGTTGTTTATTAGGAAATGTTAAATGTGTCGATGTAATAATGCTGATTACATAATTTGCAGCAACAATGCATTTATCGCTACGAAGTCCGAAATAATATAACGACAGTGTTAAAAAACCAATAGACGATTAACTAAAGCGGTAATGTGACATGCCTATTGTTGGAGTAACAATAATAGAAATAAACAATTTTATGGTGTATATTTGCTCCAGCGTTACTGTTTGAGGGTTGTAGTCATTGTCGGTTTGAAACAATGCTTTCAAGAAATAAAGAAGAAATCGACTGACATAATGCCTGCGTTTCAATGTTAATTTATGACATAATTCATCAAATATGTATGTGTGTGTATCTGAGAGAGAGAGATAAATAAGTAAATGAAAGCCATGGTTACATAATTATATATACTTATTTAAGCGTTATAACTTTTAATATCTATGCACTTTTTTTCCTTTTGTCTCAAGGACTAAATGCCCCGCAAAACATTTTTCGTGAAAGAAACACTGAACATGCATTCGTTTTCCTTGTTGATAGAAATGACATCATACACCAACAAAGAGTTCTGCCACTTTAGTACTATTAGAGAATCCTGCGTTGTTACGACAAGGTTTCAAAAGTATATTATGTTGGTGAAAATATTAATTAATAATCCTATCATTATTATTTCTATTTCTATTAATATCTCATGTGTGATCATGCCCCATATAGTACAACTCATCTGGCACACAGATCTCCTTGTTAATTATAGTCGGTATTATTATAAACATATTTATATATTAAGTATTTTCTGGAATGCAAATAATGATGAAAAAATAAGACGAAAAAATAAATAAAAGGTTGTACCTCGGAGACAGCAGCGGTTCTTCCTGACCTATTGCAATGTTCCAGATGTGTACAATTGAAATGAGACTTGAGTACTTGGCAGGCCATTTTCACATTGTTAGCCAGTATGCACTCAACTTAAAAATATAAATGCTCTTTTTATCTTACAGGTAGTCAAGTATTCGCCTCAAACTAAGGTGTGTCATTAAGATATATATATATATATATATATATATATATAAATGAAAAATAAAAATAAAGAAACACTATTAATAATGTAACAAATTAACACTAATAAAAGTAGATAAAGATAAAACACTGAGAAAGAGTCACACTTGAAATTGCTATATTTCGAACTACTGCGATGGCAATTTCAAGTGTGACTCTTTCTCAGTGTTTTATCTTTATCTACTTTTATTGTTAGTATATATATATATATACTAATAATAAAGTGTATATATACACTTCCTTATCTTCCCTCATTTTTTCAGAATAGCTCGACTTAACGAACTTGTGAAGTGTCCAAGAAAAAATCTCGTATACTCACTCACTCCTACAATTCATTGGTTATGGCAAAAACCTGCTTAATTCGGCCTGTCCTCCTATTGGACACAGAATCAAAAGCATATCGACGTAAGCTTTAAAAAAAAAAAAAAAAAAACGATATCAAGTATTTTTGAGTTGTATTAACCAAGTCTGATATTGAGACCATAGTCTTGATAAATATAACGTTTCCTATCATCCATTCTTACAGTGCAAGACAAAAACTGCCACTTCTTGCCATTGCAATATGTTCAGGTCTTGTCAGGGCACTAGAAACGCGGATTTCTCTCTTTTCCATCTCGACTACAGTCTCCCAGAAGAGTACAAGGACACGTTGGTATTGCAAACAGAAGACCAAAGGGTTTCACGGTGTTCAAACTTTAGAACACTAAATATATTTCATGACCACCTCCTTGATCTAGTAGTTTGCGTTACTGACTATGGGGAGGTCCCGTGTTTCCTCACCTGTATCTGTTTAGAAAATCAGTTGTCAATGGGATATCTACCTGATGCAGAGATAGCAACCCCCTGATCAAGAATGTCGTGCGGCAACAGCCAGTGGGGTGCGGTATGCTAATCACATACCCCCCCCTAGAAATACTGCACTTTGTCCATGATGCTGCAAGACGGAGACAAGAGGACGCAGCGGTCGTACGGAAAGCCTTGGCCCTACGGGGCTGTTCGGGTTGGGGCTAGTTTAAATGCGTTTCTTACGTTTTGAGTGCTTACAATAGGCACTTGTACACCCAACGTTATATTGTCATGCAGCATTACTTTTCGCTTTTCTTTACGAGCAATTGACTTGTTTACTCGAAATAATTATTCTTTACTTAGAGGCGGGCACGCCCAGTGAAATCCGAGTTATGTTATGTCCCCATAGCACAGCAATGGAGAACCAGTGCATTGTGTTATTACGACTGGATTACTGACCATCATTTAGACCTGGGTTGCACATCTTTAGTTTCACTCAGAGCTGACCACCTCTGCTTTACAGTAACGGGCTAACTGCTTTCGTGCTGTCAGCATCAGCCCTCATATTTTAAAATTCTGAGCAATATTTCACCATGTTATACGGGGAGGTAGAACATAAAAGTTATTAATAACTTATAGCGACGCAAAACCCTTTCTTCAGAAACCATCTTTGAAGAATAATTCTTTAGAAAATAATGTAATTGGAGATATTAATCTGACGAACAAAAGCAGTATAAATATCCTTAATCTAAAGATAAGTTTGTATCAATTGCTGGCGTTTTCGATGAGACTTTCTTGTCTTTCACTGTATAGAAATACTATAGGAGGTTAATGAATATTAAAGATCAGTCAAAGACAGTCATATTTAACATATATATGCGCAGGGATTCCTCCCCCGACCAGCGATGGTGCACAGAGATGTGTGCCCTCGAGTGTTTTGTTACATTAGGACGGCACCTATAGTCTAAACCGAAACGCCTCTCGGCCGTCGACGATCTCGTCACCCAAGCGCGCTAAGTACATCCAATCTACCAGGTTCTTACTGGTGGGTAGGCCATGTCTAGCATAGACTACTCAATTTAACAGGTGAGTCAACCGAGCGTTAAGGTAGCCAACACCGCCCCACGACAAGCAGCGATTGAGAACTTAAACCCTGACATCAAGATACACCCCACAGGCACCCCCTTGTAACACACTTTCCTGTGAGTTGCTGGTCCACTGCCACGCCGAGTTCAACCCATCCGGACATTTCTCGAAGGAAAGGACACGAATAGCCCAGCCCGGCTGCTTCTAGTAATATCAGAAGTACCACGGGTGCTGAGGGTCCGCAGAGCCCGCACCGGAGCATCTGAAGGGCAACGACCGCGGCCGTGCCCCCCCCCCCATTTAACAGTAGCGTCAACATTAATTCTGCTTAATTTCTCAATAAATAAAGCGTGTGATAGTTGGAAAACAGTTAACAGGCATTTGCGAGATGTAGATAGGCAAAATATTTTGTCTCAATGCGCAGAAAAAGGATCGCTTAACCTGCAGGCTCAAATACATCCGGTGTGGTGGAGGGGGAATTATTTAGATATCTGTGGCAGAGAAGAAAGAAATGGTCTCGCATGGTTCAGATTAGGGGCTTGGAAAGAAAACAAAACAGTTAACACTCACGGGAAAATAATTTGTCCATTGTGCGTAGAAAGCAATACCTGGAGTCATATTTTGGCAGAATGCAGGGAAAAGGAGATTTTAAGAAATGAGCTAATGAAGCAGATACTTTCTGCTGTTTGAGTAGGGGGAGAGAAATCAAGGATGCAATCGTAACATGTACTTTTTCCAATTTTTTTTCTTACTAAAACACCGAAGCTTATGTTGCCGCAGACTCCGGTTGTTGGGCAAACTGAGATAATAGTTTGTGGAGTGTTAAAAAGGTGTTTAACCATTCTGCAGAACGGGGGAAAGGGCTTTAGAATGATTTTTATGGTATAAAGAAGGTGACGAAAGGATGTAGTGCCTAATTGGACTCCTCAACTATTGTTGTAAATTATCCTTATATCCAGGGCCAGAGGATGCTCATCGACATCCTGAATCTCATTTTAGATCCAAATTGCCGGCAAGCATTCCCACATGCAAGGGAATGACGAAAATCAGTGATCCAGGAATTATTTTAATTAAATTAGGGGGTATCTTGACGGCTCTGTTGCACTTGTACTCCGCTTGGTATATGGAAGGTTAACAAATACGATTCAATAATACTGCTACCAAAGAGCGAGCTCTCTTTAACATCCGCTTTCTAAATAATTGAAACTTTAACGTTAAAAACAAAATCGAAGAGCAGAATTGTTGAAAAGAGTAACGATACTCGTAAAATTTACTCATAAAAAGAGTAACGATTATTTTACTAGATTGTATATGCTCATGTATAAAACAATCGATTTATTCGATTACTTTTCAATTACACAAACTATTTCACTCATGTAACGTATTCTTAAACTCGATTAAACGAAAGAAAATTTTGAATTTTCACCAATCACAGTCGGATTACGGAGTGAAATCATCGGAAAAAAAAAAAAAAAAAAAACGTATCAAATCCGTTTTATCATGCGACGTGCATTTGTCTTGTGGTCAGTGTAGCCAACTCTATACCTCCACTATATCATTCCTGGCCATGCATCACTGTACACTTTAGCTTGAGACGGCGGGGAGCTATTGATAGCAACAAAAGCCTGGATAATCGACGATCATAACGCAAACTGGAGGGTTCTTCAAAGTGTTATTGGGGGTGTCAAATGTATGTGCAAATTGATCTTATCATTAGAAATTCCAAACCGCAAAAGCAAGAGAGAGAGAGAGAGAGAGAGAGAGAGAGAGAGAGAGAAACTGCATATTAACTTTTTTTTTTTTTTTTTTGTTTTCATGAGTTGGAATTAGAAAATCGAACGGTAGCTATTGTAATAGTCCACTTTTGTCCATTTCAGTATCGCGGTTTCTGTATAGAATAGATATTCATAAATATAACATTTTATATATGTTAATATTCTATGTTCGAATTTCATAATTTCATATATATAAAACATTTATTCTTATTCTATTCACGAAATAGTCGTAAATCCAAATTTTACTGTTCTCTATTGGAATTGTCGGCATTCTTCTGTTGTAAGATTGCTGGAAAAGGTTAAGTAAAAATTTACAATTATTAGACTTTTGTAAGCCAATTTAAAGGAGTTACATTTAAATTCTTATTTTATTCGTGAAATAAAAGTTAATTCTCTAATGAACATAAAACGTTTTTAATCAAAACAATAATATTTTACTGGATAACTAAAATTTTAACATAAATGTGCATTTTCCTCAGGATTGGCTGGACCAATCTTGTTGAAATTATGCACACACATAATGTATAAAAATGTAAAGAGTGGTAAGTAGAAGTTTTTAAATGTCACTATTAGTTTGATAAAAATCATTAGAAATTAAAATATTTATATTTTTTTGATTTCAAAATTAATTTCTTTTTAAACAACTAGCACAGCTGTATTATTCTAGTTCCCAGGATAACATGTTACCTGCAGTTCAAGTAAAACAAAAAAATTCCAATTCCACCAATAGTTTCTTAGAAAAATGCACGATTGTGCCACAGTGTTTTCAGTTAACAAGGTTTTATTTTGGTTTAAACATTATTAAATAAAATTGTGTGCATTAGAAAATTAAAATTTACAGAGCATCTTTAGTTACATTTTCTTAATATCTCTCCAATTTTACATATTAATAAATTTAAAACTTCCTGAGATACCGTGTAAAATATATACTGTTACATTATTTCCTAGATTTACAATTCCTGGTTACCTTAAAAGGTCATAGTAAGCACAATAGAGGCATAAGAAAAACACTCGTAGAGCGGATAAATAGCGCTGCTGTAGTGCTGATTGGAACATATCCTGCACAAAATATGTGCATATTATATCGATAATAATTAATGAAATTAAAGAGTTACGTTTTATTTGCATGAGCACTTTATCTGGAATATCACCTAAAACTGTAGGTGATTTGCTAACATTCATTCCTGAATTTTAACATCAGTTTTCTCAGGTTAAGCATTTTGGGTAAAAATTATTTCAGTTATTAGTCGCACTTTGAGTTGGTTACTGCATGCTTTGCAAGGTGTTTTCGTAAGGACGCCAGCTTGTATCTATCTCAATATTAATATTATTTTTCAGGTCAATAACGAGCTGTTGCTGTCAAAAGCGATATAAAAGTCCTTAAATGCGTATCACCTGGACTTTATCGCTTAAACATACGGCAATAAATCGGCGAAAGTGATGTCTTTCATAGTTTTATGTTAATCTACTTTATATTCCCTGTCCAAATAGCACTAAAGAAACAAGCTTTTAAAGATAGTCGTGAACTTAGGAAGCTCAGGACGTTAAAAAACAAATTCTCGGGCTAACGTCACACCTAACTCTAGAAATCATGCAGTATTATTTACAATATTTTCTTTCCCAGTATCTGAAATTCTCCTATAGCGGCACGTAAAGTGTGTGGCGACGCTGTCGTGCTGCAGTTGATTATTTGTTGTTGTTGTTTTTTTTCCCCCTTTTATTTACAGACGCTTTTTAACATCTCAAGTCATCAGCGTCCCATTTAATTCAGGGCGTGAAACGACTGACAAATTTTGCTCAGAGGCCTCTTCTTTCAGGCTTGAGGTTCTTTATCGTGCCGTAAATGTACGACACGGGACCCACGCCTTTACTTCCCTTCCGAAGAAAGCCATACTTAGGATTTTTACGCTCGAAAAAATCCATCGATCCTGACCGGGTTTGAACGACCGATGTATGGTTACCTCAACACCATCAGGACCAACATTGTGCTGCAGGACAATTTGTTAACGCTCCAGTACTTCAGATAAGGGTTTACTGTTTCTGAGACCTTTTTAAATTCCATAATTAATGACAAAAATCACTTCGGAATTCAGAGAACATGATGACAATGTGACTAATACTTTCATACCGTCGGTGGAGAGCTACTAAGAGCATATACGTCACATTTCAAGCAATTCAACTGAAGAAAATTTCCAATAATCTGCTTAGCCACGTTTGAACTCCATGCTGGACTCATTGCAGTACAGGCTTTCGGGAAAAATTGGAAACTGTTTTACATTTAACCTCTTTTTCTAAAGCATGAGGGGGAAAAATAACAGTGAGTATGAACTTCGTAGTGCTATAAGCTAATGGACATAATTTGTCTTGAAGAAAGTGAAAATGGAGGCAAACATGTTTGAAAAAAAAAAAAAAAAAAATAACGAACCTTAAATTTGCTGATTTACTGAAAGGGGCCAATGGGTGAACATTGATCAATTTTGGTCAAAAAATCGCTTTTTTATTTTTTTAAAAAAATTATTCTGTATATTCTTCTGTAAACATTAACAAAGTTTCAAGCTTTATCTAATGGCGTCATATTTAAATTATTTTAAGTGCCTTTCAGAATGTTCAAAATCTATCTTCTCCTAGAAATTTTACCATATAAGTGTGAAATCTTCAGTGCATATTTTATACTCTGATTAATGAAACTGGGTTGCCAGATTTTTATATACTAAAATTTATTACAATTAAATATATGATGCACAAACAAACAAAAATTTTCAATATTGGGTAAATACATAATTTGTTCTCCATCTCCTCTGAAAATAAAATTTAAATTTGAATTTTCATTGTTTATATACATATTAGTATGTTGATGGTGATCCAAATATATTCTAACTTTTTACTTTATTTATGTAAACTGAAATAGATTTTTAAAACTCAAAATTTTAAACAAAAATTAAATAACTTAAAAGTTATTTATCCTGTGACAATGAAATTTAGGATTATTACGTGCATGTTATTAAAAACATGTATGTGAAAATTGAAGTTACCAAATCAATAATTATATAAAATAGAAATCTCATCCTTAAAGATTCTCTATTATTAATTACATTCTTCGACTTGCAGAACCTTAGTAAAGCGTATGACAGCAAGTGAGAATTTCAACCATGTGATATACAGAGGGTACAAAAAAAATGTATACACACTTCAAGCAAAGAGAAAACTGTGTTAACATAACAAAACTGAATTCACACAAACAGAAAATGATGAGCACTAATCATCTTAGACTTTTACAGTTACAACAGTTGCTCAAAATGTCCATCATCGGCGTCGATACACTTCTGAGTACGTTCAACTACTGATTGAGCAACGTTTACGTCCTCAGCGATTGCAGCACATGCCGTTTCAATTTCTTCCCGAAGTGCTGCCAATGTAGCTGGTTTTCTTATCTACGGTAAACAACACCCTTAAGAGTTCTCCATAGGTAGAAGTCCAAGGAAGTTAGATCCGGAGAACGCGGTAGAAACTCAATCGGATCTCTTTGTCCTATTCAGTGCCTTGGAAGATTGTCATCAAGGTACGCAGGTACATCTCGATGGTGCAACTCCATTTTGTTGTAGCAACATAATGTGAGTCACATCTGTTTACAGAAGAGCATACGTTAATCTTGGCTTCATTTGTTCATTGTTGATTTACGATAATCTTGGCTTCATTTATTCATTGTTGATTTACGTGTCACGTAGCAACGCTATCATAAAGTATATGAGTCACATCTGTTTACAGAACATCGTATTACACATTACTGTTGTTTTTCGGCCCAACTTTAAAATATATCAAATAGATATCTACCATGAAAATGCGTAAACATTTTTTGGCACCCTCGGTATAATGTAATATAGAATTTAAAGCTCTCGAAAAAATATGTTTATCTGCTTTCGAAGCAAGATATCTTCCAAGCAGCTTAATGGAGTTTCAAATGCAAATGTACCTTTCTGATGGCAAAGTGAACGCCACTGATCTTCCTATTTCCTGAAGACACGTACTGTAGCTTGATCGTTAAACTGATGACCTCCAAACTTACATTCCTTAAAGCGTGCAGCAATTACCTGATGACACACCACACAGTCTGCCAGTGAAGCTGTGAGGCAAATATGGGCTGGAGGAGTTACGGTAGGCAAATTTCTCATCTCATTTTGTATTAAATGTTCTAATCATTTGTTTTCATCTTTGGCACAATGTATACATTACAGACAGCTTGCGTAGGCATATTTGATGTTGCTACGAACAACATCGTAGCAGTTAAAATAGTCATTAATTACAGCGTTAACAGTAACGAAAATGTACTTATTATTTTCAAAATAGACATGTGTGTCTGTCTCCAGGGTCTGTCACTGAAATAAAAGGTAATTACATAGAACATCACATAAACTATTGTGGGTAAATCATGTTTTTGTGGTTTTTAGATTTACTTGTTTATTGACAGCCAAGCATTGGTACTTTATGTTTATACCTTAGTAGTACTGTGAACTTGCAACAGCAGAATTTTGGAAGGGAATGTGCACGGCTAATTATTCTGGTCAGAGGGACTAGGCTTCTTAGCTAATTGCTCGTTTCGATTAGTGGGATGGACAATTGACATGTTGGCAGAAGTGCTTGAGCTTGAGGCCGCTTCACACATTAATCAATCAATTTCGCCGAGCACGCATTTGATGGTAGTTGAGCAAGTCATGTGCTTCGTCTTTCCAAAAGCCGACTATCTGTTACAAAGTCAGCCTTAAAAGGAGATTAGTATGGGAAATGAAATGCCTACTTAAATTATAGCAGAATAAGATGTATATATTATAAAACACTAGAAGCTATCAAAAATTATTGTTCCTGGTGGGCTAGTAGTAACCATGCTTGCCTTGTAGACCAATTGTGGGTTCATTTCCGGCCAGGGTCAATGGATTTTTTTTCGGATGTAAAAATCCATAAGCCCTTAGGAAGGAAATAAAGCCTTGGGTCCCGTATCGTAGATTTACGGCACGTAAAATGGTCTCAAGCCTAAAAGAAGAGGCCTCTGAACTATTTATAGCCTTTGGAATTGAATGGGACGCTGAGGACCTGAGATATTAGAGACGTCCATGAAATCAACAACAATAATCAAATTAGTGATAATATGTTTAATAATAATTTAAAAAATTATTCCCGTATTACTTATAAGAAGCAAATACATTTTAGTAGATATAAAACATAAAATATAATATAAATATATTGCTATAATTACAATTTATTAATTGATTATTCCTCAAATAAAATTTTATATAAAATATGAAAAATGTATGTGGGCCTAATTTTAGGCTGCTTTTCATCAAATTCAATATACTCCACAATGGCAAATTAAGGCAAATCTATTTTGAAATTTTCTCATCTTTCAATTCTAAATGAATAGTTCTAAATTTCTGCATATATTTACAGACTTTATGTATTGCTATATGCCCTTTTAATTAAACAATTGATTTTAATTTTTAAAATATTCTGTTTTTGTAATAAAAGTATAATAATAATAATAATAATAATAATAATAATAATAATAATAATAATAATAAATATTAACAATATTTCAGATATTTTGTAAAATGAAAGATTAGATATATCGAGGGTGCCAAAAATGAACACACAATTTCACAGTAGACATCTGTTTAATATATTTCAAAGTTGGACCAAAAAACAACAGTAATGTGCAGTATTATGTTCTGTAAACAGACGTGACTCACACAATATGATAGCGTTGTACTTGACAGGTAAACCAACAATGAACAAATGAAGTCAAGATTATCGCACGATGTTCTGTAAACAGATGTGACTCATATTACTTATGCTAGCGTTGCTACAATAAAATGGAGTCAAGATTATCGTTTAAACACCGGAAAGCAAATTTGAAGTGGTATTGGAAAACCGAGAATGTTGTTGAAGTTCAAAGGCAATGGAGACGTGTGTACAGAACAGAACTGCCAACGTGAGTAACAATTGCACGCATTCGAGAAAATTTAAGACTCATGGCACTGTAGCCATGTTCACAAGAGAGATATGAGAGATCTCGCACAGCAACAAGCCCCACGCACTGAATTTAAGGCACTGTCCTAGACACTGGATAGGACGAAGAGATCCGATTGAGTTTCCACCGCATTCTCCGAATCTAATTCCGTTAGATGTATATATTTCTTCAGCAGATACCAAATTAGTAAAACAAAAACGGATTTATTACCTTATGTATATGCTGGTGAGCAATAGTGTCTTCATAGAGTATGGGCTCAATGATGCGCTTCGCATTTTTGCACGTTTCTCGTCTACCTTTGATTCTTAAAGGCGAATCAACCGACTACGATCGTCACTACTCCAATACCTGCTGTTCCTGTAAGGTTACATATCCCGGGTGATTGATGGTTTCGTCTTTTTTTTTTTTTTCTTGTTGGTTTGTTTTATTTACGGATGCTCTTTAACATCTCAGGTCATCAGCGTCCCATTCAATTCAGGGTGTGAAACGGCCGACAAATTTTGCTCAGAGGTCTCTTCTTTCAGGCTTGAGGTTCTTTATCGTGCCGTAAATGTACGACACGGAACCCATGGCTTTACTTCCCGTGTGAAGGAAGCCATACTTAGGATTTTTACACCCGAAAAAATCCATCGATCCTGACCGGGTTTGAACCCGCGATCTTGGGTTTAGAAGGCAAGTATGTTTACCCCTACACCACCAAGACCGATGTTTCGTCTTTAAACAAATGCTACATTAAGACCAAAAGTCACTATCTTTACTTCAGGTATTATTTTAGTCGCCTTGTGCACACTACCAACAGATATACTCATTGCTGCGCTGATCGCGTTAAAGACGTTTGAATGGTATTTTCAAATTGTATACTCTTCTTGCCAAGCTTCCTCTCTGTTAATATTACGAGAACTCCAAAATTTATCTTAAGAGAATCTGGAGCTCAAGTTGCATTTATGTTGACCATTTAGCACATAAAATTATAAAAAATCATTAATATATCCATAAAATACGCTTACAGCTATGAAAGTCCAGTACAACATTTTAATTTCCGCTAACAGAGGAACAGATGAATGTCGAAAATAAAACATTTACGGGATATACTACTTTATTTTTCCATTTAAACTCTTTAGTAACAAATTGAAGACAACTGCCGCGTAACACTAATTAAGAATATAATTATTAAAACACAAATTTGAAAATAAAATTATTTTGGTTGAACTGGTTAATACATTATTTCAAATTTGCTTAGTATTTTTTGGTTTGAAACTTTGAATTTATAAGGTCAATTTGTGTATTTCCCACCAAATTGCTTTCAATTACTCGCCAAGTTTATTATTGCTTTCTAATGCACACTGATGTTTAGGTCAAAGAAGAAATATGAAGATATTTCAGTGCGCTGTTCTGATAAATTTGTAAAAACACAATTGCACATAGGTGTAATAAATGAAAGTGTTAAAACGGAAACGATAAAATTGTGATGATAAGTAACTGCGATTAGTTGGAATTCCTGATATTCTTATTGGATTGGTCACTGGTTCGTGAGGAAATGAGTCAATGAAAATATCCTAGCTACGATTTTTTCACTAATTTGGCAATTGCGACTCCAGGTGATCTTGGAGTGGTGCTCTTGGAAATCGATCGTGATTTTGTCATACTTGTGTGATTTCTTTATTACATAGCAACCGTAAATAATTTGCCCTGTTCTAACATAATAAATCTCACTCTAGGCAAACTAATATTAACTCAAGTTCTTACAAATTTTATGTGGTGTTTTACCTGTCTGGTGACTGACTCATGAAAGTTGACAGTTGATTTTACTGCGTAAGGACAGGTCTGTTGAAGGTCAACCGTTCTTGCCGTGGCCTTCTGGTTTGATTAACCAGTAAAATAAAGACATTATGCTTTAAGTAAAAATGAATTAAAGATAAAGCTTTTGACCTCGAGTCCGTCGGCGTCTAAGATTGCATGACATTTATCTTTTCTCGGAAATTAAATATGCTTTGGTGAAGAGATGATCTACCTCAAACACTCGGGTTACCTACCTGCAAAGTTGGGTAGACGATCTTACCATGGGAAGCATTCAAGAAAAAAAAAAAAAAAAAAAAAAAATCTAGGTTTAAGAAAACCATAAACTGAGTAAACTGTACAACTGGAAATTAGAACTTTTTGGCGTTTTAAAACTTCTCAGTCTCTCTCTTTTAGTTTTCTCTCAGTCGTTTTTTCAGAATTTCTGAAGCTTTCTATGTTTACTTAGGATTTATTCCTAACACTACCTTTTGATCTTTTTTTGCACCCCATAATGCAAGACACATTACCTTCATATATTCCTATTTATAATGTTTTTGAGTCAACAAATTAATTGATAGGCATCCTGCTCTATATAATATTAATGAACAATTCATATTCTGTGTTGCATTTTCTGAAAAGGTGTGTAAGATCTCTAAATATAGATTCATAGCATTCCTTACTTCAAATGAAAGACTTCAGTAGTTGTATTCATCTCTCTTATCATTTGTATTGTATTTGCAACAAGGGTGCTGTGAGCACACGTGGTATTGGGCGTATGTAGATATTTTTTTTAAAACAAATATTATATTAGCACTCGTGCATGCATAAAAATTGTATACACATTTTTACAGTACATGTCTATTTAATATATTTCAAAGTTGGACCGAAAAACAACAGTAATGTGTAGTATGATATGTAAACAAACGTGACTCACATACAGTATGATAGCGTTGCTACGTGACAGATAAATCAACAGTGAACAAATGCAGCCAAGATTATCGTAAATCAGCAATGAACAAATGAAGTCAAGATTATAGTGTGATGTTCTGTAAACAGATGTGACTCACATTACGTTAAGCTAGCGTTGCTACAACAAAATGGAGCCAATCGTTTGAAGAGCGGAAAGCAATTTTGATGTGGTAATGGAAAACGGAGAATGTTGTTGAAGTTTAAAGGCAATGGAGACGTGTGTACAGAACAGAACCGCCAACGCGAGTAACAATTGCACGTGTTCGAGACAAATTTGAGACTCGTGGTACCGTATGCGATGTTCACAAGGGCAGATCTGGGAGACCTCGCACAGTAACAAGCCTCACGCCCACGGCTATGGTTTTGAGCACTCATCGGAGAAATCTACAAAGCAATGTGTACTCGAGATTGCGATTAGCAGAACCTGCGTACGTCGCATTATTAAAACAGAAAAGCTGAAAGTTTTCATCCAAAGACTTTTGCATGCATTAAATGAAGATGGTCCTGACCGGAGAATGCAGTACTGTGAGTGGTTTCGGAACATGGTGCAAGAGAATGAGGCATTTGTAGGGAAAGTTGTTTGGTCCGATGAGGTACAATTTAAGTTGAATGGAACGTTAATCGACATAACTGTGTGTACTGTGTGAAAATAATCTACATGTTATTTTGGAAAAGCCTGTCAATTTACTTGGAAATAATATTTGGTGTGGATTGTCATCTAGGAGTCTAATTGGACCATTCTTTTTTGAAAGAACAGTAACTGGCCCAGTGTACCTGAACATGATACGCACATCCATCTTACCTGCCATTCATATACTCTGTGAAAATAAAGAATTTTACTTCCAACAGGATGGTGCAACACCACATTACCAACGAGATGTACGTGCGTACCTTGATGACAATATTTTACAAGGCACTGGATAGGACGAAGAGGTCCGATTGAGTTTCCACCACGTTCTCCGGATTTAACTCCGTTGGACTTCTACCTATGGGGAACTCTTAAGGATGTTGTATACCGTAGAAAACTAGCCACACTGGCAGCACTTCGGGAAGAAATTGAAACGGCATGTGCTGCAATCGCTGAGGACACTTTCGCAAACGTTGCTCAATCAGTAGTTCAACGTACTCAGAAGTATATCGACGCCGATGTGGGCATTTTGAGCAACTGTTGTTAACTGTAAAAGTCTAAGATGATTGGTGCTCATCATTTTCTGTTTGTGTGAATTCAATTTTGTTATGTTAACAAGTTGTTTCTTTACTTGAAGTGTGTATACATTTTTGGCACCCTCTGTGTATACTATACATCCTCTAAATTACTACCATAACAGATTAGCAGTTTGCCTAATTGTTTAATCTGTCATCAATACGCTAACCATGAGACGAATGGGGTGTTTCAAGCGATAACGCATGGAACTCACGTTCTAGAGGCCACAAGCTCACCAATACTTATGGACCGGCCATCATAACCTTAGAATTTTTTCATTGCTTCCTTGGTCACTTTCACTTATTCTGAGATGGATATTTCCATTAGCTTTCCCATTTCATACCGTTTCATTCTATAAATACTGGTTGCAGGGTAGAAAGTGCCAGGCGAGAATGACATAGTGCTTGAGGTGTGACGATAGATTTGAGCTTGGAAGTTTCACCCTGGTATGCTTTTCTTCTACGTAACGACATTTTAAGAGCAGTAAGTTAATTATATACATTGAAGATGAAGGAAGAGAGAGAAACAGCGCGGAAAAAATTTTCTCAAGATTTTCTGTAGTAACTATACATAGGTAAATGTTAAATCTTAAAGGAGTTATTTTGAATCAAGTTACATTTTAAGTAACTTTTGGCTATTTCATACACGCCACAATCATCAGTTTTCTTTATATAAACATGCTAGATATTGTTTCTATATTGCTTTATGGTCCATCATTTTCACATCAGACTTTCACCGCCACGGGTGGACGAGGTCGTTAAGGCGCGGACTCGTCTGGGGTTTCCATTCTCACCAGAACCGTCCTCCCTGACTGAGGTTGTTTCCAGGTTTTCCTCAGTCCTCATAAATGGAAAATGCCGGGGAGGTACCCTAAATTTAGGCCTGGAACATTTCCTTCTTTAAAAAATATCCTTTCCCAATACATCATTTTGGTGATTTCATGTATCATCAGTGTCCAACGCCTGTGGTGCCTCAGTAATCAAAACGAGCGTAAACACCATTAAAAGCAACATTCTTTCAAGCATTACAGAGCAGTTTAAAGAACTTACACGTTTTATTTATTTCAAAACGAATGATTCTAGCCATGTCTTATTATACCTCAAATGTAGAATATCCTTGGGAGATTATTAGCCTCTATAGAAAATGATAAAAATATCTTCCCTCCCCCATATGACATAACACAACACATCCTTCACTGTGCAAAATTCGGGCATATTGTCCATCACATGGTTCACAGATGAAGCATGGTTCCATTCAAATGGTCATAGGAACTTGCAGAACTCAGCTATGAGCCGTCCAAAATCAATCCACATGTCATTAATGAAGCAGTTATGCACCCAGTCAAAGTAAGGATTGGGACTTTTTTTTTTTTTAACCAGATTGTGGACACTGCAGAGTACCGCCGAATATTCATGAAGTTTTTTGAGCAACTGAAAGATGTAGAGTTGAGTCATGGATATTTTTAAAAAGATGGACGCTATATCCATACATCAATTCAAAGTTTCTTTGGCGACTGAATAACTTGTGTCCACCGAAATCTCCTGATTTGAAAACACCTGACTTCTTCTTATGGATTACTTAAAAGACAGAGTTTACACCACATGCCTCAAGACATTGGATGATCTGAAGCACAGCATTACACAGGAAATTAATGATATTGACAACACAGTCCTTCAAAGAGCGGCCAGTAACATGGAACGATGTGTTGAGTTATACCTTATGCAGGAGGGAGGACGTGTTCAACATTTTCTGTAGAGGTTAATAATCTCTCAAAGATACTCCACATTTAAGGTATAATAAGTTGTGGCTAGCATCATTCGTTTTGAAATAAATAAAGAAAGAAATGTGTTAGTTCTATATAAGTCACTTTGTAGTTTCTTAGGCCTATACTGGGGTGCGTACAGACTACATAAACACAGTAGACATTAACACTATAGTTGGATCATTACCTAAACTTCGGCATTTAGTAATCGCTGGATGTATCGTCTGTATCATCATCGGGTGGCTAGCAAGTTTTGTTTGCTTTTCAAAGAATGTTCGTCTCATTTGGGGTCACAAGCTGCGGTCTTCACCAGTTTGCAGGATTAGAACTAACAAAAGAATCAAGCATGAAACAATTACAGTAAACTATTAATTACTTTGGCATGTTTGAAGTGTGTGTACTTGTCAATTTATTTTTGTTTATATTTATGGTTCAATAGTTGTTAAATCAACAATTTTTTCGTCCTGCTCTTTCTATGATTTTAAATATATTTATTTATATAGAACACTGAACAGACTATTCAATACTTTTAAAAATCACAAAAACACAAAACACACTATAATATTATTTTCTGAGAACGGTCTGGTGATTTTTAAAAAGGGACTTGGCCTGAAATATACAATGTTTAGAGTGTTTTGTGTTTGTGTATGCTTTATAAAAGTGTTGAACAATCTGTTCAGTGTTGAATAATACTTCTGTAATGAAGGTTATTTTACTTTTCTCGGTTTGATATACTAGGTTAGGTCCATAAGTTTCCGGCCTCGCCGATAAGGATTATCACCTTCACAAAACCCTTATCTGGTGACATACCTTATCTGTTAAGTGAATAATTGCAACTGTAACATCCGCTCCGCTGTGTTCAGTAGTTCAGATATGGTTGCATAAAGAAGTCTATGAGTAGAAGATTGTCACATGTTCAAATTGCAGTAACCACCTGCTATTAAGTTCTTCACAAAAGAAGGACTTACTCCAAATGAAATTAAATAGCGATTGCACGATGTATATGGGGCAGCATCCCCCTCATATTCTACCGTAAAAGAATGGGTCAAACTTTTTCGAATGGGTCGAGAAAGCATTGAAGACGATGAGCGTGCAGATCGGCCCTTGGAGGTGCTCACTCCTGAAAACATCGATCTTGTGGAAGGAGAAATTGTGGAAGACCGGCGGCTCAAAGTTACAGAAATAGCAACCTTGCTTGGGCCTTTCTAAAACAACAGTCCTGCGAATTATTCATGAAGATTTACATATGAATAAGGTTAGTGCAAGATGGGTGTCTAGACTTCTTTCCTCAGTCCAAAAACAGCAACGAGTCATCTGTTGTAAGGCATTTTTGGAGCTCTACCGTGGCAACGAGAGAGAGATTTTGCAAACCATTGTTACAGGAAATGAAACTATGATCCTCTACTATGAATCCTTGTCTAAAAGAGAATCAATGGAGTGGCGTAAACCTGGCGAAGAGCCCGCCTCTAAAGGCCAAGGTTACTCAGTCAACTAAGGAGATCATGGCCACAATCTTTTGGGCCTAAGAAGGGATACTCTTCATTGACTTCAAGGAGAGGAATACCACATTAAATGGGGAGAACTATGCTGGCCTACCGCATGGACTACGTGCTTCTATCAAAGAAAAAAGGCGAGAAAAGCTGACTGTGCGCCTTCTTCACGACAACTCGCCTGTGCACACTGCTCTTGTTGTAAAGGAAGCTGTGAAGAAATGTGACTTCAAGGAGATGGACCATCCACCCTACGGCCCAGATCTAGTTCCCAGTGACCATTTCCTCTTCTCAAAACTCAAGAAGAACTTTCGAGGAAGGGAGTTTAAGTGTGACGCAGAAGTGATGGATGCTGTTTATGCCCATTTTTCAGATAAGACTTCTGACTATTGGGGGGGGGGGCGCGTTATTGAAGTGAGTGTTAATTCAAAGATGTGAGAAGTGTGTTGCAATAAAGGGTAACTGTGTTGGAAATTGAAATATACTTTTTGTGTTTATCATACCTAGATCTATTTATAGACCTACTGTAGTGTATCCTTCTTCACAGTGCAGAGATAACTTCTTGAGTACCAGCCAAATTATGTTTACAGTTGCAGTACCAGCTCGAGATTCCTAAGAAGAATGGTCAAATTCATGCCAGTTTTTATGTACATTCCACTTAGTAATGTCTTGTTTTCTCGTAACTCTGTATAATTTTGACAATCCTCTAGTCTTATTTTCCGTGGCACCTATGTTTCTTCATACCCTCCAAGTGCTCTATAAAGAGCATACTGCAAGTTGTGCAAATGTTAGGAAATGCCCCTCCGAGATTGCTGTGCCATTGCAATTCCTTATGTTATTACTAGTCCCCGAAGATTTAGCCCGTACAGTGATGTCCATGCACTGCGTATCCGAGGAGGAACAGTGCAATCGAATATGCTGTGCGTGGAGATTCTGTTTGAACAGGACTAAACCTTTGGAGTCTAGTTATTACTTCGATGCCGTATGGCTCGGCAACTTCTAAGCTGAACAGGCACATATTTCACTTGACGTTACAAATTGTAAGAGCTACAGCAGTGAAGAAAGCGAACTGGTTACGATACGATAAATTATGTTGTTATACAGTAAAATTTTGTTCTTTTTTAACTTAAACTAACCTAACCTAACCTAAGGTGTGAAAATGTAGCACTTATTGGATTAAGAATAGTGTAGAAAAGGTGTTATTATGTAGTAATGTTATTTTTGTGTTAAACTAACTAATCTAACCTAACGGATGAATTTTTTTTTATTTTTTATTATTTTATTGTGTTATTATTTGGTAGTGTTATTTTTGTATGTTGTATTATTTTTTGTTAAACTTAAAATAACCCAATTTAACGTGTAACTTAATGTTTTCATGTTCTATTATTTCTTCTTAAACTTAAACTGAACTACTTAACCTATGGAAAATGGCATTTATTTGATTAAGAATAATGTTGAGAATTTATGAAGATTAAAAAAACAGCAACTTTTATTTATTCTGACATAAAAAATTACAAATAAGAAAATTGCCCATGGGAAATGGAACCCACGAACCTCAGATCATTGTCACGAAGCTCTAACCTACTGAGCTAGCAAGGCTTCGTGCTCCGTGTTGAAATTATTTGCCTAAAGTAAATGCTAGTAACCAGTCGGCTTTCTTCACTACGGTTCGGGATTGCAGCCTTGTAAGAATAAATCATATTTCTTGGTTCTAAAGCCATGGTCAACATAATAATTTGCAGAAGCCATTACCTCGGTTATCCAGCATTTCGTCATGTTCTGTTGTTAGGAAAGCAAGAGTCGCTTACATTTACACCGAGTCATCTTTCTTCGTTTTCCTTGTATTGCTTCATTAAGACTGCAGCTTGCGCCTTCCACCACAAGCACTTTTATCATGTAGACGAAACGGTCGTGTACATCAATAGAAAGGAATGCTTCTTTCAGTGCTGCTTAAAAGTGCCAGTTCACCCTCTTAAAGTTCCGCTGGGAAATAATCTGAACAATGTAAACAGATACATGTGTCTCTTCCTTCTCCGGAACCTGACCGCTTTTGATATGAATGCTTTTTAAATGGACTTTCATATTATGTAATTATACCGTGACGTAAATAATACTGTTTATCCTTGACCACATATGCGACCAACTGCAATAATGAGCCCCTTGATTAGCTCTGCAATTACAACTAAGAAGATAATTGCCTTGGAGAACTAATTTTATTACTTACCTTCGTTTTGCCTTATCAGTTCTTTACCTCTCTCTTGCGCCAACCTCACCAACGTGTAGCAAATTAAATCTTCACTGAGTTGTAAGTTTTGATAACTGGTTACACACGATGATCCGTTTGAGGGGTTACGTACAAGGAAGTTTTATAGGCTGTTAGTGACACGCATGAGGCGTGCCCGGAAAGTAAAGATATTAATACCAATACGCATTCGCATGTGGTTTATTTTACAAAACGTCTATTACAAATAGTGCCGTATTGGTTCATATTTTTAAAAATAGGTGCCGCCATGTCCAACATTGTTAAATGTTACTAGGTTCTATATCCCAGTGTCATAGAAGTCTGCCGCCTGCCTCTTGAATGAGTCGCTGCAGGTAACGAAACAAGTGAAAATGAACCGTGCATACACCATAAGACTTGACATACCTCCACACAAAAAAATCTGGAGGCGTTAAGTTCGGGCTATTCGCTGGCCACACTAGCAATTGTTTACTGTCTGGTTTAAATGCCCCCACATGATTTTTTTGGATTGGTGTTTAACATCCGTTTTTACTACTGAGGCACCACAAGCGGTGAACACTGGTGATACATGAGATGAAATTATATATTGGAAAAACATTTTTTTTAAAGGAAGGAAACGTTCCAGTTCTAAGTTTAGGGTACATCCCCATCATTTTCCAGTTATGAGGACTGAGGAAAACCTGAAAAAACCGCAGTCAGAGAGGACAGTCCTGGCAGGATTCGAACCCCAGACCTCCCTCTCACGAGTGTGCACCTTAACGACCTCGGCCACCCGTGCCGGTTTCCACATGGTGAGATGTGGCGTAGCACCATATTGTTGAAAAATTAATGGTGTGCTGTATCTCATCTTGTTGTAATTGAGATATTAACGTACTATACTGCCTTGACAACAGCTATGGTACTCACAGAGCAGGGATTTTCAACATAAAGGTCCAAGCTAAGTGTTGGATGGTACATTATGCAAACGTGTCACAACTTCTTTTTTTTTAAGGATTTGGAAAATATTAATGGTGATTTTTCAACATTATAAAGTCGGTTCTGGTGGTGTAGAGGTAACCATACTTGTCTCCTAAACACAAGATCGCTGGTTCAAACCCGAACAGGACCTGTGGATTTTTTTTTTTCGGGCGTAAAAATCCCCAGTCTGGCTTCCTTCGGAAAGGAAGTAAAGCCGTGGGTCCCGTGTCGTACATTTACGGCACGAAAAAGAACCTCAAGCCTGAAAAAAGAGACTTCTGAGCAAAAGTTTTCGGCCGTTGCACACCTTGCTTTGGATGGGACGCTGATGACCTGAAATGTTACAGAGCGTCCGTAAATAAAACATATCAACAACCAATATTATAAAACACTATCTCAGCAACACAGTTTTCATAATATGCCTATATCTCAAGTAATGAACCCTTTCTGCTATATCTAAACTCAATAATAAGCAGCGTTATTATAGAGTAAATGTTCATTTTATTTTATGCTCTATTATTTTTTATTGAACTTAAACTAACCTAACCTAACCTAACCTAACCTAACGTATGAATAAGTAGCATTTATTGGATTAAGAATAGTAGGAAAATTGTTATTATGTAGTAATATTATTTTAGTATTTTTTCTTTTTTTGTTAAACTTAAACTAACTTAACCTAACCTAACGGATGAATTATTTTGTTTGTTTTATTATGTTATTGTGTTATTTTGTTATTATATAGTAATATGTTGTATTATTTTTTGTTAAACTTAAACTAAACTAACCTAATTTAAGGTATGAATTAATATTTTCATGTTCTATTGTTTTCGTCAAACTTAAACTCAACTAACCTAACCTATGAAAAAATTACATTTATTCGAATAAAAATAGTGTAGAGAATGTATGAAAATTAAAAAATAACCAGTAACATAAATTAACTCAACAACAATAGCGTATGGCAGTAAAAAGGTTATCTTATCGTCAAACCCATGGTACTGTAATTTTCAAAAAAATTAATCACAATTTATGGAAAGGCTATCTAGGTATATTGATTCTGTCTTTAAACTACTCCATAAATAGTAAGCTCAAATGGATCGAACAGACTCAAACCCATCAATAATTACCATTTCACCAGAAACGTCAGCACTCATACGCCATGAAGTCAAAGCTGTGTGAGATTTAGCCCCGCCTAGTACTATACTCCATATATTATTCTTTTTTTCCTCAGATAATTGAACAAAAAGTACCACACACAATGAGTTTAGGATCATATAATGAACATTTGGCTCTGACTTTTGCGTTGACTGGTAGCAATTAGCTTAACTATAAGTTAAATCACCCTCAGTGTCTGAAAAGCATTATAAAATACGATGCAACTGTGTTATAAGGCTCGTGCTTCCTTTAATTTGTATGGAAAAAAGGTCAATAATCTTCTAGCGCGCTGTGCTGATGAGCTTATTGGGCAGACAATTAGATTGATTTTTAACTCATTGATACATATACGAGGGTAGGGCCATAAGTTTCCGGCCTAATCATTTTCTAGGTATGATATTTGATGTATTTTTCAATATAGTTACCCTTTATTGCAATACACTTCTCACATCTTTGAATTAACATTTCAGTCCCCCAGAAATAGTCAGAGGTCTTGTCTACAAAATGGGCATAAACAGCATCCACCACTTCTTCATCACACTTAAATTTTCTTCCTCGAAGGTCCTTCTTGAGTTTTGAGAAGAGGAAATAGTCACTGGGAGCTAGATATGGACTGTAGAGTGGATGGTCGATCTCCTTTAAGCCACATTTCTTCACAGCTTCCTTTGCAACAAGAGCTGTGTCGACAGGTGCTTTGTCGTGAAGAAGGCGCACACCACTATTCAGCTTTTCTCGCCTTTTCTCTTTGGTGGAAGCACGTAGTCTGTGCAGTAGGTCATTATAGTACTCCCCATTTACTGTGGTGTTGCTCTCCTTGAAGTTAATGAAGAGTATTCCTTCACAGTCCCAAAAGATTGTGGCCATCTTGGTTGACTGAATAACCTTGACCTTTAGAGGCGGTGCTTCTCAAGGTTTACGCCATTCCATTGATTCTCTTTTGGACAAGAGATCATACTAGAAGACCATAGTTTCATCTCCTGTAACAATGATTTGCAGAACTTCTCTCTCTTTGCTTCGGCAGAGCTCCAAAAATGCCTTACAACAGATGACTCGTTGCTGCTTTTGGACTGAGTAAAGAAGTCCAGGCATCCATTTTGCACTAATTTTATTCATGTTTAAATGTTCATGAATAATTGGAAAGACTGTTGTTTTAGAAAGGTCCAACCTTGCCGCTATTTCTGTTTACTTTGAGCCGCCGGTCTTCCATAATTTCTCCTTCCACAAGAAAGATGTTTTCAGGAGTGAGCACCTCCAAGGGCCGACCTGCACGTTCTTTGTCTTCAATGTTTTCTCCACCCATTCGAAAAATTTTGGTTCATTCTTTTACGGTAAAATATGAGGGGGAAACTTCCCCATGTACACCGTCCAATCCCTGTTTAATTTCATTTGGAGTAAGTCGTTCTTTTGAGAAGAACTTAAGAACAGTTCAGTACACCATGTCACCATGTCACCATGTCACAATCTTGTACACATAGTCTTCTTTATGCAACTATATCCGAACAACTGAACACAGCGGAGTGAAAGTTACAGCTGCAATTTCTTTGTTAACAGATAAGATATGACACCAGATAAGCGTTTTTGGAGACGATAGCCCTTATCGGCGAGGACGAAAACTTACGTACCTACCCAGGTGCTCTCTGTACTTTGTCAAGCAAATGCTATTAATTTGTTATAGGCCCAGTAGTAGCAGCATATAATTGTCCGGCGTTCACAGATTCGTTGCTCTAGCTCAGTTTGAAAAGTGTATGGATCATAGTCAGAACATTACATTTCCTGTACTGCTACTAAATGGAGAGTTTTTAGGAAGGTTTGCAGGTTTGAATTCTGCTTATGAAAGTTTCGTGGGTGAAGTTATTCTCCCGTTCTGAAGAGGCGAATGGCAGACTTTGGGCTCAAATGTGTAATCATGAATGAATTCGTACATTTGTTTTAACTCTTAGCATGGGTATTTGAATATTTAAAGGAATAGTTGTATATTTAACTTTCTCTTCTTGTATTCAAGATTGCATATTTGTTTAGCAAGAAAGTAGTACTTTTCATTTTGAGTTGAGTTCTATGTCGATTTGAGTGATGTAAATAAAAATGTTTCAGGCGGGTAAAGAAATTAAATTACACACGAATTGTTATCTTTCATTCCAAATTTTTTATACCTGTGCATGTGGGAGGGACAGGTAAATTTGCATCATTATGATGTTCAAATACATAATCGGACAGAGAAACGCTAGCTTTATTGGATTATACATAAATAAAAGTTTCTACCAAGGCATCTTCTACTTCTGAAGCTTTCAGTGATCTTTAAATCATCCACGTTTTAGGAATATTTGTTTGTTTGACTTTTTCCAAACTAAATCATAGCCAGGTAAAAATGACAGCCCCCCTCCTTTGATGTTACTTGCCAAGTTGTACTAAACGCTGTTCACGGGCGTGTGTATGTGAATTGCAAATTCAAAACATTTTTAGGAAAGAAAAATTAAGTATAATATCGTTCTGATTTTTGACCAAACATGTGTAAAACATTACTTCTTCAACTTTATGGAGTAATATTAAAAAATAAGTCAAAGGTACCTTACACCTTCTACGAAAGTGTTCCTAAAAGGTTGTAGAAAATAGTTTAGATCAGTAATTAAACGTATCATACAATAGAATTGTTATTTCTCCAAATAGTGAAGTTTGGTGAGTATATTAAATTTTAAATGTTACTTTCTGGATGACTGAACAGAAGCAAATCTTCACTTTCACTGCTTTCTGGTTGAATAGGTCTAAAGTTTAATGAAGTTGTTGCACTGATATTGGTAACACATAACAAAGAAAACTTTTCTTTGTTATGTGTTCCTTCTTGCTTTGACTTATTTAGTTTATTTATGGACGCTCTTTAACATCTCAGGTCATCAGCGTTCCATTCAATTCAGGGCGTGAAAGGCCGGCAAATTTTGCTCAGAGGCCTCTTCTTTCAGACTTTAAGTTCTTTTTCGTGACCCCATGGCTTTACTTTCTTTCCGAAGGATTTTTACGCCCGAAAAAATCAATCTATCGTGGTCGGGATTGAACACGCGATCTTGGGTTTAAGAGACAAGTTTAGTTATTACTACAAAACCAAGACCGATATCCTTCTTGCTAGTTTGATATCCACGACTGTTATCTTTCACGGATTTCCATTGAGCTCAGTGAGTCCTTTTATGATTATTTTATGGCTTTGTCATAGATACCCTCACTGCCCTTGCATTTAACGGCTTTTTTGTGACTACGTCTTGTCGATATTCTGTTATCTTGTGCTACTTCGTTGTCTAAAGCCTATCATATTTCATAGTCTTCAGAATTTATTATTATTATTATTATTATTATTATTATTATTATTATTATCGTGTACCCATAAATGTATCTATAAAGAGCTTCAGTTCATTCCCTCTTTGTGACCGCCACGGGTGGCCGAGGTTTTAAGGCGCGGACTCATGAGCGGGAGGTCTGGGGTTGGAATCCCACCAGGACCGTCCTCCCTGAGGTTTGTTCCTGGTTTTTCTCAGTCCTCATAAATGGCAAATGCCAGGGAGGTACCCTAAACTTAGACCTGGAAGGTTTCCTTCTTTAAAAAAAATCCTTTCCTAATTTATCATTGCATCTCATTTATCACCAGTGGTCACCGCCGGTGATGCCTGTAGTAAGAACGGGCGTTAAACACCATTAAAAAAATTCCCATTTTATTCATTTTCCACATGGAAACCCAAGTTTTTTTTTTTTTTTTTTATTTATTTATTTATGGACGCTCTTTAACAGCTCAGGCATCAGCGTCCCATTCAACTCAGGGCGTGAAACAGTCGACAAATTTTGCTCAGAAGCCGCTCTTTCAGGCTTGAGGTTCTTTATCGTGCCGTAAATGTACGACACAGGACCCACGGCTTTACTTCCCTTCCGAAGGAAGCCATACTTACGATTTTTACGCCCGAAATAATCCATCGGTCCTGGCCGGGTTCGAACCCGCGATCTTGGGTGTAGGAGGCAAGTATGGTAACCACTACACCACCAGGACCGACAAATCCAAGTTGCTGGAATCATTAAGTCGAGCAGCGAAATGCCAATCACGTGTTACACTAATTGTAACTAAGAAGAGCAAGGAAATAGAGGGATTAATATGTGTATAATTTTTTTTTTAACAGTAGTTCCTCCTAGGACATATCTAACCAGTTACGCATACAATTGCAAGACTACGTGGCGGCAATGTACCATCATTATGTATGCCTCCGTTAGAAAGACAATGCAAAATAATATAAATAATGGTAAAAGGCAATGAAATCCATCCATATCAGAGGCAACCCTCATGCCACTAAATATTGCATTAATGAGCATTAGCACTGGAGTAAACAACATTACTTGTTAAAAGCATGAATTACTTTTTTTCCATTTTCCCATTCCCAACAGATATTTTTAACACATATATAACCAATTTTTGCAGTTTTTACAAGCAAGTAAACATGTTCAAATCAAAGTAAACAATTTACATTTCCACATTTTCAATACATGTAAACTTATTACTTTTAAAACATTTAAATTTCCCCCTAATCTCCCTTACTTTATGGAGTTGCATTTCTTCCGTACCCATTACAATTACCACCAGGTTCAGTAATTGGGATAAATATTCACTCCTAGAAAGTGTAATTGTCAACATTGTTGTTCCCAGTTGTTTTGCCTACCTTTCATAACCATTTTTGTCTCTCCTTGTCTATGTATTTTCAAGTTTCTTAATATTCTCGTCTAATTTTAAATTTAAAATTCATTTTGTATGTTTTCTCAATTTCGTAAAAGGAATTGTTCCCCAAAAAAACTTGGTTTGCTTATGGCATTCTAAAATACAATCCCAAATACAATCTGGTTCTTCACATATTGGATATTGCCTCTTTTTATATCCATTTATTAATCCACTTAAATATATTACTCCTGTTCTAAACCATGCCAGTTCTTCCCTTCCTGCTAATACTTGTTTCAAACCTTTTGATGATTATTAGTTATAGGGCGCAAAAGTAAATACTTCATTAGAGCCCGAATACAGCAAAACTGGACAAGAAAAACAGCACTATCAACACTTAAGTACTGCGCAACAAATAATTGAAAACAGAGGTTGGCCATTAAAAGTCGAAACCCATAAGGAAGTAGCTATGAGGGAAAAGGGCAAAAAAGCGTTAAAAAATGAAGGACACACTACAAAATTCCCCAGCAGGAAAATAAGTTGTCTTAAAAAGAGTCAAATATAACTGTTTAAAATAAAAAATCGCACATAAAACAGCACGCGCTCAGCAGTAATGACCTCGTCAGCAAGAGATGCACGTAAACACAGGGAAAACTCTAAGAGGCGCTAGCGTTGATATCCAATTAAAATGTAGTGCACTATATAGAGGTGGCCACAATGTAGGCAAGCTGGAGCAAGCTAAAAATGTGACGGTGACTAAAATTACAATACTCAATATCTGTAAACGGGCTAAAACAACTTCTCGAGTAACAAAGAGAGTTAAAGTAAAAGGGGAAGGTTTGCTTCCTCGGGGCGAATACCATCCCTCGCATCTCAAACACCTTGTAAATGCAATTCATTAAAATACGAATAATGTAAACAAATCTCGTTAAGAAAACAAAGTATTCTTTTTAATAAAAAAATATCCTTCCAAAAGAAATAAAGCAGGCTATAAACACAAAACCTTAATGGGACATCAGAGATTCTTTATTCTTACTTGAATACAATACATTTATTTGAATAATGATAGCAAGAAAATTTAATGACCACACAATCCTCAGATCTTGGACATAATTAGCTATTCCTTAATGTATGAAACAGGCACCAAATATGTAAACGTTTCCAATAAGATATTTCTAATTGCCTGAAATATGTTCTACACAACTAGCTAACGCAATTTCCTTGGCATTTAAACAGTTTATGGCCGTATTTTTTTCTGCATAGAAATATATAGAAATTGCAGTAGGAATCGCCGGCATAGAATTGTTGTATGTAAAGAATGTCTCAAAAGTAACGCAGGGCTTAAATTTAAAAAATGAATCTTTATTTATACATGAATTGGCAAAGTTGTCACATAATTTAAAAGAGTAAACACTCCAATTAAGTATGGAAAATAATATCCTACATGTGACACTTGTGCACTTTTTTGACAAAAATTTCAATTACGTTTTAGCAGACTTGTGGGTCAATTGTTGTGACAGTACGTCGGATTTCTCCCTTAAGTTCAGTATTGGTTGATATGGGTTTGTTGTAAACCTTGAACTTTACAAATTCCCAAAGATAAAAGTCACACGGTGTAAGATCGCATGACCTTGCTGGTCAAAAGTGATCAATTTTGCGCGAAATCAGCCTCCTATAAGATATCAACGGTTTCGCGTGCCGCATGACAAGTAGCGCCATCCTGCTGGAACAACATCTCATCGGCACCAAGAGGAAGTACGGTTCAGTTCCATCACACCCAAGTGCATACCACCCAGTCACACATTGAGAATACTTTTTCCTTTCTTCAATAATTTGAGGATTTTCCGTGCCCCAAATGCGAAGAAGAAAGCCAACGTACTATCACAACAATTGACCCACAAGTCTGCGAAAATGTGATTGAAAATTTTGTCAAAAGAGTGTAAGAGTGTTATATGAAACGTAGAGGACATTTGGCGGATATTATTTTCCGTATTTAATAGGAATATTTACTCTTTCAAATTATGTCATAATTTGCCATTTCATGTGTAGATAAAGGTTCATTTAGTACATTTAAATACTGCGTTACTTTTACACACCCTTTATTAGGTAGTTACATGAGTTCGAAATCGATATGAACCAAACTGCATAATAGAGAAATTTCATATAAGCCTTTTCACTAAATATCAAAGGAAGTGGACTAAAGCTCTTCTAGTCGTGGCACCATTATAAAACAGTTTTTGTTGTCTGCAATCACCATGTTAAAAGATGTGAACATTAGAAGCTTTCAATTTCCATAACTTATCATTGCAAGCAGGACTGAAAGTACAAGATTTCTGACTATTTAATTGAATTTTAATTCAAAGGTGTATGAAGAACATTGCAATAAAGGATAACAATATTGAAAAGTAAAATATAGTTTTTGACTTTGTCATACCTAGAAAATAGTTATGCCGGAAATTTACGGACCTACCCTCGTATAATATATTAGTTTATAGTGGTAGTGGTAGTGGTAGTGGTAGTAACTTGTATTTATTGCTCAATATTTACAAACATTATTTGTACAATATCATTTGCATGGATCTTTCGACAATGCATTTATTTATTACAGAAAAAAGATTTTCCATTTCAAATCAAATACATTTATAGTTATTATCACCTAAGCACAAACACACATTTATATTTATATGCATTTACTTGCACCCACGCACATACAAGTTCAGCCTCCAAGAATCCGATTACTCTAAGAAAACGCTTCTAATTCCACCAATTTACATAGAAAAGAATCAAACTTTGGCCTGTGCAAACAGATTCCAACATGCTAACCTATCCCTATTCGATTTAGCAAACTTAGCTTCAAGCGCAGTTCTTCTTCGGTACCTGGGCAGTTCATTAGAACGTGCTGCCAGTTTTCTCTTTCTCCATTAACAGCACCTATTCTCTCTCCGGCCTCGTTTGTTATTTTAGTCACCTTCCATGCCCCCAATCTAATCCACTATTTTGTGAAATCATAGAATATATATGTAAATACATATCTCTGCCCTATCTGATTTAGAATTCATTGTCTAAACTAATCATATTTCCTCCGTGCATTCTGCTTCTATATCCTGTAGGTCAATTTCCCCAAGCGAGAGATGGTGTTATGGGGCGAACAAGCTAAACTTTTTGACGTGGACTAATGACTTGAATCTGGGTATAAAAAGCATTATGAGTTTACAACATAAAGACCTAAGGTTTTGCACGAGTAGTGAGTGCTAGGCAGAGCAAGCGAAGTTATCTTTTACAAGCTTATTGCTGTAGGTAAAAGGATATTGAAAAAAAAAAGAAGAGAATGTATGTTTTCTACGAATGTAGTTACTAAACGTTTTCATTGTATTGCCGACCACTGCAGAGAAGAAATTACAGGTAGAGTGAATAATTGATGCTGTAAAGCTTTCGAAGGGGCGGTAAAGGCTACTTCCTGTTGTGAAGTAGTCAATTGTCAATCTAGAAGCCTGTACTCAATGAAATGAGGACAATGCTGAAGAGGGGCATAAAATGGCTTCTTGGCTTCCAAGGCCCTGAAAACATAAGGTTACTTTCATGCATGTCGTATTCATGGGGAAACGAGATCAAGGATGCTATGAAATAAAGAAGTATTGGGGTGATTGTGCAAGAGAGGGTAATAAACGAACTTTCAGCATAAAAATAATTTTGTTTTTCAAGATTAATATTAGTGCTAGACAATAAGTATGTATTTTTGCAACACATCTAGTCGCTTTGTGGTTGTCGGAGAAAAGTGCCCCACTGGATGTGCTGCAAGTCACGAGACGTAAATTTCAAAACTCTTGGAACGTTCTTACCTATGCTGGGTTTAGGTTAATCTATTATATATGGCAAGCATAGTTTGTTTAAACGTTTGAACAAATGTTTCCATAACAAATATATAAAAAAGTAGCAGGACCGTACCGTAAGATATGTTTTTAATTTGTTCTGTGCAAAATATATTTATAACTCATAGGGCCAGTTGTATAAAGAGTTAACTTGAGTTTAGGACATAAAATTTATTATCAGTTATACTTAATTTGGAAATTTTGGTTGTATAAACAGTAATCGAAGATTACTTCTTTTTAACCTTAATTAAGTCACGAAATTTCTCAAGTTAAAGCGCTAATAAGAGTTTCGTAATTGTTAAATAAATCATTTCTCATAGTATAGAAGCACAACAACTTCATTTGTAAATAAAATTGTTAGTTACGATTATTTTAATTTCGTGTAGATTAAGTTGCGTTGAATTTGTAGGTTAGGTAGGTCAGCTTAAGCGGTATATCGTGCAGATTTCTGATTTCCATCTCATCCGAAAATGAATTTCACCGTGTTCCTCATGCATTTCATGATAGAAATAATCCGTTCCTATAACTGAATGACAAAAAGGAATATCGCTTATCAAAATATATGAAACAAATAAATTAGATATTAGGTCCCCTTACGGTCATAAACAGAGAGAAATCATGGTATTCGTGATACTATTAACTTTAAGGTTCTATGTGACATGGGGCGTCCAAATAGTTAATGGAGGTATATTTAAAGCTACTAGAGAATAGCAGCTCTGAGACGCCAGTTCATTAAATGTCAACCGAAGAGGGTGATGTAAAGAAATTGATGCTAGGCTTCTATAACATTCCTGGAGTTTTAGGTGCTATAGAGTACATACATATACCCATTATATCGTCTGTGAATTGTAATGCAGAAGTCTTTAGAATCCAATTATTATACTCTTTGGCAATTTCCCCCTATGGACATTCTTTCTCCTTATTTGAGATCGATTATTATTATTATTATTATTATTATTATTATTATTATTATTATTATTATTATTCCTTAGTAGTTTAGCACCAGATCAACTAATTTCCTTCTCTTATTTGTTAAAATCTGCGCTCGCATTCGCTTTGGCTTTTCCTTATCCATGTTTGAAGGTATATTAAGGAGGGTGGAAAAAATATGTCTAGGAGGAAGGAAAAATTGAATAATTATTGCTTTTCTTAGGTTGAACACCAACTCGCTTTAAACGCGAATTTTCTTATTATTTCGCGATGTTGCCAAAGGTTTGATGGTTATTGCAAACTTCAGGTTACATAGTCTGAGGTTATTTTTATGCAACAGAAATTATGACTAAACTCTAGTTACTTTTTAAATTACAGTTAAAGTTAACCTCCAGTTAGCAACATATGTATAATTTCACTTATAATTTATATATATTTTAATATTCTATAAACATCTTTTATGTTAAATTTACGAACAAGACTTTGGGTTCCTTTTCAACAGGAACCCAAAAGTCATACATATACATTAACTTGCACATGACATTCAGAAATCTTCAGATGTTAACAGCTTAATGTAAACTGTTCTACTGTGTTGCAGGGTTGGGAAATTGGAGTGTCCACAATTGCACGCTACCTGCCATCGATGATTTCCCCAAAGACCTCTTCACAGAAAGACAACGTCAAGATGGCGCCGTCGTCATTCACGTCATCATCTCACTCTACCTGTTCGTAGCTTTGGCCGTCGTTTGTGACAAGTACTTCGTTCCCGCCGTTGAGCGGATCTGCCAAGGTACGTTGTCTGGCGCTTTAATTTGAGAGTTTCTAGGAGTTTTATCTACCTTAGAACTTATACTACATTTCATTAATTTCAATATCCTGATATTTCTAAGAGAAATACAAACAAGTTGGTAAATCAGCACTGAAGTATGTTTAAAGTCAAAAATACAACGATGGAAGAAAAGCATATTCATTACAGGTAACAACATTAACGTTTCTTTTCATCCAAGTATCGACCTCGGTTTTAATAGCTGCCAAGATAACTTTAGGAATTGGTTTATAAGGCATTGGAAGCATCGTGAGCTTATATCCTTTCTTACTTTTTAAATGAACTTCTTGCATACCTTTTTCTAGTTTGATGGTAAGAATTATATGGAATGTAGTCCGAACTTTGGGAAAACTAATTCATGCAGTATACAGATCAATGTTTAGAATTGTTGTCTTGCTCCAAGATGAAACCATTCCTTAATAGACACAATCGAGATGTTATTGCGTGACATTAGCATTGCTTCTGATCAATCTTTCCTTCAGTTGTTGCAATATCCCCAACTTTATTCCAGAAAATATATATAATCCATGATTGAAACCCACCGTGCTTAACAATTAGACCTTCTCTCCACTACATTATGGGCAGATATTCTTCTACTGGTACCAAAGTGCTCATAATTGGATTCATCTGTGAGGCGCTCTTAGATCAATTGACACCAGGTGTTCAGTGTCAATGATTTCTAGCCTATTGGAGTCTCTTTTTAAAGTTAATAGGCTTTATCAATTGCTTACTGCCACATGCATAATAATTATTTTCAATTGATATAAATGTCAGTTCCAAGTAAATAAGCAGGTGTGCTGAAATTAATAATTGGTAGTGTTTTTTCAGCCTCCCTTGCACAAAACTTGTCCCTGACTATTACAGCTAAGATTGTCAGGTAAAAACAGGAAACAGGTTTTAAAAAGGAACCATAAAATTACCGTTTATACTTGCTTAAGGGGAGTATGAAAGGCCTGTTGTTGTAACGTTAAATTTACTAACTTTAGTACCCATTTTATCAAGTACTACTAAAGCTTAACAAAATGAAACTTTTACGGCACACAAATGCACATAATTCAAAAGTTTGACATATTTTTACTACTATACCACTACTCTGAAGTAAAGTATAAATTATTTTCAATTGTATGGTTTTTTCCCCACATTTTATTTTTTTAAGTTGTCACATTATGTTCTAGCTCTACCAAAATACATCCACATCATCACAATAATGTCATGATTAAATGGTAAAAATTTCAAAGTGATAATTTATACATATCATAAAAAATGGGAAACGTATATCAAAAAGAATTTTTAAATAATTTCGACCAAAAATGATTTTACAAAAAAACTAACTTTTTGAGGGAAATACCAGCTAAAACCCCCCAATATTATAAAACAACAAAGAGTGATGTCACGGATACAAGTGCTTCCAATTTATGAAATACAACTATGTGTACCATTCAAGAAAAACCAATCCTTCTACAGCAAATGGTTTCTAAGATATAGAATTTTAAGTCAACAAATGTTCGCAAAATCCCCCCAAAAATTACTTCTGCAGGGACATATTTAAAAATTAATAAAATTAGTTATAACCAAGGAACATTAATGAAAATAATGTCAAAATAAACAGAAAATTCCAAATATAAAATGGTACAAAAATATAAAATATGATTTTGACCCTCTTCTCTTTAACACTTCCTTAAAAAATACGGAGGAAGTAAATGCTATGTTCAAGTCAATAACCGAATATATAAAAGAAATTAAAAACTGGAAAGCACGAAAGGAACAGAAATGGAGAAGAGCACTGAAGAGATAAATCAGAAGATCGAACGGGTCGAAGAGGAATTAGGAGGAGAGTTGGCGGAATGCAGTAAGAGAATGGTTAAAATGGAGAAAGCGGCGGATGCTAGCAGGAAGCTGAACGCAGTGATCTTTTGATTGGAAGAAAGAAGATATAAAAAGTCATGGGAAGTGATTAAAGGAACATTGGGCAACAAATTGAAGAGATGGGAAATTAGAGATGCATGGGGAATTGGACGAAGGGGCGAGAGAGCAAGGTCAATATTAATTAAATTAGCCACAATGAATATGGAATGGAAAGTATTAAGCCAAAATGGAAATTAAAAGGCACAAGAATTTTTATTTAAAATTACTAATATAAATAAGAACGAGAAATATGAGCAGAATTAATAAAAAGATTTAGGAAGTCAGGAACGAAGATAGAAGAGCAGTTATGCGTGATTGATTTATTTATTTATGGACGCTCTTTAACATCTCAGGTCATCAGCGTCCCATTCAACTCAGGGCGTGAAACGGCCGACAACTTTTGCTCAGAGGCCCCTTCTTTCAGGCTTGAGGTTCTTTTTCATGCAGTAAATGTACGACACGGGACCCACGGGTTTACTTCACTTCCAAGGGAAACCATACTTAGGATTTTTACGCCCGAAAAAATCCATCGGTCCTGGCCGGGTTCGAACCCACGATCTTGGGTGTAGGAGAGCCAAGTAGTTATGCGTGGAATGCACTTGTGGATAGATGAATACCAGTCGATGTAGCAGCAAGGTCAAGAAACCATGGCTAGAGGGGAAAAGAGGAGGATTAGAGACGGAAACTTGCTAATGCTGCATCAAGGGCAAGGAACTAGGAATGGAAGGGTAGAGAAGAGAAGGGAAGAAAGGGAAACAACCTGCATCCGGCAAGGAAGGGAGGAATATATAGCAACGAACGTGTCGAGAACCTCACCGAAAGCGAAACAGTTGAGTGGGGTAAATGATATGGTGGTGAGACGTAAATGGGGAGAGCCAGTGGTTAAAAGGTTTGAGTTTGGTGTCATCGCCAGTGTGGAGTTTGATCAAAATAGAGAGTGATAAAATCTCAGGGTCATTTAAAATGGCTACAAGAGCAAAAGCGAAACCAGAGAGATTTATTTAGAAGAAATCGATAATAGAGGGTGTTATTTGTGATTTTAAAGATTTATATTGTAAGATTGATGAAGCATGGATCAGAAATAAAGTAAAGGGAGAGGACAGTTATGTGAGAATAGTGGAATGGGGAGAGAGTGGGAAGTAGAATCTAATGCATTTACAACCAAGGAGTTAAGTGAATAGATCCTAAATAACAATCACTCCAAGAATGTTGTATAATGTATAAAGTTAAAATAAGAGAATTATGTAGACATAAAGTATTCATTCATACTTTCCTTAAATATGTATTCAGAACAGTTAATTATTCTAAAATGTACTTAGTTAATTATATGCAGATTTGCTTGACTATTTCCTTGTTAAATACTAGGTGGTTTGTTCAGCTTCTGTTATTAAGCTAATTACTTTGAATTCAGAAAATTGTTAGATTCATCTTTAATTCAGTGCTGTCCTTCCTATGTGTGCATTTCTGTAATTTATCATATTGTAGTAAATTTGCAAATGTCTTAACATAGTTAGAAATATACAGAGGGTGCCAAAAATGTAAGCAAAAAGTTTTTTTCAAGCAAAAAATAACTTTGTTAACATAACAAAACTGAATTCAAACAAAGAACTCACACAAGCATAAAATGATGAGCACTAATCATCTTAGACTTTTACAGTTACAACAGTTGCTCAAAATGCCCATCATCGGCGTCGATACACTTTTGAGCACGTTGAACTGCTGATTGAGCAACGACTGCGAAAGTGTCCTCCGCGATTGCAGCACATGTCGTTTCAATTTCTTCCCGACTACCAGTGTAGCTGGTCATCTATGTACACAACATCCTTAAGAGTTCCCCATAGGTAGAAGTACAACGGAGTTAGATCCGGAGAACGTGGTGGAAACTCAATCGGACCTCCTCGTCCTATCCAGTGTCTTGGATAGTGCCTAGGGTACTGCCTTGAATCCAGTACGTGGGGCTTGTTGCCGTGCGAGGTCTCCCAGATCTGCCCTTGTAAACATCGCACACGGTATCATGAGTCTCAAATTTCTCGAATGCGTGCCATTGTTACTCGCGTTGGCGGTTCTGTTCTGTACACACGGCTCCATTGCCTTTGTACTTCAACAACATTCTCGGTTTTCCAATACCACTTCAAAATTGCTTCCAGTGTTCAAACGATAATCTTGGTCCCATTTTGTTGCAGCAACGCTAGCATAACGTAATGTGAGTCACATCTGTTTACAGAACATTATACTACACATTACTTTTGTTTTTCGGTCCAACTTTGAAATATATTAAATAGATATCTTCTGTGAAAGTGTGTATATATTTTTTGGCACCCTCAATATATGTATATCCTGCTATAATATTCAAAACAGAATTGCACAGTTTCGAGTAGCAGACTATTTTTCATTAAAAGTATAAGTGTTTAAGAACTCCACCTTTTATACTGTTAAGAAAAATAGAATATATAAAGGGACACTCTCACATTACTTCATTTCCATTAATTAGTCAAAGAATAATTTTCATTGACTTTATATGATGATGTATTTCAACAGCTTAATTTAAATCTCTACTAGTTCTCACAAAGGGGTACATTTTAAGACAATCCAGCTAAATTCTTAAGTCCAGGCGAAGTTTTGCTCAATTTTATCAGATATTCTATTACTCAAAAAATGAAAACCATGCTTTCTTAAATGCGTTCCCCTGATACCCCAAAAGTTATTTTAATACTATCTTAATCTTTGTAATGAGTATCGATTATACTGAATCTTTCTCTCAATATTTTATGTTTGCAGTTTCTGATCTAATTATTTTAGACATTAGTTATGCTTTCTTTACCTAGTATTCAAAATCTTTCTACTTATGGAATGACGGCTTATTTGTGCACTCAAAAACTCCCTAGCCAGGCCATTATCATCTGAAAAAATATCAGGGATAAATTCTAACAGTCAAAGACAGAACATATAGCTTTAGGGATTAATAAATTGGATTAACTCTTCATTTTTTCTTTTATAATTCATAAACCTATGTGTAACATTAACAAACCCATAGTTTTAACGATGCAACCATAGCAGAGTTCATCTATAGATTGTAAATATAAAATTCATTCATTCTAGTATTTATCTTTGTGTTGAAATACTGAAAATAACAAATTCTTTAAAAATCTAATAATAGTCTGCTAAATTATAATATAACCATGTCACTTTCAAAGTATGTAGTAACAATGTAGTAATTTTGCCCACAAAGGTTTTTTTTTTTTTTTTTGCTAAATAAACTTAAAATTGCAAAATTTATATTAGTGTCCAAAAAAGGTGACAAGGACAACATTAATAATTATTGATCTATATGTATATCACCAGCTATTTCAAAGATTTTGGAGAGAGTTATGTATAAGAGAAATAACTAAACATCTGAATAAATGCAGCCTAATACCCAAAAATCAAAATTGGTTTGTACTAGATCTACAATAACTACAATATCAGTCGTTATTGAAAATATACTAAATGACTTTGATACTGTTGGTTCTATATTTGATATTTTACTTGATTTGACTAAAGTTTTGACTATGTTGATGTAAAATTTCTAATGGATAAATTATTAATGTTAGGCTTTAGGGGATTAGGATATAAATTGATTGTATTGATGTGACTAATAGGAAACAATTTGTTCATTTGAAAAACCTACCTGGCTAATGGTCTCCCTCAAGGATCAATCCTTGGTCAATTATTACTTTTTGTTCTATATATGCATGATTTAAATGACTGTGTCCAAAATGCAAATATATACAGTTTGCTGATGATACAACATAAATTTTCAGAAATAAAGATGTCGCTCTTCTAGAATATAATATTAATAACATTGTTCATTCTGTAGTAAATGTACTTCAAGCAATCAAAGTTACATAGTCAAAACTTTAGTCAAATCAAGTAAAATATCAAATATAGAACCAACAGTATCAAAGTCATTTAGTATATTTTCAATAAAGACTGATATTGTAGTTATTGTAGATCTAGTACAAACCAATTTTGATTTTTGGGTATTAGGCTGCATCCTTTAAAATTTAGATATAAGAACACCAATATACAATGAGACATTTTCTATTAACATTCATGTTCATAAATTAGCAATAAATATTAATAAGAACCTGTTTATTATATACTTAAATATATACCATGTGTGACATCTACAATCTTATAGTATTTCCTTAACAATTCCCAAAGTAACTTTCATAAAATATTGATTACAAAAAAGAGCTATTCAGAATAAGTAAATTAAACTATAATGACTCTGGTAGATCTGCTTAGGCTGCAAAATATACTGACACTTACATGTTTATATATTTATAGAACAATTTTACATTTGATCAAGTTTCAATCTTCATTAATAACAAATTGAACTTTTCATTACTGATATAAGAAGAAAGAATGACTACATGCCCCCCAAAAACAGATTGCAGATATATGAAAAGATGCCTAGTTCTAAGGAAGTAACATTTTATAACAATTTTCCTAACTATGTTAAAAACTGTAATAGATATAAAAAATAAAGAAACATTTGACTTCTTAATAAACATAAATCGCTATAGTACTGAAGAATATATTAATACTACTACATAAATTTTATTTATTTTGACTGGTATAACAGTTCCTCCTTTGTTTTTCATTGTATAATATTTGTATCTGAGTATTTTATAATTATAATCAATATGGTACAGTATAATTGTATAATACCGCATAAAGGTGCAATAAATTAAACTGAAATGAAAAAATGCAACACACTTAATAGCCATTGCAGTTTAGATCCGTAACTAGAATGTTGCTTTTGAAAAGTTTAATTAGATAAGCTAAGTTATTAATATGATTTTAAATTGCAAAAGTTCTGAGAAAATATTGGCCTTCATCTAAATTTGCAGAAAATTAAAATTACTCTGAGAGTAAAGAGAAAAATTAAATTTTCTTCAATTTTGAGAGCAAAGAAATTAAACCCTCCATGGTTATGTCATAGTTACACAAACAATTTAAATATAATCGCTGCATTTTTATTTTATATTTCAAATATAGTAACCCTGTGCATTTTATAGATTTATTAAAGTAATGCACTTTTGGAGGGACCTTGATGCTATTCTAGCCCCTAAGTTACGTTTGGAAATGATTCTGCAATTTTAGTCTTTTACTCATTACTTTATTACTCCTTCCTTAATGTTGCCATTTTAAAATTCTTAATAAACAATATCCGAGTCCGATACAATAACGATACTTTCATTATACAGGACTAGACTGTTATCAGAATCAGATTTTTCTTACTTTCTCAAGTCCTACTGCTGTCAATTAAAAAAATAAATATAACTAATAAAAAAAGATATTTATGCATTTCGCTCCTTCGTAAAAAAAAAAAAAAAAAAAACCGGGACAGTTGCGTGTCCCGAAAATTTTGAGAGATTCGTGTGATTGTCCCGGCAAAATCGGGACGTCTGGTCATGGTCAACCTAGTAAAGAGGGCGAAAGAGACCGCATTAAGTTGGTCATCTGCGTATAGTGCAGCCCGTACAAGCGGAATGCATCTCCAGCCGGCAATCCCTAATTGTTGCGTAGAAAGACAACTGGTTATCATACGATAAAGGATGTTATTATGGAGAAAAATTACTTTTTTTTTTTTTTTTTTTTTTTTTTTTTTTGCTTAAGCTAAACTAACCTAACTACATTTTTAGTGGATTAAGAATAGTGTAGAAAAATTATGAATGAATATTAAAAAAATAGTAATGAGATAGAAAGTGTTATCATGGAGTAATATTATTGTTTTATTTTTTATTTTTTAATGTTTTTTTTAACTAAGCTAACCTCACGTAACCTAACGTATGAATTATTTTTTATGTTCTATTAATTTTTTGTTAAACTTAAACTAAACTAATCTAACTTATGAAAAAAGTAATATTTATTCGATTAAAAATAGTAGAGTAGAAAAATTATGAAGATTAAAAAAAACCATAACATTTATTCTAGGAAAAAAAATTACCCATGAGGAATTGAACCCACGACCTTCCTATCATTAGTACGACGCCCTAACCTACTGAACTAACAAGGCTTCATGTTCGATGTGGAAATTATTCGCCCAAAGTAATTATTACTACTAAAATTGTACCCAACCAGCATCCTTCGCTACCTTTTGTGACTGTCAGCTGCAGATGCATTCAACTTGTAAGGGTAAATAATTCACTCTTCCCACACACTCTCTCTCTCTCTCTCTCTCTCTCCTTCTCTCTCTCTCTCTGTCTATCTATCTGCGCATTGTTTTTTCTGAGCGAAGGCTGCTGGTTAGTTACAATTTTAGTAGTAATAATTACTAGTAGTAATAATGACCGTTTCAGGGTCATCTTCATTTAATGCATGCAAAAGTCTCGCTGTTTCAACTTTGCTGTTTTAATAATACGACGCACGCTGGTTTTGCTAATCCCAGGTTCACGTGCACATTGCTTTGTAGATTTCTGCGGGGAGTGCTCAAAACGTTCCAAAACCATAGCCGAGACCGCGAGGCTTGTTACTGTGCGAGGTCTCCAAGATCTGCCCTTGCGAACATCTCATACAGTACCGGAATGCGTGCAATTGTTACTCGCGTTGGCGATTCTGTTCTGTACACACGTCTCCATTGCCTTTGAACTTCAACAACATTCTCGCTTTCCCCAATACCACTTCAAAATTGCTTTCTGTTGTTCAAACCATAGTCTTGGCTCCATTTTGTCGTAGCAACGCTAGCATAACTTAAAGTGAAACACATCTGTTTACAAAATATCATACGATAATCTTGGCTTCGTTTGTTCATTGTTGATTTACGATAATCTTGGCTTCATTTATTCATTGTTGATTTATCTGTCACATAGCAACGCTGTCATAATGTATGTGAGTCATTTCTGTTTACAGAGCATCACATGATAATTTTAGCTTCATTTGTTCATTGTTTGATTTACCTGTCACGTAGCAACGTTATCATAATGTGAATCATATCTGTTTACAGAACATCATACTACACATTACTGTTGTTTTTCGGTCCAACTTTGAAATATTAAATAGATATCTACTGTGAAAGTGTGTATACATTTTTTGGCACCCTGGGTATATTATATCCAAATGGGAGCAACAAACGTTTTATTCTACTTCTTCCCATTCGTATGTGAATTGCAAAAGTAATAATTACTTAGATTTTAATTAAAACCTTTCATATATTTTTTAGTTTTCATTAGAAACTTTTAAGGATGGCTCCGCCTTAAGGCCTTCAATTACAAGCCGCGACTGATGCGATTGTTTATTTGTTTATTTATTTATATTTTCACCTTCAAAACTGCTTTTATGCACGGTTGGTCTCTAATTTGGCATTTTCTCTAAAAGCAACTTAATAAGTTCATATCTCTAAACAGTTTGAATACTTTATTAGTGATCTGCTGCAAACTGGTTTTTATGCTTCATATATTAATTATTGCTGCATTTGTTTTTCCAGCGCTGAACATGAGCAATGATGTGGCAGGAGCAACCTTCATGGCTGCAGCTACTTCTGCTCCTGAGCTCTTCGTTAATGTTATTGGGACATTTATAACTGAAGGGGACATTGGCGTGGGCACAATTGTGGGGAGTGCTGTTTTTAATATACTAGCTGTGGCAGCCTGCTGTGGAATTGGTGCTGGTATTGTGAGTATTTCTCAGACACTTTTATGCTACACCCATGACACATATAAAGCAAAATGATTATAAATTGACGATTCGTGACCTTAGAATAAAAGGATTCTGTCTACAAGAAAGTTAATTTTACACGAAAGCGGTCTAAAGTTGACACTAGATTATACTAAAACGTTAATGTAAAAATATGTGGTTTTTGGCTGTTGCATGTTATCTGCCATATCTGAAGAACAAATAGCTAATAATGCATATATGTATATGTACATAAATATTTAAACTCCGTCTTTGTAGAAAGAACATTTTTATTTCGATCAGAATAATGCATATAGAGGAAGTAATGATTATCAGCTGAAACTGAAGCGAAGTGGTAAATGTTTCAATAAAATAATAAATACAAATCTCAAGACCAATTTATTAACAGCAGGATTGCAGATTACTACTTCTAACAAAATACGCGTAGTCATAAAATGTATTTTTTCTGTAACACTATAACCTCCTAGTGTAATGTCCTACTAGAGATCCATTTTAACTTACATTTAATATTAGAAATATTTTCCTTATTCAACGCTTTGAAACTGTCCTTACTGCTCATACCCATTGAAATGTAATATAATGTGTATTTTGCAAATCTGATTATCATAACATTTCATGTACTGTAATTAGTAATGTAGATATATGTAATATGGTATAACTGTAACATATGGCTTGTATGTCGACAAAGGAAAAAATCTTTGGTGTTTTCTGTTACGGTAGCTTGGAAAGCTAAGAAGGCCGCAAAACTATATACAACGGGGAGAATGAACTCTACCATCGAGAGTGATGCCACTTTTAAAAGGACTGCCATTGGAGGGTTAATAAACTGAAGCACTTTTAAACTCGTTAGGGCTTTAACGCGATAGGCGTTGAATAGTTAGCCTTTAAAGCAGAGTGTCAACAAGAATTTTCTTTCAAATAATAACTAATGGCGCGTGTGGCAGGTGGACTTAAACCAGCCAATGATTAATGTTATGTTTGAACTTTTAAAGATAGGCGCAAAAATTATGCGTGTCTGTATGACTCCGAGTCGTCGTTAAGTCAACGATTACTTTATTTGAATTTAATATATAATGAGGCGGTTGCTCGGCTGGGGCACACTCATATTTCAGTTCTACACGCGCGAGAAGCAATTCCAAGTTCTACATGCCGCACGCATGTCTAAGTTCTAAACGCCGTGAGATGTAGTTCAGTTACTCAGTTGTGAGACTCCTTTCTCATTTCCCAGTTACGCAGCTCTCAGACGCAGGTAACAAGTTCTACATGTGGTGAGAAGCCGTTCTCGCTTAACATACGCAGCGGCACTTGTTCATAAGTTTCACATGCGGCGAGAGGCACTTGTTGTTCCGACGGCCGGCACTCAGTTGTAAGATATACACTGCGACATATGCAGTACTCAGTTTCACACTTAAGTTCCACTCGCGGCAGGTAAGTTTGTCTTCGACATAGCTAAGTCTATCGTACGCAAAACACCAGAGGACGCGAAAGATATTATGTCGGATCATGTGCTTATTTACACTATGAACTACTCTCCCAGTCCTGTTGAGCACGAATCCACAAAATATCAGAATTCACCCTGAGAAATTGTTGCCATTGAAGCAACAACTCCGAAGAGATTATTCATCAATTTACCAAACAGCTTCAAATTAGCGAACAGCTTCATCTTCCTCTTTTCAGCACACAGGTGCACATAGGAAGACATACATGAGAAGATGAAGATCCAGAGCATTCTGATTAAGAATCATTAATATTTCGAAAGTTCTTAACAATACATTTTAATTTGTAGCCAACACCAATGTTTTATGTGAATTTAAATTAAGAGACGGGAGAAAACGGACATTTGTTGGCATTTAGATAGTCACTGTTCTTGTGGAAATCCTTAAAATTAGACTTATTTGAAGCAGAATAATACATTAATACGTTTTCTGTTTACTCTCAGCAATATTCAAATAATTGAAAATGACCATCCTTAATCTTTCAACTGACGTTGCCTTTCCTAATTATGAGTGAATGTTGCCCACATCTTGGGTGGAACAATGATCTGGAGTTTTACATTACATCTGTATAAATTCTTTATTTTCTTTTTCTGGCCACGATCATCAGTCTGCGATGTACAGGCGATACTTTTCTGAGTGATTCAAGAGAATTTAATTAACAAGTCTTACACACATGGATTTGATTGCTTCCCTATGAAAAGTATATATATTTAACTACGATTCATTCTGGAATTGCAGACTTTAGCAGCATTTTCTCGTAATTTTGCACAATATTTCATTGTTCAAAGTATGTAGTGTCTTTTTTTCTTAATTATTTTCTAACTTATAAGTGAAAAAGTTTATCTTCGTGGCTTATTTTTAGCGAACACAATGTATAATTACTTTCTACAATTTTATAATTGTATAATTATTCTTTTTGATGCAATTTTCTTCCTTTGGTTGTTAATATGTTCAAACCTACTCGGCATTTCCTCATCACTAATACTTTCACATTGTGTATATATACACTCCTTGATCACAACAAACCGTGAATCTAGGAACTATGAGTAGTTACAACACCCCCACCCCATTTAACCACAGGTAAAAGCGAATATTTGCCTACTGTATGTATTAAGCAACTGTTCTGCTATGGGATTATTGCTACAGGACAGCTAAGCTGGCATTCTATCTTGCACATCATACCTCGTAAGCGGAGATGTAGACAAAGGGATCTAATAAGGAGATAAAGCATTTCCGGACCCATGTTCATATAAAATATGTACACCCCTTTGTATGCAAGGAATATTTCCCCAAAGTTTTGACATATCTTTTTGTTAGTACCTTTATATACATATATTGGGACATACTCTGATGATGATATACTCTATGTCACTATTATTAAACGAATTCTTACATTGTATGTAACTGTCTCAGAACTTCACTAAACCTTAATGGTTGTTTCCCACCTCCAAGCCTATTTATCAAGTTTACCAAAAAAGAAATCACTGGGCTCAATAATATGCTCCTAAGAGAGGTAACTTTTTTTTACCCCTTTTGGAAAGTATTATTGCAAATAGAACTATTTTAAGTTGCTTATATCTTCAAAACAAATCAAGATTAACTCATAAAAATTGGAGGATAAATAGAAATGTGTATCCATTATTAGTTTATAGCAAGAACGCTTTTATTCTAAGGACGCAACTTTTTATATATAGTTGGATTGTTCAAAAGGAGGTAAATAGGCCAGTAGGTAACAAAAATTACAATCATTGCGATTACAACATGTTCACTAAATAATAATGCAAGTACTTTATTGCCATAAAGAGATTCTGACAGTCAAAAAGGCATATCCAAAGGAATTAAATTGTGTAGATGATTTTGCATTTAACCTTACAAATAATTCTTCTTTTGTAAGCATTCCATTGCTAGGCAGTTCTTCAAATTAATTTTAAATTTGTTGCCGATATTTTACGTATGAAATGTGGATCTTATCTGTTCACCCAGGAATTTCTTTGTTGCCTTGTTCCGTAATAATAGATTTTAGTTACATGATTACATTTTATCCATCAACATAAGATATGCGTAAAATAAATATATCACTGGGATAATTTTATTTTATTTTCAACTCTTATTTAAAACAAATTACTTTGCCTTAACGCCAAGAATTGTAGTTTTTGTTACTCAGTTTCACCAGCTGTTATATAGTGTAGTGATGGATAGCCCATACCATGCACCCCTCAATAACTATGTATTATACAAAAACAATAACATCACGAAAAATAAAGCAGGCAATTAAATTAAAATTAAATATATGCAACATAATCCAAACAGTGAGTGAGAAACCTATTCTCCCACCAGATGATATCTCGTCACTATACTTGTACCAAGAATCTGGTATTATCCACCTCAGCAATTGGGTCTTTATGATACAACGATTACTTGATTTTAATTTAATACACAAGGAGGCGGTTGTTCGGCTGGGGCAATCATTTGTCAGTTGCACACGCAATGAGAAGCCGTTCTCACTTGACATTTATATATTGGTCCTGGTGGTGTGATGGTAACCATACTTGCCTTCTAAACCCAAGGTCGCGGGTTCAAACCCGGCCAGGATCGATGGATTTTTTCGGACGTAAAAATCCTAAGTATGGCTTCCTTCGGAAGGGAAGTAAAGCCGTGGGTCCCGTGTCGTACATTTACGGCACGAAAAAGAACCTCAAGCCTGAACGAAGAGGCCTCTGAGCAAAATTTGTCGGTCGTTTCACGCCCGGAATAGAGTGGGACGCTGATGACCTGCGATGATAAAGAGCGTCCGTAAATAAAACGAATTAAAAAAAAAGTGTCACTTGACATACGCAGTCATCAGTTAAGCAGTGGCACTCGTTCATAAGTTTCACACGCGCCGAGAGGCACTTGTTCTTCCGACGCCGGCACTCAGTTGTAAGATATACACTGCGACATATGCAGTACTCAGTTTCACACTTAAGTCCACTCGTGCAGTTTTATTTCTAATGCTGAGAATGAGATATTTTAACACTAAAACGCCCGTTAGCGGTCAATTGACAGCTACTACTTTCTTGTGCATTATTTTATTATTTTTCTTACTGAAAATCATGGTAAACTTTCTTTTTCGCCTTCTAGCCCACCGTGAGGACGAATTTGCTTCTAAATTGCAAGTCGGGTTCGAATACAGTTTGCATTCAGCTTCCGGAGTATGTTTGTGTATACTTGGTGTCTGCTCAGTATCACATATTTAAGTGTCTTCTGACTCAGGCCGATGAAATTTCTTACTTACCAGACGACTGTAGTGATGTAGAATGAACAATATAACTTCTGAACTGCGAACCAGGTTCGAATCCAATTGAATCGAGCTTCTGGTTTCAAGTATTTTTATTTTCATTGTTTATGCTCACGCACCACTTATATTTAGCGCTTTATGTCCCCAGGCCCCCTTTGCCTATTCATTTAATTTGTTGGTAGCTCAATGATGCATTCACACATTTGTTCGTTCATTCTTTTGTTTTATCTTTTAAAGGTCATCTCCGGCTAAATAATTTTAGTAAAAAAAGGGGGGGGGATATTTGTTTTTTATTTCAAGTATAAGCACATGTTTTCTCGAAAATAAGAAATATTTTATTATATGAATTGGGTTTGATCTTTGCTATGTAGTATCAAATTATTTGCACAAAAAAAGGCATAAGTTATACAAAAGTGGGTTATATGTATACAGAAAGTTGTTACATTGAAACACATCAGAGATATTGGTATGACATTTTTGCACAGTTTTTGATTATACAAGACCACATATATAGTTTGTACTTGTCGAACAACTGTCTTAGGTTTTGTTTTTCTTGCATAACTGTATTTGACATGTCTTGTATTTAGCGGCCTTAGATATTCCTTCGTCTCTATAATCAGTCATAAGTAATGGTAATAGTAGTCGATGAAAACTAGGTGAACACGTAGACGTGGATACAAGCGCTGATAAACAATGACTCGCACACTACGCTACAATGAGTTTGAAACATGTTTGTTGTGCAATGATGATTATTGTCGGTTACAACTATGCAATAAATGTCGTAAGAAACGTGGGTAAGGAAGCGGTCAATTGGTCACCTCCGGAAACCGGTGGTAAATTTGCTATTATTTTAAAAAACTTACACCTGGAAAAAAATAAATAAATGAAAAATGGTGAGCTAAACTTTATTGAAAGGGTTAAAAGTCACAAAATCACAGAAAAATGCTTCGTTCTAGTGTGCGATTAACTGAAAAGGGTCTTCCTATGGCGGCCCGTAAGATTTTCAATCCGGAACTCAAATGCACACACACGAGAGAGGGGGGAGAGAGAGAGAATATTTTCTACATGTTACCACTTGTGATAGAACTTAAATTTTCATAAGATAAAATATCTATAGCAACTTCATTAAAGGTCGCATATTATTAATAACTTTCCTTTCTATGGACAGCATAGCTAATGCAGTTAATCTTTTCTCTGATATGCTACTATAGAAAAAGAGTTTCACTTTCTTGCTGGTAGAAAAGCATATTTCTTCTTAAGTTGCCTTGACGTAGTTGTGACAACCTTTTAATAGCCTACAGTTTCACTGAGTATTGTTTGAAGATTAGGTTCACTCATGAACTGAAGCACAAACAATTCCCGTAACACATCGTAAAACTTGAGGCTGCCCAGTAATTTGAAAGCGCTGTTGTTTAAATTATGATCTACGGCACTGGGCAATTGATGTTGTGGATATTGCAAATAGCATATGCTTTATCGGCTCTGCGTCTCAGAGTATGTCGCTGTTTTGTTGTGCTTTAATGGTACAATGGGAGGTAATGGCAAGTTCCTCCACAATAAACATGAGAAGTTATGCTATCTGCTGAGTGGTTTTATGCGCTACGAGTGGCTATTGTTCTAAACTGGAGTCGACTACACCATGACCTTCACCTAGAAGCTAATGTGATTTCGTGTGTTGGCAAGCTTGTGATTTCTGTTTTTTAAACATTTCCCTAATCACCGTACTCACACTTCCGGCGATACTTCACCAAGTTCTGATTCACGTAAGTGGATCGCTGACGAATGAAGTCGTAAGAATGTCACATTGTTAACACTCGAGGAATAAAAATTAATACGGCGCAGCTATCCTTTTATCTTACGCAATACAATTTACAACTGTTACACTGCGCGTGTTCTACACGCGTACTCTTTATGCTTGAATTTTCCACTTAATCTCTCCGCGTTCACTTTTATGGTTCTTGCTGCTAAGTGGTAACTTTTAACGCCTATCTGCGCTATAACTCCATAGTGCTGAATGCGTAACTAGGTCTTGTGAGCCGTGCGTTGAAAGCCGATTGCCGAAGTTTTGTGTTGAAATGCCCGAAACTACGCGAATTGGCTTTATATACGTAATTGCTGGCTTGGGTTTCACGTGAGCACTCCAAGCCTATGGGGTCCACTAAAGTACGACCATGCTCACTGTAAAGTTTTGAGGATTTAAAATACCGAAAAATGATTGGCCCGCTCCCCATCGAAAGTTCCGGAAGGGGGCGAACAGGATCCTGACACCAGTCAGCGTAAAAATCAAGCGTGCCCAAGCCACAAAAAACCATTTGTGATAGACTTAGGTCTAGTTTTCCCCTTTCATTTTTACTATTCGTAAACATGTAAAGGTTTCCATTGCCAGTTACTAGCATTCTCATCCTAATTTACATAATAAATTTTTATTCTAATAATGCATGGAAATATTCCCTTAATATATATAATTACACTGATAAATGTTAATACAAAACAAT